>CM051378.1:21223286-21248286 GCA_028015245.1 Cardamine occulta
AAAACCTCGTCATGTGTCCTACCGGTTTTCTCATACAAGATATATGTCAGAATTGTTTATACATACCTTTCCAAAAGTAATCATCTGGTACTGTAACTCATACCTGTGAGATGATAGGGCATTAAAGTGATGAATAGGTGTATTAGCTATACATGAGGTATGAAAAAATTAGTTAATGATAAACGTGATAAGAGGTCCCTACAATGTTTTTAGGTCGAGTTTGCAGAGACGTGGCCAGAGATACTTTTGAACAGAATCAATCACAGGATACCTGGATAAACCAAACTCAAAGATGTATCCGGGATAAAGTACACTTTCTAAGAAGGACTATTTTGTAGAGTTCTTACATTTCTAAGAGATGCAACTGAAGTGACTCCGGGAGCGGCTGCAGGGGTACCCATCCTAATCTAACGGCTATTCGCCCAACATTTATATCAACCTGCCAATAAGTGTTACCTCAAGTTCATACACCGTCACGTTTTACATGGACAAAAAAAAAATAATGATCCAGGCTTACTGGGAAGGCAAGATGGTGCAGAGTTAGAAGCCGTACACACTCCACACTTTTTAGGCCCAATCCTTCAAAGCTTAGAAGAAATTCTCTGCATGATTGTATAATATATGAGAAATACGTGATACAGTTTTGGATCATTGACTCTTAACTGCCTAATTAGTAATTTATATATGTATGTACTAGATAGTAATCCGCGCTGCACAGCACGGGAAAATATCGACTTCAAACATTGCTATTTTATATTGGTATGAATTATTATTAATGTTTAAAATTAGATTTATTTTATATTTTTAGTATATTATTTATCGTATTTACTATTATTATATATGGCTTGTGTTGTGTTAATTAAAATTACTAATATATAATTACGTGCGGTCTAATATTTTTGAAAACATTAATTAATAAGTTATATTTTAAACATTCGCCTAGGGTCCTGTTTTATTTATAAAATTTTAAGGCCCTAAATATCAAAATATTTAGTGATCTAATGGTTTTAAAGTTACCTCAAAGTATATTCCCATTCAGTTTCAAATCCTTATCATTGGTTTTTTAAATCTTTCATTGTTCATAATTAATTTTTGCGGCCAATACATGTTTATTTTCTTGTATTTGCCATACTTTTTATTTTCATTCACTCTTTAATTACTCTTACTTATAAATTTTACCAATAATTTATTTTAATTATTTTTTACAAACATAATTTTAAAAAATCAATTTAGTTTCTTTTATGATCCTTTTATAGTTTTTTTCTTAGAAAAATATTATTCACAAATTTCATAATTCATTATCATAATCATATAGAAAATATATTAATTACAGTTATTTTAATCTTAAAATTAGTATTAACAAATCATGTAGAGTATTATTATTTTTGACCTAGGATCCTAAAATTTCTAGAAACGGTTATGTGTATACGTTCCTCAATTTTATGGTTCATCCCACGAATCTTTAATAATTCGGCTAATTCATTAACATCCCCCATTCTTACTGCCTCCCAGTCCACATAGTCCATTTTGCTTGTTGTTTTTTCTCTCTTTCCTTCTCTACCCCTCTTTCTTAAGCGATCCCAATCAAACCCCTCTTTCTCCTTCTTCAAACCCTTTTTTCTTTTTAAATTCAAGGTAGCATCATCCACAGGATTGAGCCCTTTGAACCATGAGTGTGGATGCTGCCTTGAGTCAGGAGATAATGGTTTTTTTGTGCCTTCTTGAACATCAAGACCACCAACCTCTTCTATGTGTCTTGTCAAAGGAACGCTGCTAGAGCTTCCAGACATCTCAAGGTTGCTAGGTACTGGAAAAGCTGCAGCAAGGTTCATGAAAGCAGAACTACATGGAAACAAAAAAAAAAACAGAAAAAGTTATTTTTGTGACTTGTTGCCGTCTTTGATTTAGTTGAGACATAGAGTTATATAAGAGCTTATACCTCGATAAATGGTCACTAACGTTGTGGGCAGCCCGTGCCTATGTTACTATTTTAGAAACTTTGGCTTAGGGTCCTTAATTTTTACATAATTTTAGGGTCCTTAAATTTTGTAAAATATTAGTAGTATTAGGTTTTTTATCATTATTCTTTATTTTTCTAAACTAATCGTTAATGAGATTAAAAAAATTAGGGCATTTAACTCTTCTTCTTCTCATGTTTCTATCATAACCAATTTCTTCAAACTCTAAAATCTCTAGATTCTAATCATCTATTTTCTTCCTTTTCTTCAGTGTTTACCATCACTAATCACAAGTAAGTTTAATTTATACTATGTTTTGTTAGTATACAATTTTAGAAAAATTGATTAACTAAACTAACAAGTTTTTTTTATAAATTATGTAACCTGCAATTATTTTTTAAAATTTCAGAATAATGCCTCCAAAAAGCATGAAGAAAGGACCGTGTGGAAACGATAAACGAAAAAAGAAAGACCGAATAGATGCACTCATTAAATCTCAAGAGAATGGCTTGTTCAGGTATTTCAAAAAATCTGAAACTCTTGATGCTTCTGTAGAAAATAATGATGAACAACATGATACTGTTGAAGATGATGGAATGGATGAGAATTTGGAGAGAGAAGAAACAAATTTTCAGGAAAGGAATATGAATGCAGTGGATGAAGAGAATTTTAATGATGTGGATGAAGAAAACTTCAATGAGGAAAAGGATGAAGATAAGACTGAATGTGAAAAGGGTGATGATCCCACAGAGAATTGTGGATTTTTTTATATGTATGATCCTGGAAACTGGACAAACATAAAAAAAGGATGGAATGAATGGAGAGATTTTATGGTTGTACAAGGTCCAATAAAAAGATTGCATGATGGTTATTGTTTTGAAAAAGATGGTTTTAAGAGGCATTTCTCGCATCGTTATTATACAATAGAAATGGCTGATGGAAGAAAACAAGATCGGCGTTGGCTAGTTTACTCAAAAGCAGTAAACAAATTTTTTTGCTTTTGCTGTAAATTGTTCAACCAGAATGACAAAACTCAACTGGGGCCTGTGGGATTCAATGATTGGAGAAACATTTTGAAAAGGCTTAAAGAGCATGAATCTAGTCGAGAACATATTATTTGTATGAACCAGTGGGTGGAACTAGAACTCAGGTTGCAGAAAAATCAGACTATTGATAAATATGCTCAAGATGAAATGAATAAAGAGAGAGCTCACTGGAGGCAGGTGTTGATTAGGATAATTTATGTCGTAAAAACTTTTGCTAAACAAAATTTAGCATTTCGTGGAAGCAACAGAAAGATCAGAGAATACGATAATGGAAATTTTTAAGTTTTATTGAGATGCTTGCTGATTTTGATCCAGTGATGATAGAACATCTTCGGAGGTATAAAGAAGGTGAATCTCAATATCACTATCTCAGCAACAAAATTCAAAATGAGCTGATAGCTTTGTTAGCTAATGAGATAAAAGGAAGGATTATCAAGAAAATTCAAGATGCAAAGTACTTTTCTGTCATTCTCGACTGCACTCCAGATATTAGCCAGATGATTACAAATGACTGTAGTCATTTGTTGTGTAGATGTTTCAGCCACTTCAACAAAGATCGAAGAATTTTTCTTAACATTTTTAAAAGTTGATGATACATCTGGAGAAGGACTTTTTGGTGAGCTTCAAGACGTGTTGGCTGCTTTTGAGTTGAAGATTGATGATGTCAGGGGACAAGGTTATGATAATGGCTCTAATATGAAGGGAAAACATAAAGGAGTTACATAAAAGGTTACTAGAGATGAATTCAAGGGCGTTTTACACACCTTGTGGTTGTCATAGTCTTAATCTTGCACTTTGCGATATGGCAAACACTTCCTCAAAGGCAATCTCGTTTTTCGGAATTGTTTAGCGAACTTATGTTTTTTTTACATCTTCAGTTAAGCGGTGGAAAATATTTGAAGATCAAGTGGATGGTCTAACACTCAAGGCGTTATCATATACTCGATGGGAAAGTCATATTGAAAGTGTTAAGGCAATAAGATTTCAAGCTCCTAAGATTATGAATGTTTTAGTTTACATTGCTGAGAATAGTGATGATCCGAAAGAGCAAAGTGAAGCTTAATGTCTAGCAATAAGTGAAACTCATGGAATTGGAAGTTTCGAGTTTTTGGTTTCCATGGTTATTTGGTATGATCTTCTTTCCGTTGTGAACATTGTCAGTAAGAGTTTGCAATCGAAGATATGAACATAGATGTTGCTATCTCTCAATTGAAAGGGTTGGTTTCTTATTTTCAAAAGTATAGAGATTCAGGTTTTGAGAAAGCAAAATTAGAAGCTAAAAAATTTGTAGATTCCATGGAAGTTGAGGCTATATTTCCCAAAAAATCCAAGAGAATCATCAGAAGAAAAAAATTTATGGTGAAGAGTCAGAGAAAGTTGAAGGAAGTGTGGTATTATCACCAGAGGAAAACTTTAGAGTTGCTTACTTCATCCAGATCATGGATCAAGCTTTCTGCTCGCTTGAGACAAGATTTGAACAATTTCAGAGGTATGAACACATTTTTGGTTTTTTGTTTGATTTGAAGAAATTGCAGTCGGCGAGTGATGAAAGTTTGATGGCATCTTGTACCAATCTTGAAAATTCTCTGACCCATGGCAAACATTCAGATATTGTTGCTAAATATCTGTTTTGTGAACTAAAACTTTTAAGAGAAGTTTTGCCAACAGAAACTAAGAGGCCTATTGAAGTGTTAGGTTTTTTGGAAAAAGTTGTAGATTGTTATCCTAATGCATGGATCGCTTATCGAATATTGTTGTTCGGGTTTAGAAATCTAGAACCCGTTCGGATATTTTAAAACTTCGGATCAGGTTTGGATCGAGTTTTTTCGAGTCGGGTTTGGGTGCAGTTTTCGAGTGCAGGTTTTTTGCCCAGCCCTATGTGGAATCAACGGCTTTTGTTTTTTTTGGTAAAAGTCTCGACTGAGAAAAACTGTTGTGGTAGCTGAGGGAACACCAGTGATGGAGAGAGATTTTGTTCGGAGACACGTTGTTTGATTAAAAAAAGTCAGGTTTTTCTTTTTGGGTCGGTAAACCAAAGCCCAATAATCTAAAGGCCTTTGATTTTTTGAAGGAATCGAACCTGGAGAAGCTATCAAAATTATTATCTCCAGGTTTGATCTAGCTAGTGCTCGACATTCTATGGGAACTTTACGTATCAACAGCACTCTCTTAGACCTCAAGTACCATCCCTTGCTTCAACATTGCAAGTCACAGACCAAGAGGGGTTTAGCACACGATCATCTGCGTAGAAAACCAAATCAGATTTATCTCCGGCTAACTCATATAAAGTAAATGAATTCATAAGAACGGAACATATATACAGTATGAAACCCATACAAAGGACAAACTTTACAAATTACAAATAGTCTAACGCTATATTGTCTCATCCAAAACCAGAATTTAGTGAAAACATTATAAGATTTTTACGAAACAACCACAAGTTTCACCACGCGGGAAAAAAAAGGATAGTAAAAGCGAGGGTAGAAGGAGTTCCAATTGTCTGACCTTTTCTTGGGGCTTTCATCCGAAGAGACTTTGAAGGGACCCGTGGAACCAAACAAGTCTGCATCATCAGATGAGTATAAATGGCTGCCACTGAAATCTTTTGTACTATATTCATTGAGTCGAATCTAGACAGCAAGGCACCACCAAAGTCTCTGCTACTGTTGATGAAATCAAACCTCAAAAGTCTTTGAAGGGACCCGTGGAACCAAACAAGTCTGCATCATCAGATGAGTATAAATGCCTGCCACTGAAATCTTTTGTACTATATTCATTGAGTCGAATCTGGACAGCAAGGCACCACCAAAGTCTCTGCTACTGTTGATGAAATCAAACCTCAAAAGTTTCTCACCCCCATCGACGTCTCTGGAACTGTTAATTGATTCAAACCTGGAGAAGACAGCACCACCAAAGTCTTTGGAGCTGTTGATGGAATCAAACCGAGACAGTCTCTCGGGCTTGGAGGAAAACCCGTTGCCTGCTTCACCGGTGTTGAAGAAATCGAACCTGGAGAAGCTATCAAAATTATTATCTCTGGCTGACCAGGTGGAGAGTTCCCGAATCTTGAAAGTGGAGTGCTGGGAACTGAATCGTCAAATGCAAATGGCTCTTTCGCTGAGCGCCGAATCTTTCCTGTGTTTCCACCATTATAGCCACCAGATCCAAAATAATCTCCATCCTGCCAATGTGATAAGACCTGAAATTGGTCTGTCAAAGACAGTAACAGAATTAAGATGAGAATTAAAAGAAATAAGAGAGTAAGATGAAGAAATGAGGAAGAAGAAGATACATTAGACGAGATAAGAAGAGAAGAAAATAATAGAGAGAAATAGAGATTAATTCTATTTGATCATCATAAGATAAGGAAGCCCTAAACTTAACTTCCAAGTTTAAATACAATTCTAAGAAGACTTAAACGACAACACTATGATAAAAATAGCAAACCCTCTTTATCAGCTAGAGTCTTCCAGCTGCTTTATCTTCTTTACCCTGCAGCCACTTTTAACCACCTTTCTCTGATCCTTCTTCTTCATTAAGTATAAAGGGAACCCATACCTATCACAATGTCCATATTCAAAATGCTAAGCTTGGTTACGACTCTGAATAGGTAACTAAAAAACTTAGCATACTGAAGGCAAATGTACCATTCCAAATCTGAAAGCATGAACTTAAAGGTTCGATGCAGTACTCTGATGGATGGAGTGATTTATTAAATCGGATTTTGTACTAACCTGGCTTTTTGATGCATCAAATCCCCAGACTGAATCCACATCATCGAGTCTATGGAAGAATTCAGAATTCTTTCCATGAGATGGGATCTGACTGCAGTCTCTAGGACTTCTGCCTGAATCATCTTCACTGTGAGTTCCTCTAGATCAGATTGTATTCTGTCATCCTGAACCTATATATGTAAAACATCAAATTATGCATGTACAACAGATACTCGACAGTTTAGGCATCACATAAGCATATAAAATAGCATGTACCTGAAGGAGACCATCAGTACTACCTCCTTGCTCCATGTTCACAATTGCTTGACTCAACTCCATCTCCCGCCCCTGGAATGGATTAGCATAACCTCAATAAGTAACAGATTATTTTAAGAGATGTGTTACAATATTATTCAAATCCCCTTCACCAGCAAAGTTGGAAGCAGGGAGCATTGGGCCATAGAATAAGGGGACAGGAGTCCCTGTCACAGGACAAGACGCACAAAATGACCCAGAGAAAGAGAAAAAAGAATAATAAAGATGAAGTTTGGAAAAATCACAAAGAAGAAATGATATAAAATCTAGGCTGGAATGTACATTAGGTGTTTTCACTTTATGTGGCAGCCCAAGGATTTAGTCATACCGCGGAACCTGGCCTCTTCAATAGTTAGTTTTTGACCCTATTTCTGAAACTTAGAACTAACTCTAGATAGTAGCAGAGTAATTTATAATGGAGTACTCACAATATCCTACATTTTCAACTAGTAGTATTCAAGTTTTCCCTGGAGTCCATACAGGCATTCTGCTTTTCATCAACCAAAAGATATTCGAAAAGTTGTTTCACAAGCATCCAAGGCAAGCAACATGGAAATCATATAACTCATCTAAGCTTGATAATATCTTTTTTCTTATAATTAAAGTGACATTTTCCCCCATCAGCTACTGCTTCTTGAAGATTTGAGCTCGGCCCTTGATTTCTTTGCTGATTAGATGATATACCAAAGGCAGGGTGAGGGCCTGGTGCGGGTACTGGTGATCTCATCCAAGCACAATTCATATAAGCTGTGAAACAAGAAAAGTTTCAATATTGCAAACAAAGAGAGTGAAACATTTCATTTACACTAGACAAAACCGTGTTGATGTTTCAACTATAAAGATCGAGCTCGAGTTGTTCAAAACTTGTTCTTCAAGAGACGAGAGGGTGCTGAGTTCCTTACGATGTAACTCCATAAGGAAGCAAAGCAGCAGCTACGATCATGCCTTCCTTATTCAGTATGTTGTAAGTGGATGCAGCATTTAGCTGGATAGAATAGGGAATGAATGAATGAATTAATCAATAAGCACAAAGAAATATTCCAAACAAACAGCACAAGGACTTGGATAGAACGAAGGAAGAAGATACAAGAAGCTGGAATGAAAATACATACAGAATCAACTGTTTCAAGCTTCATCCCGAAGTGACTTCTACGTAACTGACGACTTGAGGATTAAGTGGATGGTTGTATCTTCCACGCCCAATAATCAAGAGCTCTAGAGAGTGTAGAGGAAAAACATTCAGAAACCACTGATGATACACTTGAATAATGTGTAAAAGGTTTTTACTCTTTCGCCAGTAGCAAACTGGCTTACAGTTTCTAATTAGGATTCATTTCAACTACCTGGAATTGGTCGAACTGTCTGGAAGATTGACAAGCTGCATCCATGGAATAGACATGTAAAGTGTTATGCCAAAACTTATGAACATCTTGAATATGAGAATATCTAAAAGTAATCCAAAAGCACAATGAACTTTCTTTAGTTGTTCAAGATTCAAGAATACTGCATATAACTTTATGAAATTGCAACGTCTTTTACTTAACTCTAAGCTTTCATTAGTTACTCAAGATTCAAGCTGAAGAGAAGAGAAACAATACCTATCCGTTGTGATATCAGAGAAGTTACGAGGGCTCCATGACATTAGCAAATTACCAACACAGAGCAAGCTTCCTTCATATTTAACTCAATTCACTGTAAAACTTGTCGCATCAAATCTGCAAAATCAAAGACCAATCCAAATTCCAATTACTGAAACGATCAAATTAGGAGCATGAATCAGAGAGATGGAAGAGAATTTGATAAATGATTACTCTTGGAAACGGAGCTGTTCTTCAGGAACATTATCGATGAGATTGATCTGATCGTAAAGAGAGAAAGCTCGTCTGAGAGATGGCAAAAAAATATTGGATTGCTTAGGATTCCTTTCTCATGCTTTGAATTGATTTCGGCAACGTCCCCATAGCTTTCTGTCTCACCGCCATCTCCACCGTCTCCAACCTCTCCGCCGCGTTCTAAAACTAATGATCTAAAAGGACGACTCTCACAGCCGGTTCAAACTTAAACCAAACCGGTTCATTGGTTTACAACGTATACTTGTTTATTGTTATTGGTTCCATTTATTCAGACCGGTTTACCTTAATTAACTACAGCAATTCTGCATTCTGGTAAGCTAACACACTAACAAAATTAGCAGCTTAGGAATGTTTAATTGGGATCTCGATTCGGTTTCAGTTAGAGTGTCCTTTGCTTACCTATATAAAACTGAATGTATCATAGATTGGTTTGTTACAAGTTACAACTTAAGAATGCAAAACCCCTTAAACTAAAGTGTTAAAGGTTCATTTCATATTTTTAATTATTCAGTTTGGTTCGATATATATCCAAATTGATTACTCTGAAACATAAAGGAGATAAAATCGTATATTATATAAGTTTCAGGAGCTAACGAGCTAATAGTTTTCATTTTGATTCAGAACACGGTCTAAATTTATATTCAGAAAACAGTGTATTCAAATAAAGTTGTTAAATTCAAAATATAAAGGTAGAAGCCAAACAAACAAAAAAAGAGAGGTTTTTTATTCTATTTACGTCTACACTACAAAAATACAAAACAAACAAAAAAAAGGTGTATAACACGACACAACAGATTTTTGCCACATTGTGAAATCTAGAGTCCAATCTTAGAAAGAGAGACACTTCACGACGATTCATGACCAATTTGCTTCAAGAATTGGAGCTACCGAAGAGAACAAAAATCCACTGAAAAGTAAAACTATGAAAATAGACCCATTTTACTTTGTGGGTTAAATGCAACAAATATTTTGATATTCGAAACCAATTAAATGAAATTCTAAGGGTTCAATTTTATGGGACAGTGCGCGAGAAATCAAATCATAAACAAATGATAGAATTTCGAGCGCCCTGAAAATGGCATAATATATAACATAGAAATATATAACATTAAGTTGTTCGGAAATGGTTGAAGTAGATGAATAGGAGGATCGCTATGACTATAGCTCTTGATAAATTTACCAAAGACGAAAAAGATTTATTTGATACTATGGATGACTGGTTACGGAGGGACAATATATATAAATTAGTTTTTTTTTTTAATCATAACAATTTAAAAAGGTATTCTATTGAAAATGCATACATTATATATACATACAGTTTATATATATATATTAGCTTTTTTATAAAAGGTATTCTATTGAAAATGCATAATTAAAAGATACATAGCTATGACAATTAAGTCATACAATTTTGAAAGATAAAATGAGAGAGTAGAGAGTACATCAATGTTATCAATGTTGATAAAATCACTAGAAGAGAGGAAGTTTTAGAGAGTGTTGAATCTATTATTATTAGAAATTATATTTATTTAATTAAATTTTTTATTTGGTTTTAACTTGTAGAGAAAGTATTATCTTGGCTAAAATATTAGGAATTTATAGTGGTTGCCTTTTTATTCACTTGGTGTGATTAGAAAATTATACATGTTTCTTTATATGTGGAGATGTGCTAAATGATTTACTCTCTAAATATTAACTTTGTGATTGCGTTTTATATTATTCTTTATTAGAAAATGAAGGAGACGTTGACGTCTTTCTGATACACAATGTTTTAACCCAAAATAATTCTGTAAGTGCACAGACAATCGCAGTAATATATGGGGTATCGAATCCACAGAGACCAAGGCTACACTATGAAATTATAAATTTTAATTTAAATCTAAGACAAAAGTGTGGGTTTTGTAAATTTTTGGAACAAGAAAGAAATAATAAAAACGATGTAAAAGCAATTAAAACAAGCACTAGGTTAAAGCGTTTCACCGGTGAAAAATATATGAAACGGCTTGATATATTAAAGAAAGATAAACAGTCTTCGAATTCTGGTAGCAGACTCCATAGAAGGGAAAGTCATGGCAATGACAAAAGACAAGTTAAATGTTACGAGTGTCAAGGATACAGTCACATCAAAGCAGATTGTCCAAATTTGCGAAAACAGAAGGAAAAGTCGCTTAAAACAATGTCAAGTAAGTCAGAAACAGAAAGTGATGAAGAAGATGTCTCATACAACAACATGGTTTCGTTTGTTGCTGAAATTGAAGAGACTGTCACAGATGACTCTGTTAAAACAAAGCCTACCGAAACAGAAGCTGTAGAAGCAGATGCAGATTTTTCATATGATGAACAAATGCCTAATTATGAAGAATTACTGCAGAATTTCGTCACCACTGGCAGTCAAGCTTTTCCCGGGACAAAAAACAGTGTCCGAGGAAGTAAAGTTTTTCCCGTCCCTAAAGCTTTTCCGATCTCCTTCTCGGGATCTTCTCCTTCACGGTCTTTTAGAGGAAGTAAAGCTTTTCCAGTCTCCTTCTCCTTCTGGGGATCTTCTCCTTCACCACCGTCATTTACGACGGAACAAAACAGTCTCCGAGGAAGTAAAGCTTTTCTGGTCTCCTTCTCGGGATCTTCTCCTTCATGGTCTTTTGCGGCAGACAAAAACAATATCCGAGGAAGTAAAGCTTTTCCCGTCCCTAAAGCTTTTTCGGTTTCCTTCTCGGGATCTTTTCCTTCACGGTCTTTTAGAGGAAGTAAAGCTTTTCCAGTCTCCTTCTCCTTCTGGGGATCTTCTCCTTCACCACCGTCATTTGCGGCGGAACAAAACAGTCTCTGAGGAAGTAAAGCTTTTCCGGTCTCTTTCTCGGGATCTTCTCCTTCACAGTCTTTTGTGGCGGACAAAAACAGTGTCCGAGGAAGTAAAGCTTTTCCCGTCCCTAAAGCATTTCCGGTCTCCTTCTCGGGATCTTTTCCTTCACGGTCTTTTAGAGGAAGTAAAGCTTTTCCAGTCTCCTTCTCCTTTTAGAGATCTTCTCCTTCACAGTCTTTTAGAGGAAGTAAAGCTTTGCCGGTCTCTTTCTCCAGATCTTCTTCTTCACCACCGTCATTTGCGGCAGAACAAAACAGTCTCCGACTAAAACACAGAGGAAATGTCATGGCCTCACGGACTAAAGCTTTTCTGGCAGCTCTGCAGTGATTCTCCTTCTCTGGATCCTCTCGTTCACCACCATACTTTGCGTCGGACAAGAACAGTTTCCCACTTAAACCATGCAAGTTGGACGCCGCTGAAGTCGACAAGATCCTTGCAAAAATCCGACGACCACCTAGAAGAGCCATTTGGGAGAAGGGACAAGTAAGAGAGAAGTAAAGGTTTGTGGCCGTTTGTGACGGAGAGAAAGCTTTCTCTCTTTCTGGATGTAAACTTAGGGTTTGTGGGGGAGAGAAAGGTTTAAACAAAACTAAGAAAAAGAAAATGCTACTACCTCTTGGACAAAGGAGAAATGTTGCCGTTTATCCAACAGTAATCAAGGTGTACAAACTCCAGTTTGTGTTACCTCCTTTGATATATTGTCTTCCGTTTTTCGAGCTGCTTTTACATGTTGGGATTTTTTGAATTTGCAATAATTGATGTCAATTACACCGGCTAATTGAAGGTGATCCCACTGGTTCTAAGTCATTGTCTTCATATTCCCTATAGCATAGATGACAATTGGGCCTTTATACCCTTCCTTTTGAAGAGCCATCTCCAACTTAGGTATGAAGTCACTAGTTGACACTTCCCTAGCTAGTGGACAATTCTCTATATCCCAGAATATGGTAATTATGGCCTCCTACAATGAAAACAAGTTTCAGTAAACAATGGGTTTCTAGTGAATTATTTCATGCAATTGAATATTCTAACCTCATAACATATCTCTCCCAAGAAGCCACCACTGTCTTTCTCCTTCTCCGCAAGGACTAAAGCTTTCCCGGTCTCCTTTTGGGGATCTTTTCCTTCACGGTTTTTTAGAGGAACTAAAGCTTTTCCGGTCTCCTTCTCCGGATATTCTCCTTCACCTCCGTCATTTGCGACAGAACAAAACAGTCTCCAAGGAAGTAAAGCTTTTTTGGTCTCCTTCTCGGGATCTTCTCCTTCACGTTCTTTTGCGGCGGATAAAAAATAGTGTCCGAGGAAGTAATGCTTTTCCCATCCCTAAAGCTTTTTCGGTCTCCTTCTCGGGATCTTCTCCTTCACGGTCTTTTAGAAGAAGTAAAGCTTTTCCAGTATCCTTCTCCTTCTGGAGATCTTCTCTTTCACCACCGTCATTTGCGGTGGAACAAAACAGTCTCCTAGGAAGTAAAGCTTTTTCGGTCTCCTTCTCAGGATCTTCTCCTTCACGGTCTTTTACGGCGGACAAAAATAGTGTCCGAGGAAGTAAAGCTTTTCCCATCCCTAAAGCTTTTCCGGTCTCCTTCTCGGGATCTTTTCCTTCACGGTCTTTTAGAGGAAGTAAAGCTTTTCCAGTCTCCTTCTCCTTCTAGGGATCTTCTCCTTCACCACCGTCATTTGCGGCAGAACAAAACAGTCTCCGAGGAAGTAAAGCTTTACTGGTCTCCTTCTCGAGATATTCTCCGTCATGGTCTTTTGCGGCGGACAAAAACAATGTCCGAGGAAGTAAAACTTTTCCCGTCCCTAAAGCTTTTCGGGTCTCCTTCTCGGGATCTTTTCCTTCACGGCCTTTTAGAGGAAGTAAAGCATTTCTAGTCTCTTTCTCCTTCACGGTCTTTTAGAGGAATTAAAGCTTTGTCGTTCTCCTTCTCCGGATCTTCTTCTTCACCACCGTGATTGGCGGCGGAACAAAAAAGTCTCCGACTGAAACACAGAGGAAATGCCGTGGCCTCATGGACTAAAACTTTTCTGGCAGCTCTGCAGTGATTCTCCTTCTCCGGATCCTCTCGTTCACCTCCGTACTTTGCGCCGGACAAGAATAGTTTCCCACTTAAACCATGCAAGTTGGACGCCGAGGAAGTCGACAAGATCCTTGCAAAAATCTGACGACCACCTAGAAGAGCCATTTGGGAGAAGAGACAAGTAAGAGAGAAGGAAAGGTTTGTGGCCGTTTGTGGCAGAGAGAAACCTTTCTCTCTTTCTGAATGTAAAATTAGAGTTTGTGGGGGGAGAGAAAGGTTTAAACAAAACTAAGAAAGAGAAAATGCTACTACCTCTTGGACAAAGGAGAAATGTTGTCGTTTATCCAACAGTAATCAAGGTGTACAAAGTCCAGCTGGTGTGACCTCCTTTGATTTATTGTCTTCCGTTTTTTGAGCTGCTTTTACATGTTGGGAATTTTTTAATTAGCAATAATTGATGTCAATTACACCGGCGGATTGAAGGTGATCCTACTGGTTCCAAGTCATTGTCTTCATATTCCCTATAGCATAGATGACAATTGGGCCTTTATACCCTTCCTTTTGAAGAGCCATCTCCAACTTAGGTCTGAAGTCACTAGTTGACACTTCCCTAGCTAGTGGAAAATTCTCTATATCCTAGAATATGGTAATTATGGCCTCCTACAATGAAAACAAGTTTCAGTAAACAATGGGTTTCTAATGAATTATTTCATATAATTGAATATTCTAACCTCATAACAAATCTCTCCCAAGAAGCCACTGTCTTTCTCCTTCTCCGCAAGGACTAAAGCTTTCCCGGTCTCCTTTGGGGATCTTTTCCTTCACGGTCTTTTAGAGGAAGTAAAGCTTTTCTGGTCTCCTTCTCCGGATCTTCTCCTTTACCTCCATCATATACGGCAGAACAAAACCGTCTCCGAGGAAGTAAAGCTTTTCCGGTCTCCTTCTCAGGATCTTCTCCATCACAGTTTTTTGCGGCGGACAAAAACAGTGTCCGAGGAAGTAAAGCTTTTCCCATCCCTAAAGCTTTTCCGGTCTCCTTCTCAGGATCTTCTCCTTCACGGTCTTTTAGAGGAAGTAAAGCTTTTCCAGTCTCCTTATCCTTCTAGAGATCTTCTCCTTCACCACCGTCATTTGCGGCGGAACAAAACAGTCTCCAAGGAAGTAAAGCTTTTCCGATCTCCTTTTCGGGATCTTCTCCTTCACGGTCTTTTGCGGCAGACAAAAACAGTGTCCGACAAAGTAAAGCTTTTCCCATCCCTAAAGCTTTTCCGGTCACCTTCTCGGGATCTTTTTCTTCACGGTCTTTTAGAGGAAGTAAAGCTTTTCCAGTCTCCTTCTCCTTCTGGAGATCTTCTCCTTCACCACCGTCATTTGCGGTGGAACAAAACAGTCTCCGAGGAAGTAAAGCTTTACCGGTCTCCTTCTCGAGATCTTCTCCTTCATGGTCTTTTGCGGTAGACAAAAACAGTGTCCGAGGAAGTAAAGCTTTTCCCGTCCCTAAAGCTTTTCGGGTCTCCTTCTCAGTATCTTTTCCTTCACGGTCTTTTAGAAGAAGTAAAGCATTTCTAGTCTCCTTCTCCTTCTGGGGATCTTCTCCTTCACGGTCTTTTAGAGGAGGTAAAGCTTTGCCAGTCTCCTTCTCCGGATCTTCTTCTTCACCACCGTCATTTGCGGCGGAACAAAACAGTCTCCGACTGAAACACATAGGAAATGCTGTGGCCACACAGACTAAAGCTTTTCTGGCAGCTCTGCAGTGATTCTCATTCTCCGAATCCTCTCGTTCACCACCGTACTTTGCGCCGGACAAGAACAGTTTCCCACTTAAACCATGCAAGTTGGACGCCGACGAAGTCGACAAGATCCTTGCAAAAATTCGACGACCACCTAGAAGAGCCATTTGGGAGAAGAGACAAGTAAGAGAGAAAGAAAGGTTTGTGGCCGTTTGTGGCGGATAGAAAGCTTTCTCTCTTTCTGGATGTAAAATTAGGGTTTGTTGGGGGGAGAAAGGTTTAAACAAAACTAAGAAAGAGAAAATGCTACTACCTCTTGGAAAGAGGAGAAATGTTACCGTTTATCCAACGGTAATCAAGGTGTACAAACTCCAGCTGGTGTGACCTCCTTTGATTTATCGTCTTCCAATTTTTGAGCTGCTTTTACATGTTGGGATTTTTTGAATTAGCAATAATTGATGTCAATTACACCGGCGGATTGAAGGTGATCCCACTGGTTCCAAGTCATTGTCTTCATATTCCCTATAGCATAGATGACAATTGGGCCTTTATACCCTTCCTTTTGAAGAGCCATCTCCAACTTAGGTCTGAAGTCACTAGTTGACACTTTCCTAGCTAGTGGACAATTCTCTATGTCCCAAAATATGGTAATTATGGCCTCCTACAATGAAAACAAGTTTCAGTAAACAATGGATTTCTAGTGAATTATTTCATGCAATTTAATATTCTAACCTCATAACAAATCTCTCTCAAGAAGCCACTGTCTTTCTCCTTCTCCGCAAGGACTAAAGCTTTCCCGGTCTCCTTTTGGGGATCTTCTCCTTCACGGTCTTTTAGAGGAAGTAAAGCTTTTCCGGTCTCCTTCTCAAGATCTTCTCCTTCACCTCCGTCAATTGCGGTTAAACAAAACAGTCTTCGAGGATGTAAAGCTTTTCTGGTCTCCTTCTCAGGATCTTCTCCTTCACGGTCTTTTGCGGCGGACAAAAAAAGTGTCCGAGGAAGTAAAGCTTTTCCCATCCCTAAAGCTTTTCCGGTCTCCTTCTCGGGATCTTTTCCTTCACGGTCTTTTAGAAGAAGTAAAGATTTTATAGTCTCCTTCTCCTTCTGGGGATCTTCTCCTTCACCACCATCATTTGCGGCGGAACAAAACAGTCTCAGAGGAAGTAAAGCTTTCCCGGTCTCCTTCTCGGGATCTTCTCCTTCACAGTCTTTTGCGGCGGACAAAAACAATGTCCAAGGAAGTAAAGCTTTTCCCGTCCCTAAAGCTTTTCCGGTCTTCTTCTCGAGATCTTTTCCTTCATGGTCTTTTAGAGGAAGTAAAGCTTTTCTAGTCTCCTTTTCCTTCTGGGTATCTTTTCCTTCACGATCTTTTAGAGGAAGTAAAGCATTTCTAGTCTCCTTCTCCTTCTGGGGATCTTCTCCTTCACGGTCTTTTAGAGGAAGTAAACCTTTGTCGATCTCCTTCTCCGGATCTTCTTCTTCACCACCGTCATTTGCGGCGGAACAAAACAATCTCTGATTGAAACACTTAGGAAATGCCGTGGCCTCACGGACTAAAGCTTTTTTGGCAGCTCTGCAGTGATTCTCCTTCTCCGGATCCTCTCGTTCACCACTATACTTTGCGCCGGACAAGAGCAGTTTCCCACTTAAACCATGCAAGTTGGACGCCGACGAAGTCGACAAGATCGTTGCAAAAATCTGACGACCACCTAGAAGAGCCATTTGGGAGAAGAGACAAGTAAGAGAAAAGGAAAGGTTTGTGGCCGTTTGTGGCGGAGAGAAAGCTTTCTCTCTTTCTGGATGTAAAATTAGGGTTTGTTGGGGAGAGAAAGGTTTAAACAAAACTAAGAAAGAGAAAATGCTACTACCTCTTGGACAAAGGAGAAATGTTGCCGTTTATCCAACAGTAATCAAGGTGTACAAACTCCAGCTGATGTGACCTCCTTTGATTTATCGTCTTCCGTTTTTCGAGCTGCTTTTACATGTTGGGATTTTTTGAATTAGCAATATTTTGATTATAAATAATCCAAATGATACGTATTATCCAAAAACAAAAAAAAAACTACTACAATTTACTAGTTAGTAAATAGAGCATTTTCTTGGGAATATAATGCACTAGATTGCATGTGATGTCTTTTAATTTAGAATTTTATTTGATATGCTCTCCTTTCTATTTATTTTGAATATTAGATATGCGCATGTAGGGGTGGACAAAAAATCAGCATCTGAAACCCGAATCCGACTCGTAGTAAGGAGTTCAGTCCGGGTATGGATCATCCATATTATCCGATTGGGTGCTCTTTTCTAAGACATCGGATATCCGTACCCGATCGGGTATATCCAAACATCTGATCCCGTACCCGAAACCATCCAAACTTATATAACTCTAAAATTAAATCTCTTAATATTTTCCTCTTTCCTTTTTTGTATACCGTGTGGTTCTCTACTTACCGTTTCCACTTCTCAATATTTTTGATATTCAAGCCAAAATACAGAAAATATTCAATTAAACAAACTAGAAAGTAGAAACCCTAAATACAATCTGTTTGAGAAAATTTGCTTGAGTGACTTTGGTTTATTAGATTTGCTTGAATGACTCTGGTTTATGATAACTTGGTTTTTTAAATTAATAATAATTTGATAACTATGGTTTATTTAGATTTGTTTGAATGATTTTTGTTTTGGGTATATCCGAAAATATATGAACCCGAAGTTATCCGATTCTATAAAATATCCAATCGGTATCATATCTCTGAATACTCGAACATCCGAAATAGCTGATCTGAACCCGAACGGATATCCGAATGCACCCCTATGCGCATGTGACATGGTAAATTCTAAAATGGTTACGAACCTGCAAGTGTGTAAAATGCGCAAAATAAAGATCCTTGAGTTGATATTTACTGTATATATTTCCCAAAATACAAATGATATCATTACAGAAAAAAGGTTTTATGACCAAATTACTCAATATTTATCCTTTTTTTTTGCGCCTAACAGAAAATCTTTATTTTTCCTAATAACGAAGATGATTTAAAATATTTGTAAAAAGTCAAGACAACAGTCTTGATCTTAGTCTAATTTTTTGTTTTGGTCAAACAAAGAATAAAAGAAATGGACCCAATTAATGGGCCCACACCATAGCTACGTTCCAGATTTTTGCAATTACCTGCACCATAGCACACAGGGCTGAATTTTTAAACCCATCTCTCCTTTTTTTATCTTTAAAACGACTCTAACCGTTTATTCTGTTCACTCCCTCCTTTTTTTTCTTCGAAACTCTCTCACTTGACTCCACTGAAAGAAGAAAGAAGAAGAAGAAACCAGAGGAATCGTAAAACCAGGATATAAAATTTAGGGTTTCGATGATGTGGATTGAGTATTGCGTGTGGTGTAAGCGGGCCACGGTTTCGATTGATCATGTGGCGAGGAAGAAACGTTGCTCCGCGTGTGATTTTGAATCTGACTATAACACGATCCAAGACGGTGGCTATGTAGCCGATTCTAAGCAAAACTGGTCTCTCCATTGTCACCACCGAGCCCAAGAATGGTTCCTCCGATGATTTCCTGTCCCTTACTTCTGGGAATTAGCAGAATCGTGGCTCTGATCCCGTCTCCATCTCCACCACCGAGATGAATAGTGCTTCTTCCGATGATGTCATCGTCTCCATCGCAGATATGTCAGACAGGTACCGTTTATTTAATTCTTTCTTTCCTTAGTGGACAAGTAACTTCTGCATAGTTAAATATTGCTTCATCCATTTTTACAGGTTGGGTCTTCCTGCGACAGTTAAGGTACATAAGCTTTTTGCTCGTCTATAAACAAATCTGGACGAATTGTGAAGTTACTTAAGTAAAAAGATTGTTTCGAATTGGTGTGTTTCTTGATCTTTAGAATAAGGCAAATGAGTACTTTAAGGAAGTGGAGGCTTATTATAACAAAGGAAAGTCAGGAAACGCCCTTTTTTTGCTGGTTGTATCTACATTGCCTGTCGAGTATATTTTGATATGACTCGGTCTATGGAAGGTATATAGTTGAAACTTGAAAGATTCCTTGGTGTAGTTTCTGCCATTGTAGTTGAATCATTTTTTTTCAAAATCTTTTTTAATGTAGAAATATCCTCCGTTGCAAATCGAGCCACAAGGTTGGAAATTCTCCAGGCAATTGAGTTCGTAGCTGGGAAACTGAACATGAACACAAATCGCTTGATGGATATCAAACCTGTTGACTTTATAGTGAGTTTGTGAATTAAGCTTTTGCTGCTGCAATGACCTCGTGGTTAATAGAGCTCTCCTATATTCATCTGCAGAAACGGTTTTGCTCTAAACTTGGAATGGATAGCATAGAAGTTAAAGCTGTTCAAATAGCTGCAGAAAGTTATGAATGGTATACCTTCATTATTAGAGCAGTTTCTTGATCTATGTTGCAGTAGACTTATAATCCTTTTTCCTACTTGTTGCAGCGGAAGTAGGTCTCCTTTAACAGTTGCAGCAGGATTTGCATATTCCTTTGCTGGATATTCTTATGGGAAGAGGCTGCTCAAAGGTTTGTATTTAAATCTCCGTCTAAATAGCATCCCATGAGCAAAATCTGATCAGCTCTTCTCTTCGTCTAACTTATGTAAACTTAATGAGCTGCAGAAGTTGGAGAAGCCACTGGAGTTAGTGCACAGACGATATCAGAAACATACCAGGACCTTGGCCCATATCTGTCAACTGAAGTACCAAAATCGGCTGCCATGATAATGAAGCCGAAAAACACTTAGAATTTTTCGTACAAGGATACAGCAATCTCACTCAAGGAAGCTTTCGTCTATCCATTTTTTTTCTGAAGCCCTTTATAAAGTTGTACATATTACTTTATGAATACTCAACAGAAAATTTAAACTCTCAGCTTTATTGTTTTGTGAATTTGTCTAAATAATAATACATCATTCCGTCTTTTGTTACATTTTATGGTAAGACAGGAAGGTCTACGGAACTGAAGGAAAAGAAACTGGCACGGCCCTGAGCGATATGACAGAACATTAACGGTGCAGCTATGCGCTTTTGCAGGACTTTAATATCTTCTTTGCTTGGTGGAGAGTCCCTGTAAAAGAGGATGAGTGTATATTGATTAAGATGTGTAATGAAAAAACTTGCTTTCCTATAATTGGGAAGTAATGAAAACGCTTACCCCGAGAAGCAAGCCACAAAGCTCGGTTCACCAGGAGAAGACTTCTTGAACCGGCTGTTTGGTAAATACACGTCAAACACTGATCTTGCATCAGAGATGTGCATATCTCCCAAGAGTTTAGTAACAGTATCATCCTTGTCTTCAGGGCATTCACCAGTACAAACTGACTCTTGTTCACCACTTGGTGTTGTAATTGCAGCATCCTTTGAGGTCCAAGAAACTCCATGCCTGCCTAGGATGTAACCTAGACCCTTTAAGTATTTATAAACCTCGTAATTTTCCCAACAGCAACCGCTTTTTTCCTCTGCAATTTTCTCATACAAGTCTTTCAATGGGATCACTATGTCATCCTCATTACCCAAGATCTGCAACTCTCCTATTTCACTCAAATACCTGCCAGAAGAAGAAAATACGAAAAAGGAAGAGACTTGATCAGATCTTTGAGTAAAAACTGCAATATTAAAGACTTGTAGTGTTTACTTTGTCACATACAATGCCTCTTCTATGAAGCAATATGTTTTGCCACTACGAATGATTCCAGTTGTTGTCCAAAGTTTTCCCCTTTTGACTTCAACTTCAGCCATTCCTAATTCGGCAATCCAACGAGCCTTGGAAGATCCTACTCTATAATGTACAAACACACAAGAAAAAAAATGATTGTAAGAATAATTAGCTTAATAACGCGGACAATCAAATTCAAAAACTAGTAGCTGAATTTAATCCACCTGAATTGTAACCTGGGCCCTGAACCACCAGAATGAAACTCTTCGTCTTCATCGAGTGCGAAACCAGTTTCGTTTTCGCTTGAAGAGGAAGCTTCCCAGTCTTTTTCCTCCATTAGCTTGAAGATGTTCTTTGGGGCAATTCGTCGAACAGGTGGCGATCAGCTAGATCTGACTCTTAAATAAAGGTTTTAAATTTTGCAGGTCGTGTTCTTCTTTCTCCCTTTCTTTGGTTTGAGTTTTATTATACCGAATCGAGGAATAAGGAATCAAGACCCGAACCGAACCGGATTAGACCACATATTTCAGTTTTCCCAAGAGAGAAAAATGATTCGAATTCTTAAACCCTTGCCATTCTCTTTCTTCTTGTGCAGAGTTCGAAACCAATGGCGAACGACCAGGAGATGAGTGGATGGAATGATCTTCTCTATTCTTCGACTAAGCTTCTGGAGCAAGCAGCTCCTTCCTCTCAGTTTCCTCCACTTCAGGTCCTTCTACTAACCACCACTCTTTTCGATTTTAGACTCTGTTTGTTTGTTGGAAATATTTTCTGTTGGTTTCTTTGGATTGAAGAACTGGTTATGTGCTTCGTAATGATATATATATATATATATGTGGTTTATAGAGGAATTTGGATCAATTGGAAGCATTGTCGAGGAAACTCAAGTCTAAAACCTTAAGAAACGAAGCTCCTTCACAGTCTATTGCTGCCACAAGGTACTCTTTTCTTGCGTTTAAGTCTCACAGAATGAGTTCTCTACAGTTCAAAATCAGTGACTCAATTTGGGCATTAGATAGCTATGGAACTGAGTGATGATTCTGTTAATTCTTTAGTTTTTGTTGGATACACAGACTACTTGCACGAGAGGGAATCAATGCAGAGCAATTATCTCGTGATCTTAAGTCATTTGAGTGGAAGGTGAGGGAGCATTTTTATCTATCTCCTGTCTCTATACTATCACCTAGCTTATGTTGCTCTGTGTTCTGATCGCTTTTCTTTGGAGCAATTTTTAGTTTAGATTTCATCACCTATGTATTTAGTTGTATATATTTGGTTTTCCAAGTATTAGAGTCCTATTTTTGTTTGCTTACTCATTTGCAAGCTTGCCACACATACTTCTGTAATTTTATTGTATATTTATACTCGGTGCTACTGAATGACCTTTGCCTAATTTTTGTTTTTTTTGGATTGTTAAAAGACGAAATTTGAGGATTTATTCCCTGCAACAAGTTTTCTATACCTAAATGCTCTTTGAAATTCTTTATTTTAGATTACACTACAGATAGATTATTTTGGAGACCACTGATCGTTCTATATTCATTATTCTTGTCTCTAGGTTCATGAAATGGCAATGGTATCGGCAATACAGGAAGCTCAAAAAGATAATGTTCGAAGCTTTAACAATTACATGTTGAAAGTATTGGAGGTCAGTATTGCCACTATCCACAGATCTTTTAATTGATTTCCATGTTAGTGTTATCTGTCACATCTTTTGCCTTCATGCAATATTCCCCTGTTTCTATTGGTTTCTAGAGTTTTTCCTCCTCGTCTTTTGCTTCTCTTTTTTATGCCATTGCAAACAAATATTGGTAAACGATATTAGCATTAGACCATAATTGTGAAATAGAGGAACATGTTCTTCATCCCTACATATTTTTATGGCATTGTAAGTTTGTAACTAGGAAATTCCTGGCGAAGTATCCGTTAGAAGCTGGTTGAGTTGCTAGTTGCTAATTAGAAGGATATTTAAAAATCCTGAATTTATTTCATGTCCTTTCTCATGTATTCAATTTGAAATCTGATTCTGGCAGGAAGACTGTAGAAAAGAAAAGCGTGACTTCCTTCAAAGCCTTAGCAGAATTTCAATGTTACCTAAGAGCAAGATGATCGATACAAACAGAGACACTCATGCTGGTTCACTAGTGCCTGTGGCTTTGTGTCCTCAAGTATCTTCAAAACCTGGAACAGAACTCGTCTCTCTGGCCAACAAACCCATTCATGAGAAAAAGGCCTATGTCTATGCAGAGGCTGTGAAGAAACTAAACTCTTCAAGAGAACGAGCCTTGTCAATTAGTGTATGGACTTCCTAACCTCCTTGTAAATTCTATAATATTGGTGCATTTTGAACAATGGCCTCTTTGATAACTGCAGCTGCAAATTATTCATTGTTTCATTGCTTCTTTTAGAAGTCAAGCTTAATTTTTTTTTTTAAATTCTATACATTCTTCACCTTTGGTGATGATGATTGCTTTTGATGCAGCATAAGTTCCAACTAACTGACCTCATACTGATTTGCTTGGCTCTGTTTCCTACTAATTCCTCTTTCATGTGTTTGTATAGCCTGCAATATTGTTCAAGGGTGCTTATGAAAGTCTAACAAGTGATTTGACTCGTGTAAAATCAGTCAACATGCAGAAGATATGGCAACTTATTCAGGTGATCTTTTGATTGGAAGTATCATTTTCTAACCAGTGGCACCTTGAAGCACTGGTCTTACATTTCCAAGGCCTTTAACCATCTATAAAACAGGCAATGACAGGTGAAGATTCAGCAGTACAACATGGTGTTTCCAAGAGGATGTCGCTCATGATAGGTGCAAGGCGCCATTTGGAATTTGGGCATGAGAAACATATAATGGATACAATTCAAAGTCATCCTACACAAGTACTTGTTTCTGTCTTGTACTAATTTTGCTTGTATCTGCTATTAAGGCATGTTACATTTGTCTTGATGCATCTTTTTAATTATTTGTGTTTCAATTAGTCTTAACTTCATGGATACTTTCTTGTAAAGATGTCCTTGATCATTACTGACTTCGAGTGCATTAATAATCACCTTTTTCTAATCTTGTTCTAGGCTGCCCTTGGTGGATCTGTTGGAAATTTGCAAAGAATTCGTGCCTTTCTTCGGGTTAGTGCCACATATTCAATAAAGCTTACACAAAGGATATATACACAGGAATATTTTTTGTGGCAATGATACACATTGGGTTGTTTGCAGTTCTTGATTCTTTTTCAACTACTGTGCAGATTCGTCTGAGAGATTATGGGATTTTAGATTTTGATTCAAGCGATGCTCGTAGGCAGCCTCCAGTTGATACTACTTGGCAGCAGGTTTCACATAATTCTCATCTCATGCTTTAAATTTTCACCTTGTTCTCGATAATCAAGTTGAACTGCAGAATCTTTTCATTGCTGTTCCACAAGTTTCTTAACGTAAGAGATTGATTAAATTTACACCTCTTTGATTACAGATATATTTTTGTTTGAGAACTGGTTATTATGAGGAGGCTAGGGAAATCGCCCAATCATCTCGGTCATCTCAACAACAGTTTGCTCCTCTGGTATATATTGTCTAAATAACCTACAGTAAAGTTTTGGAGTTGCTTTTTTTTATTTCCCTTGTTTGGCAGCTGACAGAGTGGATCACCACTGGTGGTTCTGTGGCCCCACATACCGCTGCTATTGCTTCTGAACAATGTGAGAAATTGTTGAGGATGGGTGATCGGTTGGGGCAAACAACTTATGACTAGAAGAAGCTCCTACTCTACACTATCATATCTGGTTCCCGAAGGCAAATTGATCGTATCTTGAGGGATTTTTCTA
>CM051378.1:21248386-21265349 GCA_028015245.1 Cardamine occulta
CGCTCTTTAACACAATAGAAGATTTTCTCTGGTTCAAACTAGCATGCATACGTGACTTTGCTGGTGGATCTTCATCTGTGGTCTTGAATGATGGGCTAGTGCCTTACTGTTTAGATGATCTTCAGGCTTATCTTAATAAATTTGAGCCTTCTTATTACACTAAGAAGGGCAAGGACCCTCTGGTATACCCATATGTTTTACTTCTTAGCATTCAGTTACTACCGGCGATCATGCACATGTCCAAAGAAGCAGGAGATGAAGGCTATAACATTGATGCTGTCCATATAGCTATTTCGCTAGTGGACCATTCTGTTCTATCTGAAGGATCTGGGAGTGGCCACAAACTAAGTGTGATGGATGCTAATGCCGAGGCATCTAGCATGATTAGGCAATATGGGTCGATGTATTTGGATCATGGTGATCTGCAAATGACGCTGGAATACTATGCACAAGCTGCTATTGCAGTAGGTGGGGGTCAACTAGCTTGGTCTGGAAGAAGTAATGTGGATCAACAAAGGCAAAGGAACTTGATGCTGAAGCAACTACTGACTGAGATTTTGTTACGAGAGGGTGGTATTTACTTTCTGCTTGGTGCTAGAGGTTCCGGTGAAGAAGGTGAGCTTGGCAGATTTCTGCCTGATTCAAAATTGAGGCAGCAGTTCTTGATTGAAGCTGCACATCAATGTCAAGAAGCTGGACTATATGACAAAGTAAGTAGCTTTGTGTTTTTTGATCAAATACTAACTACTAGTAACATGCTTAGTAAACTGTCGATTGGTTCCAATGCAGGCGATAGAAATACAGAAAAGAGTCGGTGCGTTTTCGTCTGCCTTGGAAACAATAAACAAGTGTCTATCCGAAGCCATTTGCTCACTTGTCCGTGGAAGATCAGATGGTGAAAGTCAGACGGCGGGGCTTGTTCTCTCGGGCAACGATATTCTCAACAACTACAAATATTACCCTGAAGTGAGGTAAATAATGCAGACTCTAATGAGCTCGTTCATCTACTTGTCTTAAGTTTTGTAGTTGCTAAAATAGGAGTTTCTCACTAGAAGTTTCACACTCTTGTATATACCAGTGTCCAGGAAAGAGATCGGGTTATGCAACAAGAAACAATTCTAAGAGAGCTAGAGGCTATACTGTCGATCCACAAGTTGGCTAGACTAGGCAATCATCTAAACGCCCTAAGAGAAGTAGCGAAACTCCCATTCCTTCATCTCAATCCGAGAATGCCAGACACAACCTCAGACGAGTTCCAGAGAGCATCCTCTTACTTCCAGACTTGTTTCCCTGACTTGCTCAAGGTTGTTCTGACCTGTCTGGATAACGTACCTGACACTGATGGATCGAACCGGGCCATGAGATCTAAGGTACACATTAACAATTAAAACATATACTATATATAGTCATGAGAGGTCAAGATTAGGCCATGAACTGAGATATTTGTTTCTTCACAGATTGCTGGGTTTCTTGCAAGCAACACTCACCAGAACTGGCCTCGAGACTTGTATGATAAGGTGGCTCGAAGCTTCAGAATTTAAGAAATTTGAGCAATTTTCTGAACTTATTCGAGGAAGATCTTGTAAAAAGCTGCTGAACCCAGTTTGATTATGAGTATTTTATAGCAAAAGCAAAATCTTAATAGAGAGATAATCACACAAAATCCAAGGATCGTATGTTAGGTTCTAAAGCATTGTAATCCAAAACAAAAAACAAAACCATATATCATCAGTTTGAGTTGCGAAGGCATTGAAAAGAAAATTTTGTCTATAAGCTGATAATTACCAATTTCTGCCTTCATTCTTGGTACTAGCTTCAGTGGCTTTAAGCAGCAGCCGTCTCAAATCTCCGCATCATCTCACAATGAGGCGTTTCACGAACAAATCCCCATTGTTTCCTCTGCATCTCATACCTACAATTCTGACTAAGTATAGACACATAATCACTCTCAACTTGTTCTTCCAGCGTATGCCGCTCGTTGCTATTTCGTGGGTAATCCTGCTCGAATTTAGACGATCTCACAAAGTAATTGACACCTTTCTGTGTAGTGAACTTGTAATGGTAAGGGTAAGTTGCAGAGAGTGAGTAAATTGGTTGAGAAGAAGGCATGAAGTTGAGGAGGAGTATAAATACAACAGGGAGGAGCTGGAGAAGTATACGAGCATTGAAACCTGCATCAGGAGCTTGATTATGATTAGCTGTTCTATGACGAGTAGCTCCGAAGTTGAATGACCGGAATTGAGTTGCAGGAGGCATTCCTCCACCACCGAAGAAGCTTCTGAAAATCTCGTTAGGATCGAATTCGTCTTCATAGTAGTATCCACCATTGAATCCGTTAGTTCTACCAGATCGACGTGGTTGATAGATTGGTTCATCGGATCCACTGACATCGTATTTTTTCCTAGTTTCTTCGTTGCTTAAGCATTGAAACGCCTTGGAAACGGATTTGAAAGCTTCTTCTGAACCAGGAGCTTGATTCTTATCAGGATGAACTTTTAAGGAGAGTTTCCGATAAGCTTTCCTCAAATCGTCGACTGAACAGTTTGATTCCACACCTAAGATTTCGTAATAATCCTTCTTCGATTTTATCTTTCTCACGATCGAGATCTGTTCTTCAGTGTAGGATATCGAAGAAGACGATGACGTCGTTGACGATCCACGTTGGCGTAAAGAAGGCCGATCTGAAGAATTGGGCGAATCCTTGGCGGTTGCAGATCCATGTGATTTACCAGATCCTGGTTCGTCTGACTTGTTGTTAAGCTCAGATACGAGATCATCGATAGGGAGATTTGGATCAAGACGACGAGCTTTGGAAAGGAATTTCAAAGCGCGAGGTCGATCTCCAGCTTCCATTGCATCTTTGCAGATTTTCAAACACTTCAACGCATCGTCTTTGTTTCCATCCATGGTTCCCTCTAGAAATCAAAAGAAGCAGCGAGCCCTAGAAAACAAGAGATTGAGAGAATAGAATCAGGAGTAAAATACCGAGTGTCGATGAAGCAAATCGAGCTCTCGATCATGAGACTGTCGAGAGATAATATGAACCCCTTGGAAAATTAGGGTTTCTCTCACCGATCGGGATTTCAGATTGGAATGTGGAAAATTTTCAAGACGACTGACTAATGGAGGAGAACTATTTGCTGTGGAGATAAAGACAAAACAATTCCAACGCTAATCTGATAAATATCAGTTCCGGTTATGCAGAATTTTAGCAAATCGGTTTGGTTTTTTTTCTTCTGGTTACAAATAGTACTAGGCCTGGGCATAATAACCGAACCCGAAAACCCGAATCAAAACCGATCCAAAAAAATCAGTTCGGATCGGGTTCGGTTATAGCTAAAATACCCGACCGATATTAAATATTTTACCCATCGGTTTCGGTTCGGGTCCGGGTAATACCCGATACCCGATCGGATACCCGATACCCGAAACTAGACATTAGAATTTAGGAATTAGGGGATTCTCGAGTCTCAGACTTTCATTAGGTTTCACCGTTTCACCGTTTCACAACCTGATTTGTGATTTTGTGTCGATTCATTTTCCATCTTCTTAGGTTTTCTCTTTTCCTAATCAGACTTATCAGTCTCAAAATACCAAAATAGATATTCTAGATTCTTCGGCCAAACTCTTATCGCCACCGTCACCTTCGTCACGAAATCAATCGGAGGTATTTGTCAAACAGTCAATCTTATCCTTCTCATTTCTTTCTAATTTAGAATATTGTGTTTTGATTTGGATCTTGTTAATCGATCTGTTAGTTGATTAATATTTTCATTTGTCTTTCTTATATTTTCCCCTAATTTGCTCTGCTTTGCTCGTAAGACTATTTTCTGTAAATTCTGTTATAGCTTTAAATGTTAATGGAAGATTTGTTCGTGTTGTTCATCTCTTTGACTTTTTAATTGAAATAATAAGAAAATTAAACCCATGAAAAGTAGTGTTCGTTGGAATAGATTTGGTTAAGCATTTGGTGAATAAATTGTTAAAATATGTTTGTGCTTTCCTTAACTCCAATCAACCCACCGAAGCAGCTACCTATAACTTTTGCTGCAAGCATCAGAATTCGTTGTATTACATCTCCTGTTCGTGTGCACTGTTCCATATTTATATTACATGTTACTCTTTTTGTGTCCTGTTTTAACTGTCTTGATACAACCTTCTTTGAACTGTTCAATTCTTTTTTGTTTTGTCATTTTGATGCAGATGGCGTCTTGTGATCCTCCACCAAACAATGATGTTGATGATGATGAAGAATTAGATAGAACACACGATGATAAAGACTCATCAACTCCCGGAAATAAACGCAAGAGAGAAGAAAAGGAGATAGTGGTTCTAAGTCAAAAAAGAAGACAAGGTCTTGGGTTTGGGATCACTTCACCAGACTTAAAGACAATAAAGACAAAGCTAATTGTAATTATTGTGGGAAAGAGATGGCCTGTCCAACAAAGTCTGCACAACCAACTTGGCGAAACATTTAGAAAACACCTCAACTTACAATGTATGGGAAGCTGCTAATGAATACAAATCTCAGACTATGTTAACTCCTGATGGTGATGGTGGTAGTCTTAGGGTGTGTAAGGTCTCTAATGCTGTGGTTAGGGAAGCTTCTAATGAGATGTTGGTGTTAAGCGAATTACCTTTTAGCTTTCATAGAGAGCTTAGCTTAGAAACATTTCTCCAATAAAGTTCAGGTTATGCAGGCCTCATTCTCGGAGAACAGCTACAAGAGATATTGTGGAAATGTATGTGAAAAAGAAAGAAGCTATGAAGAAGGTTCTTCAACGAACAAGCAGAGGTTGTCATTGACTACGGATATATGGGTTGCTTCTAATCTGGAGCTAGTTATATGGTAATAACAGCTCATTTTATTGATGCTTGTTGGCAGTTAAAAAAGCTTATCATAGGATTCAAGAACATCTCTGATCATAAAGGTTCAACAATTTCTAAAGTTCTTCTTGAATGTTTAGCCGAGTGGGATATCAAGAGAGTTTTCTCCATCACCGTAGATAATGCCACAGCTAACAGTTCAAAGAATGAGGAAATTCAAAGAAGAGTTCAAGATACTTGGAGTTGATGCACTGGTTCTCAAAGGTGATCATCTGCATATAAGGTGTGCTACTCACATACTTAACTTGATTGTGAGGGCAGGTTTGCAGGAGATAAGCAAAAATGTGGCTGCTATTCGTAATGGCATTCAGTGTGTGAGATCTAAAACAAACAGGCTCAAGTCATTTGAGCTTCGTGGAAACCGGAAAGATTAGAAGAGGAAGCCCGCCTTTAGATGTAATGACCAGATGGAATTCCACTTTTCTCATGCTAGAGCAAGCTTTGAAATGCAGATGGGCGTTTGACAAGATGGAGGCTGAAGATAAGCCGTATAATGATTACGGCTTGAAAATTGTGGATGGCGAAAAAAGGATTGTACCACCAACTATAGTTGATTGGGAAGCAGTTGATAGGTTAGTCCAATTCCTTATCATCTTTTACAACTCCACTTTGGTTCTTTCAGCTTCAACTTCGCTTCCTCACATAAACTCTACAATGAGATAGTCACTATAACCAGAAACGTTAGTGCATTAGCCACTAGTCCTGCCTCGATGAATCCTTACGCACCAAAGCCTCACTTATGTTAGGAAAATTAGATAAGTATTGGGATCCTTTTGGGGTAGAGGTTGAAATGAATAAGCTCGTGATAGTTGCAAGTGTTTTTAACCCAATGAACAAGATGAAGTTTGCTCAGCTTTGTTTTGAGAAACTTTATGGAAAAGAGAGTGCTGAGGCTAAACATCTTTATGATTCAGTTTTGGATATTTTGACTCGATTGTTTAATGAGTATAGTACTCTAGTGAACAAAACTGGTAGTGGTGAATCGGCGACATATTCTCGGTCCAACAGTAGCATCAACATCTGCTCAATCTCAGTCACAAGAACAGGTGAGAGGTGAAGTGGTCCAAAGAACAGTTCTTGGTTATGAAAGAATGAATGATATCTACAAAGAGCTTGTACAAGAAACAGGTATTGAAGATTCAACAACTAGTGAGTTAGATTTATACTTGAAAGAGAGTGTGGAGAATCCAAAACTTCAAAAAGGTGTAGAGTATAATGTAAGTTCTTGGTGGAAGGCAAACAGTGCAAAGTTTCGATTCTATCACTAGTAGCTAGGGATATACTTGCAATGCAAGTGTCTTGATCAGATCTCGAATCTGCCTTTAGCACTAGTGGTAGAATTTTAGAGCCATCTAGGAGCTGTTTGACACACTACATGATTGAAGTATTGATGTGCACCGAGCAATGGATGAAATGTGATATCAAAGCCGATGAAAAAGGTGTGACAAGAATTGAACATATGCTTGCAGAGGTACAATTGCAAGATGATCTTATGAGAGGTAATTTTTGTCCTTTCAACTCTTTTTCAATTCTTCTTTGTAATATTGATTTTAACTTTTTCATTCTTTTGTGCTAGAGTTTGAGCCTGAATTCAACATCCAATGACGCATGAGGAGGCTGAAGAGTGAAGAAGAAGGAATAAAAGAAAGATGAGACAAAGACAACCTCTACTTGGTGACATGTTCTTGCTTCTCTTTTGAAACATTGTAGTTGTTTTTGTTTTTGTTTTAGAGACATGTTCTTGGTTCTTTTCGATTAGAATGTTTCAGATTTTTTCTCTTTATTCGACCATCTTTGTGGCTACTAATTTTGTGGATGTTTAGACTTAAAACATTTTCAGGTATTATTTTAGGTATTTTTGATAATTTCGGGTATTTTGGGTAAAATTTACTGAATTCGGGTAAAATATACCCGATAATATCCGAACCGAATTAAATCCGAAATTTTTTAGGTTTTTACGGGTAGCAAATTTGATTACCCGACCGGTTTCTACTCGAACCCGATCCGAAACTTTATGGGTATATATATGGGTACAAAACCTCTCTACCCAAAATACCCGAACCCGATTGGTTCTTACCCGAACCCGACCCGAATACCCGAATGCCCAGACCTAACAAATACAATGCGTAGAGTCGAATTAGCAAAATGTGTGAATCAATGGCTGAAATGCCACTTTTTGGGAAAATTTTTTGTGCATGCCACTCATTAATCTGGCCATGCCACTCATGCCACTCAAATTATTAAAATTACCAAAATGACCCCGTGATTTCCTACGTTTTCTGGGAATGTGGCATTACAGCCATGTACTCAAAATGTGTTCTGATAACCGGTTCAGTTCAGCATTTCGCCATTTCCTAAGTTCCTAACTACACAAGCTTAATAACACGCTTTCAAGCTGAGTTATTCACTCCATGTGTTCACACATAAAATGCCACAACCTCAGAAGTTCTTTTCAAAAATGCCACAACACGTAAGACCATCCTCATTGCATATACTTGAAAATATGTCTTAAGAATTAATTATTATTATAATTAAAGAGAAATGTCTCTAGGAAGACAAATGTCTCTTAGGAAGACAAATTCTGACATATATTTTGCTTAAAAATATTATTATTATATTTAAAGACACACATTTTGTCTCCTGATGCTCTTAATACATTCGGGAAATGCCATTTTTCTGTGGCATCAGCACTGAGCAAAAGACGCAAATACCCTTACTAATTAGAGACTTTGGGCGATGCGGAAAAGGCGGGAAAATGGAGAGACGAAGATGTGTGATAGACTGATAGGATGTATGCATTAAATGTGGACAGAATTTGTGTCAAAAAAGGAACAAAACTCAGAATGGGAAATTAATAATTTAATACCACTGTGTTCGTGATAAAGTTGGTGAAGAAGAGTAAAGGTTGTTGAATAAGAAGACAAAATTGAATCCGCAGACAAGAATTTGGTTTTTAATTTTCTTGAAGAGCGTATTGTCTATCAGTCTGGTGGTCTTGTCCATCATCAGCATTGTGTTTTCGATCAGCAAGAGCGTATTGTCCATCACCACCATCGTCTTCTCCATCACCATCAGAAACTTTGTCTTGTCTATTAGCATGGTGGACTTGTCCATAAGCAGCATCCTTTTCTCCATCAACATTGCTTGATTCTTCTTTTCCCTAATAAGTTTAGTGGTAGACATAAATAGGTAATAGAGATGTCAGACTTCTATCAAAGCAAATTATACACAACACCCATACGGCCATACCTCTTCTTCCTCGTATGATTCTTCGTTAGACCCACCATCTTCCGACTTATCAATACCGTTATTGGGATGGTCATCTGTAGCATGGTTCGATAACTCTTTGGTTTCCTCCCCTTTGTCTTCTTCATCAACTACGTCCTCTTCATCACCTCTTCATCACCATCGTTTTCCTACGATCATAGAAGCATAAAAACAAGAAGACAAAAAAAAATGGAATCATAAAAACAAGATCAAATGTGCAATTAAATATTGATGGACAAGAATTTCAACCAAACAAACAAACAAACTTATGTTCGAGATGGACAACATTCTGTTGCGATTGGAAAAACATGTGTACCTGCTGCTTAGATGTTCTTGAAAACCCAGAAATACATAAACATATTATGGATACAAAACCCATAAATCTATAAACTGAAAGCGCCAAAAATCCATAAATCCATAAATTGAAAACCCAGATTAAAAAAATCCAGAAATCCATAAAAATTGTTGTGAAAAAAAAAAGTGAAAAAATGTCTACCAAAACAAACCCAGAAATCCATAAAAATTGTTGTGGACAAAAAAAACAAGTGAAAAAAATGTCTACCAAACAAATACATTTTCGAGATGGACAACATTCTGCTGCGATGGACAAAACATGTGTGATTATTGCTTATATGTTCTTGAAAACCCAGAAATCTATAAACTGGAAAGGTCAAAAATCCAAAAATCTATAAAAACAAAAAAAGAACCAAGAAGACAAAAAAAATGCAAAAAAGAAAAAAAAGACAAATTGTGTTTTAAGAAGTAATAAAGCGTTCAATAATTATGTTGAAATCAATCTACTTGGTTCCTATCAACAACACCACCACCACTTCTTCTTCCACCTAAAACCCGAAACTATCATCACTGATCATCTCTTTAATACCCTTTAAATATCTCCACTACTCGCATGACCTTACGTTGCTTAATCCTCGAGATGCTACGTAGTCATCTGAAGCTTATTGTTGGTCAGAGATTCCGGAAGAGCTTCTTAGAGAGATTCTGATTCGGGTTGAGGCGGCGGACGGTGGCGAATGGCCGTCACGACGCAGCGTGGTGGCTTGGGCCGGCGTTTGCTGTGGCTGGCGGCTACTTATGAACAAAACCGTCGTTGTCCCTGAGATCTCATCTAAATTGACTTTCCCCATCTCTCTCAAGCAGGTTCTTGTCTCAAGAGTAACAGAGGAAGGAAGAAGAAGAGATTCGAGTGAGAGGAAGATAGAAAGAGAAATAAAGGGAGAGAGGGAGAAGCGTGGGATGAAAAAATAAGAGGACAATCTAGTCTTTTTACATACATAAAATGGTATGTCCCGAGGTATTTCTCTATAATGGCATTTTTGAAAAGAATTTTTGAAGTTGTGGCATTTTCTGTAAAATGCCCAAGTTTATATATGTATGTATTTTAATGACCAGCTTTCTGAATTCTCTATAGACTTTTTCTTTTATAAGAGCATGACTGTTCTCAAGTCTAAAAGATGTGTCTGTATGGATGGATCTATAAATTCTTTTAAATGAATTCTTTGAAGGCACCACTTTTGATCAACATCTTTCTTGTTTTGTCAACCTTTTTGTTTGGTACTAACATTTTTGTCAACTTGTTGCATAAAGGTAGGTTCGAAACTTTTCCGCATATTTAACCAATAAATTGAAGGCTCTCAACAATCTTTTTAGGCCCTTTCGTATTTGTTTAATAGCAGTTAATCAAAAAAATTGGATGTATTTGCGTCATGAATTTAAAAAGAAATGTGCAATACAATAAAGAAAAGAAAGCAGCCTCAGACAGTGGTTCCTTAAACAAAATCAAGTTGGCCATGGCCCATGGCATCTGCGATAGTGTCCACGCACCTTCGTTTACTTTATACGTATTAATGTTCAGTGTTTTTTTTTGGTTTAACTAAAAAGTATGAGAGCAAACAAACATAATCTTTTGTTACCATTTGAATTCAGAAATTTGTGTACCTCTACTGCTCTACATTTTCTTCTTCTTCTTCTTAATTCACCTAATAAAGAAGAAAAATTCTCTAAAATAGCATTAAAATAAATTTTTGTACCAAATTTAGCACACATTTTTATTTAGAACAAAAATATCATTTTTATAAAGGTCAATAATTTAATTTTTTTTGTTTAAGTTAAGTATTTTAGGATTTATGATATAGTTTTTAGGAGTAGGAGGTATGGTTTAGGGTTTTCTAAACCAAACCCTAAATCATAAACCTTACAAACATGAGGTTATGAGATATGTGTTATATAAGAAAATTGACCTTTAATAAAAAGACTATTTTTGTCCTAAATGAAAATATGTGTTATTTGTGACATAAAAACTTCATTTTATGCTATTTATTTATGAGAATTGTCCAATAAAGAACGAATATTTGATACCGACTAAGTTTTTTCATATCACTGCTATATTTGTTAATTTAATTAATGTTATTTTGGTTTACTATATATGGTATTTTATGTTTTATAAGTTTTAATGCAAACTTAAATATATTTGATGTTATAATCTGTAGTTATTTTTATTAGTAAATTTGTTTGATAAAGAATCCGTGATTTGAACTAAAGTATCTTCTATTTTAAAACAGATATAATAATACTAATTGTAACATAATTTTAAAATACATGTAAAAAAATGGCTTGAAACTTGAAAGTTAACAGAACATAAACTTAAGATACGGAAAAAATCATATTAGAAAAAAGTATATAGAAACATTAATCAATATTCTAAAACATCTATGCAAATCTTGTAATTAACATCACATGTTGTGTTGTGTGTCAAGTTAGTGGAAACAAAGATTAATAAAAATTAGATCAATGCATATTTTATTTTATTTATAGAAAACCTGATACAACAAAAACCCAATACTCGGCTAATTTATCGGGTCGAAATCTTGAACATGGATACTAATTTAATTCCCAAACATACTAAATCCCACGAGAAAAAAGGACGCAAGACTTTTTTTCAAGGTTGGATTGCGTCAAAATAAACAAACCGGATCCAATTGGGGACCCCAAAAAAAAAAATCAAATAGAAACGAAATGAGGCGACCCGACCCGGAAACCCGAACTCGACATTAAAATGTACACTCTCACAACAAACTGCCACGTTTGCCAGAGAGAAATCGGGAAGGAGCCTTTCATCACTCTTATCTCTCTCTCTCTTTCAGCTTCCTTCGCGCTGGCGAAGATTTTAAATACAGCTTTTTTTAGAGAAAGTAAACGGAGAGAGAAGTAGAAGACAGATTTTTGGAAAATGTCTAGTCTCCTCAAGGATTTCGAGGTCGATGCTAAGAATCCGTCTCTCGAGGCTCGGCAACGATGGAGATCCTCTGTCTCCATCGTTAAGAATCGAGCTCGTCGTTTCCGTATGATTAGTAATCTCGACAAGCTCGCTGAGAATGAGAAGAAGCGATATCAGATCCAGGTCCCTTCTCTTTCTCACTCCGATTTCATTTTTTTTTGTTGCTATTACTGATTTTTTTTATGATCTGAGTTTCTGGATATTAGTTTGGTTTCCCAGGAAATGTTTTCAGTAAATTTACTCATTTTCACTACAGTTGTCGGTGTTTTCCTTTTACGTTCATAGATCACGATCCCTTAGTTTAGGAATTTTTGCCATTGATGAACCATTTTAAATGTTTTGGATGTTTTTATTTTATTTTTGATGTTCTGTTCACCATTAGCATAAACGAAAAGCATATATAAAAGGGAATAAAAATATCCAAAATAATGGTTCTTATAGTCTCTTCTGTTATTGTGAAATTACCCTCTTTTTTCCCTCCTTGGTTCCTTGTGAACCTAAAAATCACATTTCGCTCATTTCAAACCCCTTGGAATATAACTTTTTTCCTATTTTCTAGTCAACTAAACACAAAGTGACGCGTTGTTCACGGTTCACTGAGTCTTTTAGATTTGGTTTGGAATATTGATTATTCCGCGACCGCGAGGAAATGAGCATTATGATCAAATGTGTAACGGATGAGTAAATTTATTACGGCTATTCAATTGCTGAGAATGACATAATATTTATGTCATGCTTTCGTGTCTCCAATTGAATTACCTTTAGCGTCTTCATCTTTACACGTTTTTTTCTGAGCTCAAGGATAAATAAATAACCCACTTTTATGGACGTTAAATCAAGTATTTAAGATGATCTCTAATATTCATATAGTTGTTGACTTTTTTGTATTGCATTCTTTTTGACTTCTTGTGCAACCTTAGCTTTTAGGAAGTTACCAGGAAATTTCGTGGAGCATTCTGAAACAGACATCAACTTGGCTTGTCCACTTGCGTCAATTAAATAAAGACACAGTTTTAGAATCTTTTGAATTTCAGTTCTTTGGTCTTTTTCTTCTCAGATTTGGTCATTTTCTTTTCCTATTAACAATTTTTAAAACCAACCATGGAACAAAGATACTGTGTAGTTTGACTCTATTGTATACGACAAGTGACCACTGAACAAACTTAATTAAATTTTGCAGACATATCAAATGTCATTGAGTTTTAGCTTCAAAGGCAAATACGTTTTCAATTATTTTTAGCTCCACCTGTATCACGTTACATCAATGAAACTTTGTCATCAAACAACAATTAGCTGGTGTTGCAGAAAGATTAGACCCTCTTCTGCCTAAGAAAGTGTAATGCTAACAAAATAAACAATCAATCTTTGTGGCGGTTGGCATGTTTTCATGCTGTTATTTGATTTAGTCCATATATGTTGAATGCGTGGTAAAGATCAATGGCTGTTAGTTTGTTCTTCTAGTGAGAAATGATTTTAGTTGTTGTAGTTTTTTTTCTATCAGCTCATTATTCCTTATTTCATATTCAGGAAAAGATACGGGTTGCCTTCTTTGTTCAAAAGGCAGCTCTTCAGTTCATTGATGGTAAGATATACATTGTTGAGTTTCAGAGGTGCATGATTTGCATAATGTTTTTGGTGGGTGACTGGGTTTATCATTTAGTAACTTTTTATTTGCTTTCCATTGTGTTTTCTTTATTTCAGCTGGTGCCCGCCGTGAATATAAACTCACTGATGAGGTCAAACAAGCGGGATTTTATGTTGAAGCAGATGAACTTGCTTCTATGGTTCGCAATCATGACACAAAGAGCCTGACGAGCAGAGGAGGAGCTCAAGGAATTGCTGAGAAAGTGTCTGTATCTCTCACTGAAGGTGTCCGTTCGAGTGAACTACACATCAGAGAAAAAATATATGGAGAAAATCGTTATCCTGAGAAACCTGCCAGATCATTTTTAACGTTTGTCTGGGAAGCACTTCAAGATGTAACCCTTATCATCCTTATGATCTGTGCTGTAGTATCGATAGGAGTGGGAGTTGCCACAGAAGGATTTCCAAAGGGAATGTATGATGGGACGGGGATCTTGCTAAGTATAATCTTGGTGGTCATGGTTACTGCTATCAGCGATTACAAGCAATCTTTGCAGTTCAGAGACTTGGATCGAGAGAAGAAGAAGATTATTATTCAAGTCACCAGGGATGGGAGCAGACAAGAGGTCTCCATTCATGATTTGGTTGTTGGAGATGTGGTACATTTATCTATTGGGGATCAAGTTCCAGCTGATGGGATTTTTATATCCGGATACAATCTGGAGATAGACGAGTCAAGCTTATCTGGCGAGAGTGAACCATCACATGTGAATAAAGAGAAGCCCTTTCTGCTTTCAGGAACCAAAGTCCAAAACGGCTCAGCGAAAATGCTGGTGACAACCGTTGGTATGAGAACTGAGTGGGGAAAGTTAATGGAAACTCTAAGTGAGGGTGGAGAGGATGAGACGCCTCTGCAGGTGAAGCTAAACGGGGTTGCAACCATCATAGGTAAGATTGGTTTAGGCTTTGCTGTGCTAACGTTTGTGGTGCTGTGCATAAGGTTTGTTGTGGATAAAGCCAAGGCTGGTAGCATCACTAAATGGTCTTCTGAAGATGCACTGACATTACTTGACTACTTTGCAATTGCTGTAACCATCATAGTCGTCGCTGTCCCTGAAGGGTTACCGTTGGCTGTGACCTTAAGTTTAGCATTCGCTATGAAGCAGTTAATGAGTGACAGGGCACTTGTGAGGCATCTGGCTGCTTGTGAGACGATGGGTTCTTCTACTTGCATCTGCACGGACAAGACAGGGACCTTAACCACTAACCACATGGTGGTCAACAAGGTTTGGATATGTGAAAATATCAACGCGAGGCAGGAGGAAAACTTCCAGTTGAACCTATCCCAACAAGTTCAGAACATCCTTATACAGGCCATATTTCAGAACACTGGTTCTGAAGTCGTTAAGGATAAGGAAGGAAAAACTCAGATCCTGGGATCACCTACAGAAAGGGCGATACTGGAATTTGGTTTGCTTTTGGGTGGTGACGTTGACACGCAACGTCGAGAACATAAGATACTCAAGATCGAGCCTTTCAACTCAGACAAGAAGAAAATGTCTGTTCTTACATCTCATTCTGGTGGTAAGATACGCGCTTTCTGCAAAGGTGCATCTGAAATAGTCTTGAAAATGTGCGACAAGGTTGTGAATTCAAACGGAGAATCTGTTCCGTTATCTGAAGAAAAGATTGCAAATATTTCTGAAGTCATAGAAGGCTTTGCTTCAGAGGCTCTGAGGACTCTCTGCTTGGTTTACACGGATCTTGATAAAGCTCCAAGTGGGGATCTTCCTGATGGTGGATACACATTGGTCGCAGTTGTTGGAATCAAGGATCCAGTTCGTCCCGGTGTTAGGGAAGCCGTTCAGATTTGTCAAGCTGCTGGAATCACTGTTCGTATGGTCACTGGTGATAACATAAGCACAGCCAAAGCAATTGCAAAGGAATGTGGAATACTTACAGCAGGAGGTGTAGCTATAGAAGGTTCAGAATTCCGCAATTTGCCTCCACATGAAATGAGGGCCATTGCACCCAAAATTCAGGTTATGGTTTAGATTAGTAGTAAAATGGATTCTTGATCCTCTCACGTATCTCCTGAATTTTTTTAAAGCATCTTAGAATATTCTGTTAATTGATTACAGGTGATGGCTCGGTCTTTGCCATTGGACAAACATACATTAGTCGACAACTTGAGGAAAATCGGAGAGGTGGTTGCAGTGACTGGGGATGGAACAAATGATGCTCCTGCATTGCATGAGGCTGACATTGGACTTGCGATGGGAATAGCTGGAACAGAGGTTAGCCTTTGGTTCTTCTCCGTTACTGAGTTATTATTATATCTTTGGAAAATCGATATATTTTGAATATTCTCTAAGGTTAAAACTCCCGGGTATACACACAGGTTGCGAAAGAGAATGCTGATGTGATCATAATGGATGACAACTTTGCAACAATAGTGAATGTGGCGAAATGGGGACGTGCTGTGTATATAAACATCCAGAAGTTTGTTCAGTTCCAGCTAACTGTTAATGTTGTTGCTCTGATCATCAACTTTGTCTCTGCTTGCATCACTGGTAAGTAAAATCAAACCCACACGATCTTCACCAGTGATTGTTTTCAAGAACAGTTTCACCTATGATTGTTTTACACCATTTCAGGATCTGCACCACTCACTGCGGTGCAGCTACTTTGGGTCAACATGATCATGGACACACTCGGTGCATTGGCTCTTGCAACTGAACCTCCCAATGAAGGTTTAATGAAACGTCAACCAATAGCTAGAACTGCAAGCTTCATCACTAGAGCCATGTGGAGAAACATCATTGGCCAAAGCATTTATCAGTTGATCGTCCTTGGCATTCTCAACTTCGCTGGTAAACAAATACTTAACCTCAATGGCCCAGATTCAACAGCCGTTCTCAACACCATCATCTTCAACTCCTTCGTCTTTTGCCAGGTAATAACAACATTCACTGTAGAAAAACCAATAAGTGTTTCTTAAGTTAAACATCAATACTTTGCACAAAACAGGTGTTTAATGAGATAAACAGCAGAGAGATAGAGAAGATAAACGTGTTTAAAGGAATGTTCAACAGTTGGGTGTTTGTTGCTGTAATGACTGCAACAGTTGGATTCCAAGTGATCATTGTTGAGTTCCTTGGAGCATTTGCAAGCACTGTTCCTTTGAGCTGGCAGCATTGGCTACTCTGCATTTTGATTGGTTCCATAAGCATGATTCTAGCCGTTGGTCTTAAATGCATACCGGTTGAGTCTAACCGTCATCACGATGGCTACGAGCTGCTTCCTTCTGGACCATCTAACTCTGCCTGACCCAGTTTCTAGTATTTGCTACGTCCTTTCTATATTTGATTTTCATTTTTTCAAAAAATTCCGGGATAGTGATCTGATCTCAATATGTATAAAATCTAACACGTCTTGCGTTACGGTTTTTTTCTTTTTTTGGGCGTGGGTTTGAATTTTTTTTTTTTTTTTCTGTGTTTCCACTTAGCCAAATATTTTGATTTCTGAAAAACTGAAATCATCTTTTGGAACTGTATTCTCTGATTTTATTGCGACCAATATTGGATAGAAGTCGGGTCGGTAATTGATACTGAACTGTATTTCAGTCTTGTTGTTACGGTCGTCGCTTAAAAACAAAAATGGGTATTTTCGGAATTCTAAAACTTTGCATCTTTGTTGTTATTTGAATCAATGATATTTGCATATTTGCATCTAAAACTTGTGGACTCTCTCAGACTCAGATGTCTTTAGAACTTTGCTGAATGTTACCCTCAGAAGTTACCGGAGATTGGCTTGTTTGATTGGAATATAGTTTTGGTAATCAAATCACAAGGATGAAGTCATGAAGAAAAGTGGTCATCACCTTCCTCTCTTGGGACACAGCTTTCATCAAACTGTGCATTGAGTCTC
>CM051378.1:21265449-21765449 GCA_028015245.1 Cardamine occulta
TACTGCTGCCTATTCAGCCAATTAGTTATTTATTTATAAATCCATACTTCTATAGTTGAACGCTAATTAGTAAATCTTCAATTTGCAATCTGTGCCAATTGTGCCTTAGTAGCTTATTGGAGTTGTTCTTTTCTTTATACAGTTTGAAGCTAGAAAATGCACAAACAAGTTTAATTCCTTATATTTCTTGGATTTTGTTTTTTGTTGTTCATCTTGTGTCAGGTAACTTCTTTAGGATACGAAGTGCATTTACCCTTGGTGCCAAGAAGTTGGCTAGGTTACTTGAATGCCCTAAGGAGAATCTGATCCATGAGGTTAACAAATTTTTTATGAATACATGGGAAAGACACGGCAGTGGCCGACGTCCTGATGCTCCTGAAAATGACTTATGGCTATCGAGACTGGGAGGTTCTGAGCCATATCATCAAGCTGAAATTGTTAGTAATTCCTCCAGCAACAAAAGAAACCAAAATGCCGCCCGTCTTGGTGGGATTCACGGAGTTCGCAGTATTTCCTGTCAACAGAATAACTGTGGAACAGAAGTTATAGCTAGAGCAACATATCAAATGCAAAAGAGTCGTGGCAATTCTTACCAACCTGCTCAGGAAGTCAGTTCCAATCACAGTGCTTCAAATGATAAGCTTCAGCCAACTGCTAAGGCAGAAGTTGTGGTGAATAATTTTCATGGTAGGCATCTTTTTGCCAGGACCCGGTCTAGCCCTGAGCTTACTGAGACATATGGTGAAGCTCTTTTGCAATCACGTCGTAGTAGAGCCCCAGAAGCTGGAAAACGCCAAACTAATTCTACCAGGGTTAATAATATTAGGAAAAAGAATCTGGAGTCTGAAACTTTGTCAACCAGTGTCAAATATTTGGCTGACTCATCATCAGTTAGGCATACTCCATCCCCCCGAAGTCCTGATAGTACTGCTGATATGAGCAGTGCAGTGAACAGTTATTATGATGATTTAGGTTCAGTTTCCGTGAATGAAGACTTCTCTGTTGCAGGGGAACAGGGAATGCAACAGGAAGAGCAAGATCTTGTTAATTCGATGACATCTGTTACTGGGAAAGGTTTTAATGGACACTTTCCTTTCCCTTTTAATTTTTCAGCGGGTCACTTACCGTTTCCAATTACACCTTCCATCTTAGCTTCAATGGGATATGGTCAGAGGAATGTGCCTGGTATTGTTCCTCCTAACCTTCCTTTCATCGAGACACCTTGGAGTACTAATGTGCAATTTCCGCAAAACTTTGTTTCTTCACCATTTACCCATTATTTTCCCAGTGGATCCCACCCAATTTCAGAAAAGCCAAGCAAAACTGGTAATGACGACGTGGGGTCTGCAGAAGTTAATGTCGACGAGGCTGACCATGATCTTTGGCATGAGCAAGAAAGGGGAACTCGTAGTTTTGGACTTGAAAATGGTGGTTATGGAATGCATCAGGCAGATGATAAACATCAGTCATCTTCTACAGAGCACAGTTTTGTACCCTCAAGTCGGAAAATACGGTCGACAAGGGGATTTGATTTAGAAAATTTCGTCTCTCCAGGCAGAGGAAGCAGTCAGATTCATGGTGAGGAGAGGACTGCTGGCTCTAGATCTGTGTCTGGTGCTAGTTCCGTTAGAAGCAGAACTTCATCTGAAAGCTCATGGGATGGATCAACTACAAGGGGGTCAAAGCCAGCTAAGGATAGACGGAACAGGAAAGGAGTTTCTGGGGCTGCATCTGCACTGTATGGAAAAGGAAAGAGTGTTCCTGAGCACTCAATCCAGATTGATGATGATAACAGAGAATGGATTCCTGTATCAAGCAATGAAATAACAGAAAGAGATCTGGGACCTCGTCCTACTGGTGCTTCATTTCAAGTTCAGAGGCATCAAATGCATGGTCATGAACTAGCTCAGGCAAGTGGATCAGAGTCCACAGTGTCCCTTGCTCCATTTCTCCTTGGCCATGGCATGCAACAAAACGAGGTTGATAATTCTGGATACACTTTTTATCCAACTGGGCCACCTGTTCCGATCGTTGCAATGCTACCAATGTACAATTATCAAGGTGGTGGTAATGCAACATCAGATGCTTTGGCAAGCCACCAGAGTGTGGATGAAGGAGTGGAGAATCATGATTCCTGTAAAAGTTTTGACTCGTTCAGGGGACTTGATCAGTCTGAGATGGTAGTTTCTTCGCACTCCACTAGAATTGGCTCTCCTGTAGAACCAACGGAGCCCAAAGATGATATCCTCAGTGGTGATTTTATAAGCCATTGGCAAAATTTACAGTATGGACGCTCTTGCCAGAATTCTCAACATCTGCCTGTAATGTATCCTGCTCCTGTTGTAGTCCCACCTGCTTATATCCAGGGGCGTTTACCATGGGATGGTCCTGGTAGACCTCTTGCTTACACCAATGGTGTGAATCAGCTCATGACCTTCACACCTCGCCTTGTACCTGTTGCTCCTGTACAAGCTGTGTCGACCAGGCCACCCAACATTTACCCTCGTTACGTTAATGAAACTCCCAGATATCGAAGTGGGACAGGGACCTATTTTCCAAATCCTGTAAGAACTGAATACTTTCCTTGAGCTTCCATTATACTTGCATGCATGATTTGGTCAATTGAGCTATAACTTTCATTTTATTGTCTGGTCGTGTGATGTGTTGATCTCTGTCCAATGGTCTTTTTACGTTATTATTAATAAAATGTCTGTCAGTCTTGTGGCCCTATATATCTTGAATGAATTTACAGCATGATCTGTCTGCTTACCCTTCTTGCATCCAAGTCTGCGATGTTTCAGTCTATATTGTTGTGGATCTTTTCTGTTCTATCTATATCCACCCTACTTGTTATGCTATGCTCATATTGATGGCGTGTTGCTGTCTCCTTTACTGATCCCCCCTCTCTTTCGTTTGTTTGTGTCTTTAGATATAAAACTCATGACGGTTTTGGTTTGTCACACTGCTCTAAACTTGTGCTGAATTTGCTGCAGAAGATTTCCCCTAGGGAGCAGCGGCCTACATCTGGCATGAGGCGTGGGAATTATGGGCATGACAGAAATGAGCATCACAGCGACAGAGAAGGGAATTGGAATGCTGGTACAAGGACACGGGGTCCTGGACGTAACCACAACAATCGTAACCAAGCTGATAATAAGCCAAGCTCAAGGCAAGACCGATCTGACAGGCATTGGGGGTCATCGTATAGGCATGAATCGTCCTCATATTCTTCTCATCATTCTCAAAACGGTCCTATTTGCTCAAACAATTTACCAGAGACTTCTGGAAATATTGCTTATGGCATGTACCGATTGCCGCCGGGCATGAAGCAAAACAGTGTGACTTCTTCAGAGGGGCACAACGTTCCATCTGTCATGATGTTTTATCCCTATGATCATAATAATAATGTTTACAATTCACCATCTGAAAACCTCGAGTTTGGGTCTCTTGGACTGGGGGGTGAAGCGCCACATTTAAACGACGAAGATCAGCCAAGGTTTCGTGGTGCTTCTGCTTCTGCTCATATGTCATCACCTGATGATCCTTCCTCGCCTCACTTCCCCAGGTGATTATGATTTTATAGAATTCTGATTGCAGACCAATGTTAAGTTACAGTCATTCTTGTAAAGAATTGTCCTAAACCTCAGATTTCCTTCTTGATTTTGCCAAACAGGGGAAAGTAGCAGCAATGCTCTCTCAAGTCTAGTTGGAATAAACTCAAGAACTTAGAAGAAACTGTACGCTCACATCGTTAGGATCTTGGAAATCAAAAGTAAGGCAAAAAGTTTTGAAGCCATGAAAGAAGAGTTAAGACAGGGGAGACTGGATCAACCTCAGACCAATCTTTGGGTTTGTCTGTTCAAGTGTGCACTTTAGAGAGCAACAAAATATAAGGAGCCAAGTCAAGAGGAATCGGTACGCATCATCACTTAGCTACCCAAGCCTGGTTTGTTCTTTGTATGTGCACTATCAAGCCATCACCGTCCATGATCATCGGTTTAATCATCATTATTCACGGAGACTGCTGCTCGTTTTAGTAGCTCGGATGAAAAACGCAGGTAACTCTTTCTCAGACTAAGTACGTTTAGGTAACTTTTCTCTTTTGTTTTCTTCCTTAGAATTTATCTCCATAGAAAATGTAGCCTTTTTGCCCACATATAAACAATTAGAATGCAGGGCTTATCGTCAGTCATGTTTCTAAAAATTCAAATAATAATTCCTCACTTTTTTTAGAAAAAAGAAAGAGTACTCTTTTAGCTGTACCTAAAAATCATTGCTTATGGCCGAAGATGTGGAACTTAGAACTTACGACTTCTTAGCATACGATACCGTTTATGGGTAAGACCCTTTTTGGGCCGGGCCCTAAGTAGTGTGGGTATTTTGGTCAGCTTATGATTTGTGCCACTGGGCTTAAAAGAGGGCATCAAAGATTTTAGTAAAACAGAGCAAAAGCCCATTCTTCCCGTTTCGTCGTCACACTGTGATTGTTATCTGGAGTATCAGTTTTGAATAGTTTCAAGATGATCAAAACGAAAGTCAAATTTTCTCTGAATTAATAAATCTTTTTTTTTACATCAATTTTATTTATAAAAAAACCATAAATATATTTCTAACGTAAAATTTTATTAATTTAAACAAAACAATAAATATGAAATAAATAGGTATTTAGTTTTGCAAAGTAGTCCGTCCAGTCAGAACTCAGGAGTAACAAATATCCATTGTAGATGTGAATGTGATGATAGTTTGACCAAACACTTTAGAATTCGTTTTTTGAGATTCATGAGGGATTTTAGGGTTTTATATATGATGCTTTGATGATGAATTGCTTGTCACATTCATATCTTTGGTTTCTAATTTCCGTTATAAACACTAAAAAGTGATATTGAATTCGAAAAATAATAAAGCATTAAAAGGAAAAAAATTGCTCGTCACATTGCAAATTAGATGATTCATTTGTAGTTTGCTAACATCGTCTTATGTGTGTAAGACTGCGAAATCTGAGATTAAAAATCACGGACAAAATAATCTAAGATTAAGAGGAATCACGACAAATGATCTAATTTCCTTAATTACAAAGCGATTTGATGAGATGCTAGATGGATACAATTGATGAGACTATAATCCCGGCCCCCATCTTATCTACGATATACTCTCGAGACCCACTTTTAAGAAAAGAAGAGAAGGAGATTGTTGGAAGCTTTTATTTTCGTTATTTGATTCAACTCAATATAATCATTTGAGATAATGAGGTGAGACTTTATTTATAGGAAGAAGTAGTTTGATCCCCAAGCTATGGATAAGCTCTGCGAGATTTAGCTTGATCCGCAAGCTTAGAATATTGACATAATATTCTTCTTTATCGCGCAAGAATTAGCTCGAAATAGAATATTATTGCCTTGTTCCGCAAGGATAAGGATTCAGAAATATTTACTAAAATAATTTGGACATAATTTTAAAACTTCTAGATCTATCCGAATTTATGCAAAAATCTTTACGGGAAATTAATTAAATTATTAATAAAAATTTGTCCCAAAAAGAATAGGTCTTTGTGGCCCAAAGGCCCACATTCACCAAAACCCAAGCCCAAACCTAACTCGGCACAACGGCTGTGGGTGTGCGTGGTTTTGCATAAAGGTTATTCCGCTCTCTCTCTCTATCCAATGTTACATATTTGCTCATTTTGATATTTAGTCAAAATTACAAGTTTTATAAGCCTTCCAAGCTACACACTTTGATTATTTATTTCTCATTTCTCATTCAAATTAATTTCGATTTTGACATGTAACTATACTATCTTATAATGCTCATTACAAAAATTCTAAATACCCTAAGATCCAGTCACTTTAATTCCGAAAATTCGGCTTCAGATCATTTTGTCAAAATTGAGTTCCAACAATGTGTTACAAAAGCAAAAACAAAATGGGGGAAAAGGCAAGTCAACATTGCGGAACTATATAGCTCGCAATCAGAAAATCTTGTTTGTTGCCTATTGGCTAATGACTCAACCAATTTTTATTATTTGGTTGTTATTGATAAAGGGTTTGAAGTCGGACCACTCGTTATGAGAAAAATCGAATTTTTATATCAATTAAAAATAAGTGTATATCTATTAGTAAAATGATAAGAAAAAGTGGTCCTGACGAAATAATATAACAGAAAATGCTATTCCTAGAAAGTTACACAGAGCAGGCCATGGCCATGCCATGCCATGCCTTGTCGTAACACAACAATCAACAACTTGACGACCACTACGGCGATTTATTACCCAATTCAGTAGCCCTGGGCATACGGATTAATCGGGTTAATCGGTTCGGTTCATTCGGTTTTTCAGTTTTTTCGGTTTTGAAAAAATCCACCGAATTGAACCGAAGTAAGAATTCGGTTCGGATCGGTTCGGTTCGGAAATCAAAAATTCGGATTGGTTTAAGGTATAAAACTAATTGCCGAAAGTGAACCGAAACTTTGTAAATTCGGTTTGTTCGGTTTAATAAAACCCAACTTCATCTTCTTCACACGCTCGCAACTCGCGAAACCTCACCACGTCGTGACCGTTGCTCCGCCTCCAACGGTCCAGATCCGGTGACCTAAACCGGACCGAGACATGCCACCTCTCTTCCGGATCTTCAACGACAACCACGACGGAGCTTCGCGAACGCTCAAATGAAGCACCGCTGCAACGCCGACGGTTAACCTCACCAAGCCGCCGCCGGAGTACTTGTGGTGGCATAAAGGTTCGGTTTGGTTCAGAATCCGAGTATCGAACCGAACACACCGAAAACCGATTTCTACAAAAAAAACCACCGAATCTGTTTCGATTGTGATGTTCATTGGATTCGGATCGGTTATCGGATTTCCGAATAACCCGATCCGGATGCCCAGGCCTACAATTCAGAATTTTTTTTTTTTTGGTTTGGTTCGGTTTGATTTTGTTTTACAACTGTAAATTTTAAACCAAGGTTAAGCCCTTAGCCGAGTCGTCGTTTCATTGTCAGAAATTTACACTCTTTTTAGTATTTACCATTTACTACTTCAGATATTTTTTATTTTTATTAAAAAGGGCTAAAAATATACTAATATTTTTTAGAAAGCGTTTTTACATTTACTGTCTGTATATACATATATTTTATTTTTATTTGAAAATAGCGGTTTTATTTTATTTATTAATTGTATCTACTATTTGGTCTCTTGTCTCTCTCTCTTTTTTCTTTTTTTTTCTAAAAAAAGTTTTAACTCTTATCTCTGCTGGAGCGTTAAATTTTCTGCAACTTGGGTCTCTCGATAATGACGTTCTGATATCTTTTCACAGTCTCTCTCCGACTTCGGGGAACTAAAGACCGTCGGACCTTGTTCAGCACTATCTTCTCCGTTCCAAATCTTTGTTGGATTTCATAGAGTTGTCGTTTAGTCATCGTGTGATTTTTCTAGGTCGAACTATGGTTGGCAATTTCGATGTTTATATGAATTGTTGAGAATCCTTCCGTAATTTAAAAAATTCGTCGATATAACTTTGGTTTCGAGTGTTAGATTTAGGGTTCGCTGCAAGCTTCAAGTTCCGCGGGAAGGTGAGATTCGATGGATTTTTTTTTTTTTTTGTTGGTGTTGTTTATTCGATGACCGATGTTATGTTCGTGGTCATTTTATATATAATTTTTTTCTGCTTTTTTGATTTTTACAATATTATATTTCGAAGTTTCTGTTCATGTGGGGGTATTTTTTTTAAATTTTGTTATTATTGTTCTATTCACTAGCTGGAGATGATGATGAACTCACTGGATCTGTTTCATGTTCTTAAATTTTCGTTTTTTGAAACTCATTATTTGTTGATGTCCTTCTCGCACATGTTTATGTAGTTCCATAAATGGCAAAAGTTTCTGGATTTAGGTTTCATTTATTTCACATATACTGCAGGGTTTTTCTTTGTTTTGGTTACAGAGAGTATATGTTTTCATCCTAGTGGAATTTGTTACATTTTTTTTTTGTTGTTGTTGATGTTTAATGTGTGAGGCAATCAACAGTGGGAATGAACTGTTTTGTTTAGGTTTAACTTTATGAAATATAGTTTTTCTTTTATTAGATAGATTCTGTTGAGTGTGTAATTGGTATCTGAAAACCTATTAAACAATGTTTGAGGGACTCACTTTTCATACTTGTTGATTAATTAAACAAATAACTGTTGAAGATGCTTTCTCTTTATACCCTTGTTTTAATATGTATTGTTTTTAACTGTTAGTTGAGTGTTTGGGATACTAGTATCGAAACTATTAAGTCAAGAGAAACTATGGCCTATGGCTAAATGGCTTTTCTTTTTTTCGTGTTATGCAGGTTTAGTATCTAAGTTTGGTTTAAAATTTGACACAAACTGGCCACGATGTTGAGCTCTATGGACTGCAGTGGTGTTAATGGTGCTAATGAGAGCAATTCTGATTGAAGGATGCATTCACTTTAGATTCAGCAGTAATGAAGAACGGACAGGTTCTTATATAACTTAGTCTTTTCTACCTTTTGTTATCTTTCTTGTATTGGCTTAGTGCTCTTCAAAACTTCTGTAACTTCTGCTATTTTCTTTTACAATCCCTTGCTTTCGATATGCCTTTCCTTTTTGTAAGGTAACATGTAGTTTCTGGTCCCTTATAGCTATTAATCATTAAGATTTGGTGGATTAGGGCAATACTTTCATATAAGAAGTTGGACAATGTTTGAATTTCGTTACTATGAGCTATATTAGTTCCAGCAAGAGTTGTTTATGTATGGTCTAAGTAAGCTGTCTCAGTAACTATTATTTTGTTACAGTGCGCACAAGAGCTACAATCTTCTACTCAAGGTTCACATGAATCTCAAGTTGAACAGAAAACCAACCAATCAATAGATGCTCCGATACAAGATTCTGGTTCTGTATCTGCTTTAAGCAATGACAGTAGGAAAGTTTCAAGACAAGATATTGAACTTGTAAGAAAATATTTTGAGCTGTCATTTTAACTTTTAATAGTTGGCTTTACCTCTCTCTCTCTATATATATGTGTGTCTTCCCCTCGTATATGTGTAACATCTGATGATAAACACTTTGAATTGATCGATGTAGGTCCAAAATTTGATAGAAAGATGTCTTCAGTTGTACATGAACAGAGATGAGGTCGTGAAAACCCTCTTGACTCGTGCAAGGATAGACCCTGGATTTACAACCTTGGGTAAGCGTTTGAAGGTTACTGAAGTCTCTTTCTTTACTTTGTTTCTAGCATCATAACCTTTCTTTCAGTAGTAGTTTCAGATTCTTATTAGCTTAACTCCATCTTCTGTACTTAAGTGGAATAGAAGAGCTTCCATAGAATAGCTATTGAAGAGTTAAATTGCATGTTACAATATATGGTTGAAAGTATGAATTAGTTATAGCATTAACAACGTGCAACATCAAATGAATTATCTATTTCTGACTTTTTGTTTTGTTTGTGAATTTAGTTTGGCAGAAATTGGAAGAAGAAAACGCAGACTTTTTCAGGGCTTATTATATCAGGTTGAAACTGAAGAAGCAAATAATTTTGTTCAATCATTTGCTTGAGCACCAGTTTAATCTCACAAAGTTTTCTCCTGGACCTCCAAAACTTCCTCTGGCACCGATACAAAATGGAATGCATCCCATGGCTCCTGGTAATAAGTCTGAAACCCTATACCACCTGAAAACTTGTATAGTATATTTGAAATCACAAGGAATAGTTTTATATTTAATTTCACTGTTACATAACACTGTTGTTTCGCAGTGCAGTTAACATGCCAATGGGATACCCAATACTACAGCATCCTCAAATGCATGCTCCAGTCCATCCCCATCTTAATCCAATGGGAATATCAAGCTGCCATGTTGTTGTTAATGGAGTCCCTGCACCTGCAAATTATCAGCCTCTGAGGATGAATACAGCTAATGAGTAAGAACTAACTCGCAGTACAAGTTAACATTTTTTGTGTAAAGTTGATTTTTTTAAATCTTAACCTAAGTATCTGTTGTTCTTAGTATGGTGATCGATACAACTGCAAATGATGCAACTCCTCAAGCTGTTCCACCAATCAGTGGTGGGATGCCTGAGATGGCAGCGAGTCCAGCTTCTGTGGCATCAAGTGGACACTTTCCATTTGCTGCTACAGACATGTCCGGTATGGTAATGGACACTTCAGTGCTTGATTCCGCATTCACATCTGACGTTGGACCTGATGAAGGAGGAGCCAGGAATTCCAGAGATTCCCTCGGGTCATTTGATCAGATTCCATGGAACTTTAGCCTTTCTGATCTCACCGCAGATTTGTCAAATCTGGGAGGTGAGTTTCAATTACACCCAATTTTTTTTCTCGGGGTATGGAATTCTCAGTTATATAACGAGCTGATTATCAGATAAAAGATATGTATGTTGCAGATTTAGGAGCCTTAGGAAACTATCCAGGCTCCCCGTTTCTTCCATCAGATTCAGAGATTTTCTTGGATTCTCCTGAACAAGAAGACATAGGTATCTCTCATTTTCAACTCTTCTTCTTCTTCCAGTTTCACCAATCTTGAAACATTTCAGTAGAAAACCAAACCGGAACATAAATGGATAATCAGATTGCATAAGATTTGGTACAATGAAAAGAAATCTACAGCTTGAAAAACCTGATCTGCAACCGAACCTGGAACTTCTAGTTTGGTTTATATCGATGATCATTCGCTCTTTGATATTTGATTATGATGTATATTTAGATGTTGTGCATGAATAGAGGAGTTTTTCGTGGATTCCGAGCCTGGACCTCGTTCTAATTCAGACGAAGAGAAACCTTAAAGAGAAGTTAACGGCCATAATCAATCTTCAGGTAAACACCGAGCATTGTTAAAATAACAAAAATATATAACTATTGATATAAATCAAACTATTATGAATAAAATGAAGCTGCAGTTGTAGTTGTCTCCATGCATCCCTATTACAATTTACAAGAATGAAGAAATAGGCTTAGACTTGGTTTCTCTTTTATTGTTCAGTTCTATGCTGTAATGTTATAGTTATCTCTAAATGGATTTATATATTTTTTAGAGAAATGTGTTTTTCGTGCAATTAAGTGTTAACTATGTAAATCTAGTCCATTTCTTTTGGCATTCCGCATCAAAGCGGTTATGACATAATTAATTAACACTGTTTAACTTGAATTCAAAAAATAGTCTAATGCATTGTCATGGACATTTTAACACTGTTTAACTTGAATTCAAAAATAGTCTAATAATGCATTGTCATGGAAATTGAAGTGAAATTTTGTTTTAACATTAAGAGATAATAAGCCCATAAAGAAGCACATATTTACAGATATTGATATTGATAGGCCTTAAAGCAACAAAAAAGCCCACATTTAAAAATACTGGTATTCCGTCCATTTGAAAAACAATTCCCAAGCGCACCACACGCGAGTTATACAATCGCGCTTCAAATCTGTGGAGATTTGCTGTTTTTATAAAACTTGGAAAATTAGGCGCGTGAGAGAAAGTTTTTATGGGGTTTTCGATGAGTCCGATTTTCTCACTCGTGTTTTTTACGCAGCGGGATTTTCATTTTTCTTAACCAAATTATCTAAACAATCGACAAACAACGACAACGTTAAATTGTTTCTACAATTGATTCGGCTGGTCAAAAGTGTAGGGACTGACTCGTAGCGGCTAAAATAATAAAATAGCCAAATTGAAAAGTGAAATTATCTAACCAATTTGCCATAATAAAAATTAGCTGGGGTGGGGAAAATTGTCGTAACTCACAAGGTTTTTACCACATAACTTTTACAGCAAATTAAACATATCATAAGTCTACAATTATAATAATAGACATACATCAACTAAATAGTGCTAAACTTAGAATTTCGACTACGACTAAAAAGTGTTTCCCTGAACAGTGCTACATGAACAGTGTTTCGACTAACCAGCGCGTACTTCACATGAACAGTGTGTCGACTGTGACCGCCTGAACAATGCTTCGCGTGAACATTGTTATTGCATGAACGGTGTTTCGACTAATCAGAGCAGCCTGAACAGTACTTCTCTTGAACAGTACGTCGCTTGAACAGAGTTTCACATGAACAGTGTTTCGACTAAACATGGTCCACCCTCAACAGTACTTCGCATAAACAGTACTTCACCTGAACAGCACCTCGCATGAACAAGGCTTCGAGAGTGACCGCATGAACAGTACTTCGCATGAACAGTGTTTCGACTAATCAGAGCCGCCAGGACAGTACTTCGCATGCACAGTACGGACCTTTAACAGAGTTTTTCATGAACAGTATTTCGACTAAACAATGTCCCGTCTCAACAGTACTTACTTCACATGAACAGTACTTCGACTGAACAGTACTTCGCATGAACAATGTTTGGGCTGTGACCACCTGAACAGTGCTACAACTGAACAGTAGTTCGCATGAACATTGTTTTCTCATGAACAGTGTGTCGACTAATCAGAGCCGTCTGAACAGTTCTTCGCCTGAACAGTAATTCACATGTCTTCGCCTGAATACCCGCTGAACAGTACTTGGCATGAACAGTGTCTTGACTGAATAGAATCTTGCCTGAACAATGCTTCGCCTGAAACAGTGTTTCGACTGAACAGTGCTTGGACTTTAGCCATCGCTACTACATTCACAAAGTATTGAATTTCTTATTATCATTCATAAGATTTCATCATCATGCTCTTCTTATTATTGGAAAACATTAAAGAAACTAACCTCAAAGAAAACTTCAACTCATGTTTGCGTTTAGAACTTGGAAACTTGCTTGAAGTAGTAAAAAGTCTGTGGAAGTTGTTGGCTTGAAAACTCTGTCTGCATCAAAAAGCATCCTTGCATATACACAAAACAAAAGAACCCCAAATTAATGATGAGAAACCTTCGAAATCCAAATGTCAATAAAAATAACAATAAAAATAACAAAGAAATTAAAATCAAAAGCAACATATTCACTGTACAAACAACAAAGCGAAACTCAGAGCTAGGAGGCAATCCGTGTAATTTAATCCTAAAAAAATGCGGCTAGAAAGTGAAACCGAGCTAACTAAGAAAAACCCTTGTAAAGATTTGGCCGCAGTTGTGAATTTAAAACCTTAAATTTGAACAAAAGAGAGAGATGAAAACTAGAAAAAGAAATAACAAAGCATCATTTTGCAGTCAAATGGTGAAAGTAACAATGGAAAAATCAAATATGAAATAAAACCTTGAGCCAACAAAGGTACTAACCTACGATTGATTGACACTTTTGGCGCTAGAAGTGGAGACACGTAGACGAGAAGAGACTAGTTTGCCGTTAGAAGTGAAGACACATAGACTTGAAGAGACTATTTTGGCACCAGAAATTAAGAGATATAGACGAAAAGAGACTACAGAGAAAGACTTAGTTTCTTAAGTAAGTATACTACATCTTTGGAATTTTAGATTTCTTAAGTTTCAAAGTCTCTGTGTTCTTGTTTATTATATAGACAAGTTTCTCGACCGTTGGGCAAACTCATCAAACGGCTACTTTCTGAATTTTGAATATAAGTCAACATGACGTCATTAGTTACCGTTTCGAAATCTTCAACGGCTAACTCACCCGAACGTTAAGAGTAACCCTGCCCGCGACACGTGTACACTTAAATACTTGTTGGGCTATATTCACATCGGCCCAACCCATCCAAATTGGTACAATCACCCACTTGCAAATAATATCTCACTTTGCAACGGCTATGTTATTAGTCTCTGATATGTTAAGTAAAAAACCTTTAAAAAGATTTATAAAATTATCTTGCCATGTTCTTACAAAACAAAGGCTTACTTTAAACACGAAAAAAAAGCTGTACAATAGAGATTATAAGAATCAATGTTCTTTTTATTCGAGTTATGACATAAATACTTTAACTATTCACACAAGTCGCTGATCTGAGTTCAATCTCTCACGAGTTTCTTAGATTTTTACCCGACGGCTTATTAGAATCAGGACCTCGCTTGGCGTACAAGGAACCAGCTGCTGATACATCAGAAGGCAACGAGACCGTAGCAGAAAGAGGTTGGAAATTAGTGTTTCCAACGAACCAGTAGAGAGCCCATTTGAGGTTGCAGAGAGTATACTTTAGTGCTTTGGTCCAACTCTCTTGCTTGTTGAAGCTCTGTGTTATTGAATATGTCTCCACTTTGTCATTTTCTATCCTGCAAACAGATTTTATATGAGAAACTTTTAAAGGTTTTGGGTTGCACACATTAAACAAAAACAAAGATTTTGGTTTTTTAGGAGAGTGGAGACTTGCTTGAATGTAAGTTTGAGGCATTTCTCTGGTGGAATATTATTCTCTTTATCCTTTGAGTTTGCGAAATCGGCAAAGTCTTTAAGACACATCAAATACAGTGTCATGGCTCTATCGTACCGAGTGCTCCAAAACAAGTTTACAGGACCAAACCTGAACAAGATCATCAAACAGTTTTAGTCAAATAAGCTGAAAACAACAAAAACAAAACTCACCAAAAGATTCACGTTAAATCAGCACAAGACATCTGTTTTAACTTCAACTCCAAGAACAAACCGGTACAAGAATATGCCAATTAAACAATGGAAATTACTTACAGCTCATAAGTTTCGTTGTTGCTGTCTACAATTCTAGGATAACTCCCCATCGGCTGTATTTTAACTCGACATCTTGAGAAGGGTTACTAAGTCAAGGATAAACTTCATAAACAGTTCCAAACAAAGAAATAAAGTAAGGAAAAGGATTGTGAGATATCAACAAGGATACTGAAACTTTGGCCGGAAATAGTTACACATCGTGTGGAGGAGAAGACAGGCTTGGCCCCAAGCCGCATTGATCTCATCCCACTCAGTCTAAAAATGTATCATGTGACCTAAGTTTAGACTTTATATGATGAGCATTAAGCAGGAAGAGTTTATAAACATTGAAGGAAAGTTGCAAAACTTACCTTTAATTCAGGCAGTCTTCCAAGTCGAAAATTGTTAATTGTACCAAAATCTCCATCATACCGTATGGGGAAGGCATCAATCAGCACGTTTGTCTTATTCAGTAACTCTAGATGTGCTTGTGAAACTTCAATCTTCGCCAAGATTGCATCTCTCTCTTCCTGTTAACAAAGAGATATATATCTCTTTTACACTAGATCTAAGAAACGAGTATTATGCTGATAAAGCCTAAACCTTCACAGAGTTCAGATTGACTACACAAACCTAACCAAGTGCTGTTAATACTAAAATACCACAATGAGAGAGAACTATTATCAAGAATATGTGAAGGAAACGAATGAAAGCTCTGGACTCTCCAAAGTATCATTTACTGAAATGAGGAAGAAACCTAAGAGTATCACAAGCAACAAACCTGATGAGCTATCAGTTGAAACTGAAAATTATTGAACTCTTGCCAATACCTATAACAAAGGAAACCAGACAAGTTGTAGAAACATGTGGGAAAATAAGAGATAGCATTATTAATGAATCATTTGCCAATAGGGGAACAGTGAGAGTGCTTAACCGATCTTCAAGTTCGTTAAAGCGATTTCCCTTTGACTCCAGCTCCTTCAGTTGATGGTTTACATCAGCGTTTTGTTTCTCTGTTTCTTCTATAGCTGCAACAAGTTTTCTTTCTTCTTCCTCAATATAAGTAGAGCAGGAAAGAACAACAAACTTGTTACTTAACAAAGCACAATGGCTGTTCAACCTAAGAAACTCAAAAAAAGTAAACAAATTTATCAGGTACATGACTCAAATTTATCCAGCAGATTCAACCAAGAAAAAAAACGTTACAACATCATTATTACCTGTGTCTGAGTTCTGGCAATATCAAAAGCACGTGTTAAAACATTAATAGTGGCATTAAAGCCAGAGTTATTTGAATGTAATGGACCGTTTTGGCCCCCTTCAAGGGACAGATTGTGAGGAGAAGCGCCAGAATCAGAAGCTGACTCAGACTTATACACGACTACAAACGATTCGTCCATTGCCTTTCCAGAATCAGGCTGAGCAGAGGCTCCACGAGGGCGTGGAGGAATGCCCTGAGCTTGAATTCCTGAATTATTGACCGAGAGAGAGAGGGAGAGGAAGAGAAGACCTAACCGGAAAGAGGGGAATCATTGAAGAACTTTCCGGCGTAGGAATCGACGCCGACGATGGTAAGGGAGTGGTGGCAGTTTTGGCAGACCCATTTTGGTAGATTCGGATCGACCGGAATAGTCCGAGTTTTATCTGGAATCTCCTCTTTCCTCATCCGTACGCAATCAATCTAGGGTTTGACTTGTCTATTTATTAATAATCAAGTATCTGTGTATGCTTGTTACTAGTAATCATTCACCGCCGCCTCAATTTAGATATCTCTCCGGGAGATACAAAAACCGATTAACGCCTGATGAATTGGAATACCTTGATGATGATGATGATGATGATAGATAAACTCGCAAGGAAGCTTATATTATCTGGATTAAATTATTAACTTGTTGGTGACAGGCCCGGGTTCGATTTGAGTTAATTGGGCTTTGGTTAGACTTTTGAAGCCCAATATCATTAAATCAAATTTGTTTTGCCAATTTATCACTCCATGAAATCCCAAGCTCAGAGAAGCTCTCGAACAAGCATCTAAAGATGAAAGCCTTGGACGCTCAACGCGAGTTCTTGATGTATCCAAAGTTGATGAATTGAGTATTTCCACTTATCATTACCAAATGTATTGTCTAGACTATTGTGGATCTTATCTTCAAACACACTTCATTATGCCTTCAATTTGGTTACAGAGTCAGTCTGTGAAAAGGAGTTGAGGAATTTTGAAGATAACACTCGAGTATCTAAGTGACTCTATGAATGGTTTGACTGGGATCCAAGATAATGATATCGCTATTAAATGGGGTGCTGCTCAAGTACAGGAGACAGATATGGATCATGAAATTGGTATCTGAAGTTTACTACAACTCTTGCTGCTCTTAGCATTTGTTGGTATGTGTGGATCACATTGTCATAGCTAGTAAGTAGTAACAATTGGAGTTTGATTTGGTGAAATCTTTCAAGTGAAAAGTTGTCTTTGCATAGTGATGAACCCTGAAACTTATAGGAGGTTAATTGGCAAATTGTGTTAGTTTTCATCTCAAGGCTGCTCAGAAAGTTCTTCACTATGTCAAAGGAAACATTAGCTTGGGGTTATTTTATCATCTACAGCTCAAAGGGAACAGTTATTGAAGAAGATAGATTCTTCATAAAGTTAAAACACATAAGCAATGGATACATTCTTGATTTTGGCAAGTTATGTGAGCAGAGATTATCTGAGACACGATTGCAGCTGTCTGCATCTCGCTTCTACCTTTGTGTCACACAATTCATTGATTCATATCCAAGTTTTAGAAGCAGAAGAAACCAAAAATAAAAGATTTAAACAGAAGCAATAAAAACTAGCGATCTTTTCTTACCCTCAGAGAAGTGATCTTACAACATAATCACGAGCAAAGATTGATATAAAGCATTACAAAATAAAAAAATGGCTATCTTTAAACAACGTAAAAATGGCTAGGAACCGCTCGCCTTGTGACGCAGCATCACCCATTAATAACATCAACTTAGTCGCCACCTTCCTCAACCTATCGTACCTCATAGCAAGAACACTTACCTCGCTCAACGTCTTCGGAAACGAACTTCTCAACGACGACGGAAACGAATCAAACTCTTCCTCGTCTAAGTTGGGAAAGTCAAGATTCCAGAGCTTCAAATCATTGATAATCAACGGAGGAGGAGGAGGAGGAGTTTTGATCCAATACATTCTCACCCACTTGTCGATATCCCAATAAATGAAATACACAAGGCAAAGCGCAAATGCATACCAACCCAACCACAATATCACCCACATACCATAAAGAAGGAAACCACAGAGCACAAACGCACATGCTTTCGGTTTAATTTCTGTCGTTTCTACGATCTTCGCGTTTAACCAAGCAAAAGGACTAGCCAACTTTAGACCCGACTTTATAAAGCCTCTCGTAATTCATTTTGGCTTTTCTCATGCTAAAACTCTTACTCTTGGGCTTCAACATATCCAACACCACTTCATTTCTCAAAGGCGGCTCTGTTTTCGCAAGATTCATACAGTTCACCTCAACAGCTTGTGCTCTCAATTCATCTTTATTCTGCTAGCAAACCGCCTCGTATCACCCGCCGGTTCGACCTTAACCGGCGTTTCTAAGTCGTGGAATAAAACCGGTGCAGAACCGGGAACTTTTAGCGTAGCAAACTCTGAGAGCTTCTTCTTTAACCTCGCTATGCATTCTTCGTGTTGATCATCGACTCGGTCCATTATTTCTACGTACAGAGTTCCTTCAAACGGCTCTGACAATACGAAGATTAAATCTTGATTCCATGAAGGGTTCGTACCGGAAGAAACTACGGTTTTTAGAGCAAAATCACCTGAGCCGAGAGTTGCCCTCACGTAAACCGAAGGGGTTCGACTTCCATCCGTCGGAAGCAAATCGTGACCTGAGACAATCGTAACCCTAACGTAACAGAGCCTTGGAGCTATGTAAAGCTTAGGTCGCGTGTTACTAGCGCTCACATAATAAGCATCTGAAAACCAGGCTTGTGAATAAACCTCATCCATTTGTGTACCGAACCAAACCGACATTAGTAAATCCATGTGATAACCGGTTTCAGGATCCTTCATAGAGTACCACTGCGGCGCGATTCTTGCATCTGGAGGAGTCCTACTCGGAATATCCGCTGCCAGCTTGAAATTTCGCTTGCCGATCAAGGTTTTGGTTATGATTTTCTGATCCACTTTGATGAAAACCGACAAGACAACGGACAAGACATCGCCTTTGGATTTGTCGAAAGCAAAGACTTGGTTCCAATTCATCTCTGGTCCGATTGGAAGATTTTCGGTAGAGGATTTGTAGTTTCCGAGAATGACTTCAACCATGGGGCAGCCTCTAGGATTTTCTATCGTGTTATCATAATTGATGGCTTGGATTACTTCTACGTAAAGAAACTCCATCTGCTCGACGAGGTCATGTGAAGAAGTTGGACCGTAAGGCTTTCGAGTTCCTCTTCCTCCGCCCAGCTTTGGAGAGATTTTCTTGACGGTGAAGTCATCTTTATTAGCAGCCATCTCTGAGACAAAAACAAGAAAGAGATGACTAAATTTCTCTGCGAGGTGACCAGTTGAGATGGGACAAATTAACAAGTAATGCAAACGAGTTGACTTAGATCGGTAAACATGAACCCTGAAGCAAATTAAAATCTATGGGGAACAAGAATTACACTACTAAAACGTATATCCTCTAAAGTTCAAACTTACGAACCTGTGTCTGATACAATGAAGCTGAGAATATAGAGAACCTTTTTTTTTTTTTTTGGTGAAGAATATAGAGAACCTTTTGATTACACACACATATATATATATATATATAACGTTGAATTTTTTCCATTTTTCAATATATAATACATATATATATACAAAGAGTTGAATAGGGAAATGAAATATTTTCAACTTTATTGAAGAAAGTGAAATTCCGAATATATATCTACTATATCTTCTTTCCTCATCGCTCAAAAACTTTCCCAATTTTGTGGTTTTACCGAATCTTCCGAGGAAAATTGCACGAGTTCTTTAACCTTAAGGGGAAAAACAAAGTCACACGAGTGGATTTTTGAGAAATTAATATGTACTGAATTTTATTGGGCTTCGTTTCCACACAGATTTATATCTTGGTAGCTACACTAATACAACGGACATATTATACTAAGCAAAAATGTATCTTGGCCTCAAAAATGTATCTTGGTAGACACATCAATGGTACTCCCTCGTAAATACACTGAATAAAAAAGATTTTAGAGAATGCATCGAAATATCTATAAGACAAAGGAGATTCAGAAGTGTCGAAGCTGAGAAGCCGTCTGGCTAAGCAGTTATCAGGGTCGTTGAGGCAAACTACTCTGTCCCTTACTTATTGGCAGATGTATTTTGATTGGATTTTCATATAACCAAAAAAATTCTAGATATTATATCCATATTTTCTTTTGGACTGGAAACCAATCACTTATTCACATTATCGATATTCGAATTGGTGACCGGCCTAAAAGCTTTTATTTGGGTGGTCAAAGACTCAGGTTAAAACGAAAGATGATGATGCCTGATTAATTGGATATATTTTACAAATATGGATGATGTCCACTATTCATGCGGAAGCTGCTGGTGCCTCTGCTCTGCTCATCATAAATAATCAGACATCCGGTTGAAATTGCCTAATGGTTTATATGTTTGTTTCTTTGACAGAACTTTACAAAATGGTTTGTGAACCGGATGAAACGGATTTGGATATACAGATTCCTGCCGTCATGCTCCCACAAGATGCTGGTGTAACCGTGCAAAAGATGCTAACCAACAGTTCAAAAGGTTCATCCTAAATCGTACGAATGGATTTCGAGAAATTTTATTGGACTTCTTCCTTTAGAGAATCCAAGACATCCAATTTATATATACAAACGTTACAAGACTTTTAAAAACATCCAAAACAATTTAATCCGAGAGTAAGCCCAAATATCAATCAATTCATGCTTGCATACCAAGTTAGCTGCACCCTTCACGCGCCGGAGAGGGATTGCTCCGACAAACCGGGCACGAACTATGCAACCTAAGCCACGCATCTATGCATTCGGTATGGAAACAGTGTTCACATTCCGGTAAGCACCTAACGGACTCTTTGGTTGCGTATTCCGACAAACAAATGGAACATACAATATCATTTGACCCGGTCGGGAGTCTCCTACTCTCCCCAAGCTCAACTTTCTTGTATGACTCAATGGTAGACACATCGAGACCTGTCCTCGTGACTTGGTCGCTTGGTTGAGGTGTTACGGATCCGGAAAGCCGCACATCCACGGCATGTTGTATCTGAGAAGAGACTCTCTCCGGACTGCACATGACAAAACTGACACAGAAGGTCAAGGCGATGAGTGGTCCGACTAAAGAGATGCATATTATCTTTAGTACTTGTAAGCTTGTGTTGTGAAGCCCTGTTTAAAAAAAAAAAAAACAGGTCAACGGTGAAACTCGTATCTTTATATATATTTCATGTTTGCTTATTTAATCAAAAGTCAATGATTTGATGTCATTATTAAATGGCAACTAGATTCATTTCGTTGTTTAATTAGTAGACAACTACCCGAAAGTAAACAAAAAAAAAATCAAGCAATTCCCTGGATTTGAAACTTTCCTCAAAAATTAGATGAATGTCGTCTCAATTGGGAAGAAGAGGGGAAGGATTGAGATTGTTAGTACCGGAATTAACAGAACTCAAGCATTGGACTTGGAGGGAAGTATTGTTAATGAATCCACATCTCGAATTAGTCCTCCTCTCACAATCTCTGCAATCAGGAGAGTCCCATTTGAGCCACAGGTCCTTAATGTTTTGGCCACCGGGGAATGCCGTGTAGGCGACAAACCAAGAAAATGGAAGAGGTAATGTCTTGATGACAGAACAAGAAGATGGCATCAGACCAACCCGCTCCAACCGCACGACAAAGAAGGAGGAAGTGGAATTACCAAGGCAATCAATGGCTCTGAAGGATGATGCAGTGACGTTTTCTTCCTTAGGACAGATGAAGAACGTGTAGTTGCGAGGGCGAAGAAGAGAAAAAGGAGATCTAGAAGCGTCAAAGTTAAGAAGCCGTTTGGCCAAACAGTTATCAGGGTCGTTGAGGCGAATACGCTGTGATTCATAGTCGATCTCTCTGACTAGAAATGGTTCGGAGTTAGGAAGTTTTAAAGTAGTTTCTCCCCCATCTGTGCATAGGAGGTTGAATCCTCTGTGGCCACAAGACTCAGGTTGGTAAGGGAATAGAGAGAAAGGGAAACGGACATCGACGCTACGGTACCTACATGAAGAAGTGTAGCAAGGATTTGGGTGTGATGCTTTTAGAAGAGGGAAGAAGAAGAAGAAGAAGAGGAGGAGAGGAAGTTGTTGTTTTGAGAAGGTCATAATGTGGTTTGACACTAAGGGATAGAAATAATAGTAATAAGTACTTATAGATTAATGGAAAAAAGTCAGACAACAATATACTAATTAGGTCGTCCTAAGTATTCTTATAGTTATTTCATCATATAGAAGAAGCTCAACTATCTTGCAACATGTTACATTGAAGAGAAAGAGAATTTACATACCAGAAACTAGAAGCTTTTGAATGGTGACCAGTGAAGAATCATAGTAGCTTCTCGGAGATCCTTTATTCTCCAAATCTTCACCCACATAGCTACACCAAAGAAAAATCATCCAATTTTTTAAGCATAAATTCCTTAATCATGTTCTTTCTATATTACTTCGAAATTACTAGAGCAAAACAAAAATTCAACACGATACTCTGTGTCTAATCCTAAGATTCGTAACAAAAAAGAAAGGGAGCAAGAGGAAGGAAGAAGCCTAACCGGAATGAGAAGAAGCATTGGAGAATTTTCCGGTGTAGGAATCGATTCCGACGATGGTAAGCGAGTGGTGACTGTAGATTCCGATCTAATGAATTTTTCCCCAACTCTAAACCAGAAATGTTTTAGATTGCGGACGGATATACTCGTCGCTAATGAACTTTCCTCAGTTTTATAGAAGAAATTCGTCCGCAATTTAAAAAATGTATCGTTTGATTTCCAAGGAATCAGACTTTACATCGATCAAGCTTATCGCCGATGCTTCTTTCTGATCCGTTTACCGCCTAAATTTCTCTCCGGTATGAGACTGATCAGTTCCAAATCTGGTGTGTAGGTGTACTTACTTTTTTAATTGATAGAAAATGGATTTGAAGGCCCATATTATTTCTCAATAGTATGGGCTTCGAACTATGGATTCGTTCAGCTGATGTTATAAACTACACTCACTCGCTAAGAAAACGCGTGTGTCTCACGTACTTCCAAGGTTTGACAATTCTTCTACGGGACTAGCTTAAAATCGGAGACAAATTCTCATCCATGAGTAACTGTAATGGCGCAATATCATCGTCTACAGAAAATCACGACACAAACAATTAGCACTGATTCGAAAAACAATAAAATCATACAACGTTCGTGGCAGCTTCAACGGGCAGAGATGAAGGCGAATTCCGACAAACCGGGCAAGAATGATGTAACTTGAGCCAAGCGTCGATGCATTCGGTGTGGAAGCAATGTTCACATTCGGGTAAGCATTTAACGGTCTCGTCGCTTGCTTATTCTGATAAACAAATGGAACAGAGAGTATCGTTTCGGCAAGGGACAATATGGGATTGTCGTTTAATTGGGAGAAAATAGAGAATAAGGGCAGGAGCGTTATTAACCACGGATTTCCTGCCAAAGGAACGCTCAAGTTTCACTATATTCATGAATGTAATTTCAAGTAATTCGAAGACAGACGATTCGTACCGGAATCAACGTATGCGAAGCAGTTGACTTGGAGGGTGGTATTGTTTATGAAGCCACATATCGAAGTAAAATCAGTACAAGCTGTGCAATCCGGTGAGTCCCATTTGAGCCAGAGGTCTTGATTGTTGAGGTCAACGGCGAGTGGTGAAGAAACCGGAAGAGGTAGTGTCTTGAAGATTTGACAAGAGGAAGGCATTGCACCGGCGTGCTCTGAAGGTGTGGCGAAGAAGGAGGCAATGAATGGGTTTCAAAAAGGAAGATTTGACATCTTCGTTAGGACAGCTCAAAAAAGTGTAGTTGACAAAGTCAAGAGGATAAAAAGGAGACCCTGAAGCGTTGAAGCTGAGAAGCCGTCTGGCTAAGCAGTTATCGGGGTCATTGAGGCGAATACGCTGGGATTTTATTTCTCGGACAAGAAATGATCCAGAGTTTGGAAGCTTTATGGCTGTCTCATGACCATCGGTGCAATGGAGGTTGAATCCTGGGTAGCCACAGGAGGCAGATTGCTCCGGTGATAGCCAGAATGGGAAATCGAAGTCAAAGCTGTTTCCTCCACAATTGGTACTGTAGCAACGTTTTGGTTCTGAGGCATTTAGGAGAGGGAAGAAGAAGAAGAACACAAGGAGAGGAAATTGTTTTGAGAAAGCCATTATGTGGTTGGGCACTAAGGGAAATTGTAAGTACTTATAGATAATGGAAAAAGTCGGATAACAGTAAATATAGATCAAATTTGGTATAGAATAGTCGACATAAATCTTGTTCTTGTATTCATTGGTGTGTCTTTCTTATAGAAGAAGTTCAAACAGATAATACTTGCAACATATATGGTAAGCTTGTAAAACTATAATGATGGGCTAATGTGTATCTTTATTTTACTGAAAGAGGATGATAAAAGGATTTGAATACCACAAATACTTAAGGCTTTGTGTGACTTTAAGACAAACGCAGTGTGAAGGAATCAGAGTAGCTGCTGGGAGATTCTGATGGAAACAATGTCACCCTCAGTTCCTTCTTTCATCGTGTGGTACTTCACAAGGATTCCTGCAATTTACATTTGTCAGTGATTGTGTTTTTTTCTTTTCTCTAGATATAGATCGTTGATTAAGCAAAGCGATACATGGCTCTCTATATACCTTCGTTTTCTTGCAATCTTGTGTGAACAGCAACTGCGTGGGGTGCGATAACTGCTTTAGGTTGGGAATCATCTGGCTCTCCTGTCCAAGACTTTAGGTGGAGAATACCTATATAGGTTTCATGTCAAAGGTAATGAGATAAAAGGATAACGATTTAAAGAGGAGAACTGAACTTATGTACGAGTAATGAAGATTTTTACCTGAGGATGAAGATTCTTTAAGGTGTTTGAGATCAAATATGGCTCCACAAGCTGCATTTGCGTCTTTCTGTAACTTATGAGATCCAATCAGATTGTAATCCCAGCTTCCATCTTTATAGCCTTCACTAAGGAAAAGTTCAATGTGCCTTGCATCAAGTGTTTGCATTGTTCCTAGACATAGTAAACAGAAACACTCTTAGTTGCAGCAATTCAGTTATTGCAGAGACTGATAGACTTAAAAGTTTCAGCAACAGATTTAGAGTTGATCAGCGTCTTTTACCATCACAGGTACTGAGGTCACAAACAGGGCAACGCACAAGCTGTAAATCTGGGAAATAAGATTAACCCATGTTACAGTTTTTGCTATAGTTGACAAGTTTCTGAAGGTTTTGAATAAGGAAACTTTCTTACCCGCTATCCAAATACCGCTTTTGATGTCTTTTATAATACATGACCCACTGGATTGTAACATTCCTTCTATGGTTCCTTCCCTTGGGACTTTCAGACGACCAATCAAACTCTCAGTCAGGAGTGACGTTGGAGAGTCAAGAACAAATGCACCAATCCGCATCCAATCTATAGTTAGAGTGTCAAAACCAGATTAAAATGATCAGCAAATGAAGTACTTCAAAGTCATATATCTGGACAATACACTATAATTAACCAAGTATCAATTCCATTGATAGAGAATCGCCATCTAGAACATGACCTTTTTGACAATTAGCAAACTAAGAGAGTATGATGAATCTAATTCAGGGACTAACCAATATGCTTTTCCTTCTGACGGAACAAGTAAGAGTGACTCCCATCTGCAGTTTTCCATTAGCATTGTATTAGAGTCTATGAATCGGAAATATATGTGAATGTTATCTTCTTCTAATCACTTACCAAAAGCTGAAGCATAAATCTTAATCCAGCTGGAAGAAATGGAATACGGCTTGGGGATTTGAAGATCACGCAAGCAAACAAACCTCCAAATAGTATCCTCCATAATGATCTTGTTGAACCATTTGTTTGTTGCTCCCAGCATCACCAATGATTTGCCATCCAAAAACCTTGAAATGTATGTCCATATATCTTGCTCAAACCTGATTCGGCAGAGAAAATCATAAGATACGCTCAGTATAGAGACTTAGATCTAAGAAACTTGATTCAAAATTGGAAGAGTTAGCGATTTGTTTTCAAATTATTTCGTCGTTTGTATCTGGACTTCAAATATTTGATGAATGGAATCGGAAGATATGAAGAACTCAAATCCCAGTTTTCAGCAACCACACAATCACAAATAGAGATCGATATAAGCATCTGTTTCTCATACAAAATCCAATTGATTCCGAGATTTCATTTCCAGAAGGCAACGAAGATAATTGATCGAGCTCTATATCCTAGATCCATCTAATACAGTAAGATTAAACGCCATACAAACATTTCAAAATCAAATTGGAGCTCAGCCCAAACTCGCACATCAAAATTTACGCGATAGATCTAATTCGTTCACCAAATAGAAAGTTCGAAGTCTCGAGGGGGAAGAAATTACCATGAAAAGCGAGACTGGTAAGTACGAGCAGAGCACCGAGGAGATACACAGCCATGGATTCCTCTGAGGATCTTTCCCTTCTTCTGTTCGTTGCTATGAACGATTCTTCTCTTCGCTCGACCATTTTCCTCTCTCTGTGGAGCGATCTTCTGTTCGTTGCTCTGCACCAATCTTCTCTTCCGTCCACCATTTTCGTCTCCCTCCGGGGCTTTCCTCTTCCCTCTACTATCTCCTCCGGCATCACTAGATCTCGTCTTCATTCTTACTCTCTCTGCTCACTCAGTATCTCACTAGTATCTTATTTGCTAAGCGAAAAAATTGATTCAAAAATAAATTGTTTTAGCTCTGAACCGTGCTGCAGCGATGCGATTATATACCCGCGAAGGAGACACAGCGATTTTGAAAAATTTGAATAACAAATGACGTAAATACCCCTGTAACAAACTTTCAAAATGCATTTTGGTATTGGTTCCAACTTTGAACTCCGTTTAGCGTCAACAGACGGAACCTTAACGGAGAGGGTCCTCAAGAGTTGGTATTACCCAGTGTGATTTACATTGTTTAAGAAAAAAATATGATCGGCTTAGTAAAATGGACATAATTTCAGTGAAGTTTTAGAAAGTTATAAACATTTGAATATTAAACGCCATAATCTTCTTATGTTGGCTATGAGGTTATTTTCTTAAGAGTGGGTGAAATCTAGACATTTACAAAATTGGCCGCCGGTAAATGTAGCCAGCGGATGTACAATATAATGGTGTTAAAAAATTAATCAATGGCAAAGACGTCAGCATGAGCTAGCCGCCGAGTAAAAAAACGGTTAACTTCCCAACGCTGTTACTGTTCAAATTTGCAGCCGGTTTGCAAGAATGGTTTAGACTTTAGAGAGCTCTAGTTCATGAATTTGCGGCAGTTTGGAGCTTTACAAAGGCAAGGCACTTTGATTTCTTCAGATTCGTCAACCTCAAAGAGATAATCATACCTGTAGAAAAATGGGTTTTCATGATTAAGGTAAATGAATTTGGGAGATATCTGAATTTTAAGACAAGAAAATCTGAAAAAAGGCTTTACGTAAGCTCTTTGCCAGCTGAGACATTAGTCTTTGCAATGAGGACGATTCTGTTCTCTTCACCATCACCCATACTCAATATACGGGCATAGCAATTGGGCATACACTGCATAAGACGTGAACATCATTAGTATTAGTTACCAGGCTTTGGTATCATATGTCAATTTAGGAAACTTACTGAATGATTGATCAATCGAGCTATGTTTCCTGAGTCTGTGGCATCAATCACTATCTCTTCGCTTATCTTGAATAGCTGTGTTGTTAAACGATAAGTTAACCATTAGATGCAGCAAATAATTTGGAATGTGAGTAAGCAATCACTACTTACATAACAATCTTTGCCTTGAGAACGATAGCTTGCTTCTCTCAGATCTGCAACACTTCTCCTAACTTTCACCCCACGATACTCTATGATCTGCACAAGAATTTTGGTATCAGTAGTTCCTTAAAGATGCAGATCAAATTCAATTTAGTTATCGATATCATGAATAGTACAAATTATATACCATTTCTCCTTCTTGAATACTTGTCTTTGCAAACAGACCCCATCCATGTATGCCAGATTTACCAAAGCAGACCCGAAGATTTTCTGTCCTCTGAAGGAAGAAGATAATATAGTTTTATGAGATTCTAGGATAACAAGATGGAGAAAATATTAACTCTTCTTGAATCAACGTTTACCTGCAAATGTTTAAGCCGTTCTCTGAATGAGGTAAATTCTGTCGTATCTACTTCCTGGTGTAACAAAGTAAAAGGAAATCAAGATCTTGCTGAGATATTCAGAAAAGAATTGCCCCAAGAAAGCAATACACTGACATGAATGAAGCTCTGAAAGAGAAACTTGCCTTAAAAGAGTTGAGATTCTCGATTTCATCCAAAGAATGATGACTTGGTCCCTTAAGCCTGTGGTATATTGCCTCCGGATCAATCTTCTGGAACATCAACAGTAACAGAGATGAAATAGTACTAAATTTCATTGAATTCCTTTTGCCAGGGAATACTTAGAAATGAAAGATTCTCCAATGTCTAAGAATAAACGAGAACCCCAGAAGCATACCTTCCTGTTTGATCTATTATAGATACGGCATCTTGATGCAGAAAGAGAATCAAATTCGTAACTCCATTCGGCTTGGGATTGGATTCCGGAACCTGGAAGCTTTATTTTCTTGGTCAAAACTAGTCTTGAACCTTTGGTGCGCCCATTTTGATTCTGAAGTAAATTTCTAGAGCCAAAAACTCCTGAGGGTGTGTGCACAACTACAACACTATTTGGGTCTGGCTTCCTATATAGTGGGTAAAATGATACAAACGATCACCAGGTCCCAATATCACATAACAGATCACTTAAGGAATATGTCGGAAAAACAAAAACCTGTGAACGGCACAGTAAACTGACTTCCTGGTTCTCTGCACACCATCTTTCTCCAGGCAGTGCAACTATATGTCCACAGACAACAGCATTAGTTACACATCCCTAAGACGATTAACTAACAGAATACCTTTGTTAAGGAATTAACGATAAGACTAACCTCCATGTTGTAACCTGCCCGTGACGCACACGTTGCATGAAAGTGAGTGGCACACTTGCAGCATTGCACGCAGGAACCATGTGTCTGCTTACAAATTATGCAAACCTAAAAGATATTTTCAGAAAATTTCAGATGTATCTTATAAGATTCTAATAAAACATGTTGGTTATACTTTCTACTTCTAACATTTCATTATACCTTGAGAAATGAATTTGCCGGAATTTTGAAAAGTCCAACAGCAGGCTCCATTTTTTCATGATTCAAAAACCCAACTTCTGGTCGGAACCAAGCACATGTTACATGAACCCACAAACACTCAACGTCACTTGGTTTTAAAGCACCGCCTGCATAAATGGAAGTTAAATTCTGTTCAAAATTCTGTACCCAAAAGATAAATCTATGAACGAGAGTACTTAATATGACCTTGTGACAGGACAGCTAATAAACCATTACTAATTCAAGATGGGGGAAAAATATAAAGAGAGCTAATTCTGCAGTAATAATACCATTAACAGGACAAAGACAGCACTCTCGCTCAATACTTGGTGTTTCACATGCTCTGCACACCCAGGAGGTGAGGTCCTGAGCTTTGCTTACCCCATAGCATTCTTGGTGCACAGCCACTTGACATCTGAAGTCATATTCAACTTTGGTCAGATTTACATATGAAATGACCCCATGCTTGGTTATAAGATCGCTGTAGAAATCAGTAAAACCAAATTTCCATAAAGTAACCTGTTACAGATGATCATTTTATTTTCTTCCCAGTCTTCTACCCATCTGCATACAGCACACCTTTCAGTCGTCCACTTAGCACTGACTGGCTTATACTTTTCTGTGAGTACAAAATAAGTAGTAAGCAAGTTTCCTACAAAATTTGAACTCCAAAGGAAGGGAGCCAAGAGTTGAGTAATAATCTACCTTCCAGCAAAGAGAGCATCTTTTGCTTATCTAACATCTGGGTTTCTAGAGTATAGGTACTAAATTCAGAAATCTGCAACATCATGTTGTCAATGTTAAATCTCTTATAGACAAAAAAATTTTGCATCCAAATTTCAAAATGAGGGTATAGCATAAGGGATGTACCCATTTTTCTAGAGGTAGATTTGTGCCTTTCACTCTTACACTATACTTCCACTTTTTTGCTCTGCAGCCAGTATGCTTTTCCCATTCACTTGGTGACTGCTTCCTTGACCCACAGGAACCACACTTGCACTCAATTCTGAAAAATAGTTCCAAGATAAATGTGTTGGTTTAATCTCTGGAGCGACAAGAGAATGATAACAGAAGCCTAGGATTAAACGCGGAATTGTAGTTTTAAGAGAAAATCATTTTATAGCGTTGTGTTGCGTAGTCATAAACAAACAAGAAAATGTTTAAATGAGAAAATTGAAATTAGGCTGATACATCTAATACTTACGCATGAAGTTTTCTGATATATCTCCCTTCCATGCCATTACAGACTACAGTAACCTCATCGGGCAGTTCAGTTTCTGTCGTTTTTTCTGTAGACCTGTCCCAAAATGGTTGTGAAGAGGAAATTTTGCAGATTAAAGAATTGGCAATAGACAATGCAAACAATCAAAGCAGAACACATGTTCTCCAGAAGACTAAAGTGAGAGAACATGAGATGTCAACAACATACTTGAACACAGGGTTATGTTCTTTTAATATTGTTGGCGCAAGCTCATGCTGGACTTTACAATCAGGGCAATAGTAATTGTTGTGCTCCAGTTCCTTAAGATGATAACCAAATAATTCAGTCATTCGACATTAGTCGTAATTATACTTTAAATCAAAAGTTAAGATGCACGGAGATGTATAACCGCACCTTAAAGCGCTTATTCGAAATGTTGTCGCAGGCAGTATGTACCCATATGTCACACCCATCACAACATACCTATTACATCAAATCAAGTCAGCTACATAGACGTAATAATTTATTAATCAGGTCAGTATTTCACCAAACATGTTCACATATATTCTCACCCAATCTCCATCATCTGAAGGGTGCCATATTCGCTTGCAAATGCCACAATGCTGATTGGATTTCCGCAACTGAAACAACAAATTTGGATTCAATTTATTTTGACCAAAGAAAAATGAAGAGTAAGAACATTTTCTAAGAACCTTTGAGCAGAGTGTGCATAAAAGCTCTTCAGGTTGTGAGCCTATTGTCTTCTTTAGAGATTTTAATGGCATTACTGAGTCACAACCATCGCAGGTCCTTATGTCCACATGACATGAACCCTATATAATAATTAATCAACAAATCGTTTTAGGGGACACATTCCCAATAACTGTAAAAGAAGTAGGTGTCAAAAAAGGAATAGGTGTCAAGAAAACGTGCCTGAATTCTAGAAGCATGTCCATCATCCTGGTCAGATTCCGTCGCAGAGGAATCTGGGCAGCTGATTTCAGCAGCTCCACAACCCTCGACCCCATTTTCTGCTAAAACTGCTTCCTCTAGGGCCTTCTTAAATTCACTTGGCTTGTAATTGTACAAGTTTGTCTGATCCTGAAATCTGAAGAGACGAAAGAGTAAGGAACAGAAACAAACAGACAAAATATGAAAGATTCCAGAAAGAGCGTCTCGTATACTTACTTGTCCATAAATTCGAAAAACGGATACATCATTCCTTGTCTCATCCATGCATAATCCTGTCAATGACCAAAAGCTTCAGAAATAGATCGTCGAAATAAATGCATCAAACTTGAAAACAGAGAGAGATTAAAGAGATTTTACTATCTTACCCTCTGAGTTCCATTCTTCGAGTACCCAAAGAACATGACACATATAGCGCCAGGGACGCAATGTTTCAAGACCGCAGCAGGCGCTTGTGACATCGGATCGATCACCACAGCCGGCCACGCTGGGAATTTTTTCCCACACTTGGCCCAGACAAGATCGCCGACTGTAAACTCCTCTGGTTTATACACGCCCTTACGCTTGGCAGAATCCGCAAGATTATTAAACTGTTCTTTACTTCTCATAGAGATCGAATTAGCGTCGTCGGAGGAAGACAACGTCGAAATTTTAACATCCCAGTCATCAAAATCTACTTCGCTGCTGTCTCCGTTATCCTTACGTGGCAACAGCTTCGAACCTTTCGAGCTTCTATTATCATATCTTCCACTTTTGACTTGCTTCTTCGGATCAGTGTCGTCATCATGACTAGACTCCGTCGACTCGACCTTGCGATTGCTAGTTTTCCATGAACCAACAATTGAATCGTTAAATCTTGAAGGAACCACTCGAACTCTGCCTCGCGAGGACTTGGACTGGTAAGAGCCAAGTTGAGATTCTTTGCTGGTCAAGGAGCTTGAGCTACTAGTAACATCTTCGGATTCTCTACTTGATTGATCTACGCTTGCTCTTTGTCTCTTCTTATACACCATAATCTCACCTTTTTCGCTCCCATACTCAATTTCTGAATCAATTTTGCACCGCTTCTGATTCTGCTTCTCGAATGTCAAGGTGCGTTTCAAAATCATGTCCCTAACTCAGTGATTCTTAACTACTCAACATAAACGACCATCCAAATTCCGATTTCAAAACCCTAATTTCATAAACACAATAGATTCTAGCGTCGGAACTCCAGAAACCAAAAAAAAACTCGAAACGTATCAATTTCTTTCGCAAATCGGCTCAATACTCGATGAACCCAATGCGAAACGGCGTCGTTAACCCTAAATTCGAAGACGAAAACAAATTCTTGGAACTCGTACGTTTCCCTCTGAGGATAGAATTAAGAAATCAAACGGAAATCGTAAAACTCGAAAACGGCGGAGAAACAAACCAAATACTCGTCGTAAAACCAACGGAATTCTGGAGAAATTCAGCCGTTTATGACTACGGAGAAGATAAACCCCAAAGGTCCTCAAAATCGACGGCGAGGGAAAGAAAGCAAAAGAGGAGGAGAAGGATCTGTTTGGGTTGGGGCGTGTGTTCTGGAGAAGGAGACAGACCGTCGATTTATATATTTTCCTTATTATTTTACGATTAATCCTCAAATTAATTCGCCAAAACAATAATAAAACGAAAATTGGACATCAAGTTATGCTGACGTGGCGGATGAATGGAACAGTGTTTGGCTCCAGGGATTAGGGACGAGGGAAGGATGCGAAATTCAGGCCTACAGGAGCGCCAAAGTCGAAAAAACTTCATTTCATGATATCCGACGTGGCGCGTCAATAAATAACTCTCTTTGTTGTCACAAATTATAAGAAAATAAAAGCTTGTTGGGCTATATATTGGGCCTAATGTTTTTCCTTTTATTAATTGGGTTGATTTTTGAGAAGATTAATAGGAGAACTTGAACAAAAAAAAGTTTCTTCATTAATGAAACTCCCAACTTCCAACTGCCAAGCATGATTTATATGATCTAAGAATCACTTAAATGGACACTTATAAAAAAAAGGTGCATGTGTACATTATTACTCATGTTGATTATACACTCATACAAACTCTCAATCTCGTCAAAAAAAAAAAAAAAGGAATTATATTTGTTCTCTCTTTTCAGATTCAACAACTTTCAAAACTCAACTTACAACTTAAAATGACAACACATTGAGATCCAAAAAGAAACAAACCTTTACAAAAACAAAAACAAAAAAATTCACCATGTTGATCTTAATCAAGACCAACTTCCACTAGAAAATTACTTATCGACTATAAGATTCAAGGACCACCATGACTTAAAAAAAAAAATCCAAAAAAAAAAAAGTGTATATATGTACAAGAAACAGAGGAATGACACCAAAAAAAAACAGAGGATCTTGAATCAGACACTAGTAGAACTTGGATGTGTTTCAAAAGAGGGAGGTGTGTGAGAAGAAGGTGAAGCAATGAAGCCACGAATCCTGAATATTTCAAGAACAATAAAAGCAAGTAATGTCACTGACAAAATAAATCCATATCCAATTTTCCATCCATCTCCACTATTCGCCATTCGAATCCCAAGAACAATGTTCACTGCTCCAAAGAACAGAGAGATTCTCCCAATCCAATGATGATACCAATTCCAATATCTCCTCATCTTTGTCTCCTTTTGTGGCCGTGCAAAGAAAGCCAAAACCTACGAAAGAAAATTCCAAACATGTTCAGCCAAAACTTAAAACCCTTATTTCCATTCACTAGAGAAACTTCCAAGTCTTGATTCTCAAACCTGAAGAATGCTAAGGACTAGAATAAAGATTCCAATGCCTCGATGTGCAGGTATATTCGGTTGTATCCTATTGTAAAGCTGAATCCCGAGAATAACAGCGGCTAAACCAAAGATAAACCCAGTGAACTGCAAAGCGATGTGAAGATAATACCAAAGAGGGTCTTTATGTCTGAGATATCTCGCTAGGATTGCCCCTAGAGGAAGCAAAAAACCCCATCCAAGTATCGCCATTATCCCATGTTTTGTCTTCTCCGTAGAATCTGTCATCTCTATAGAAGAAGTTGCTCCACTTGCTGCATAGACCAAGAACACACAAGACACTAAGTATTGACTAGTACATTGACTTAATTAAATTGTTATTAATTTCACTACATTGAGTGTTTTGTTAGTCATGTTCATATATATACCTTTGGAGAAATCGACGATGACTGTAGTTTTATCATCATGCTTAGTCAAACGGCCTAGCTTGGAAGGATAAGCTGAGCTAAACGCTAGAATCACGGATCTACGAGGAACTCTAACGGTGAATTTCACCTGAAAAGCTAAGTAAATCCTAGCTCCGTGTAGAGCCACCACCGGAGGAACTTTCTGTAATTGTAATTCTCCTTGATCAGGCACAACTTGGTCTCTCTCTGTTCCTTGGAGATAGTATTGTTTGATTTTAGCGTGACCCTTTTTCGAAATCCAACCAATCATCGCGCTTGATCCAACCATTCTTCCGTCTCTCGAGAATCCGATTCCAACCCATCCGGTCGTGTATAAAGCCGATACTATGATCGTCATCACATTTTCTCTGTTTTCTGAATACTGCAAAACAGAGAAATTTCATGGGTTTACTCAAGTTCGTTTCTTTTTGAGTGATGAATGTGTTTTACCTGTAAGATGAATGTGTTCCAAAGAGGTGTACATGGCATATTATCGGAGACATTGCTGTAAGGTGGAGGGAGGAAATCGGATACTCGGTTTGCTAAACAGAGATTCTGGGTCGAATCGGTTATGGAATTGACATCATCAGCAACTATAAAGGGCAGATCTTGTCCGATTAAGAGACAGAGGATGTAAAATCCAACGAAGGCTCTCATAATCGAAACAGAGAAGAGGAGCAAACTTGGAGCGAGGAACAATGGAGGCTTTTTTGGGTGTTGTTTGCTTGAAGAAGAAGAAGAGGAAGAGTGATTGAGTTTGGTGGTGAAGGTGGTTGAAGATGGCGATCAATCATAATCATCAAAATGTTTTAAATAACTTCGATTGGATTTTGAGAAAGATGCTGGAGTTGATGTTTCACTGGTTAAGTATCGGACAATTTATGTCCTCTCTGTCACTAAATCGACACGTGAACCGACAAAAAAAAATACCAAGATGCGATGAAATTATTGCTTTTGACAGTTTAAACAATTGTCAATTGCTATTTGAGGTTGAAAAATTATGAAATCTTTTTGAGATATTTGAGAATCTGGAGTTTTACTTTGCTTATTTGGGGGAAAAAAAGAAGTGGACAGAGATGTGAGAGAGTTAGAGTGTGGGGTCGTAACTGGACCAGAGTGGGAAGTGGATCAGTCCTAGTCTGAATCATTTTATTCAGTAGGTATATTTGGTCAGGATGGTGCCACGTTCAACATCATCTTTTTTTTTCCTCTCTTTGTTGGGGCCTGAGGAGATATTGGAACAGAACTTAGAAACAAAGTAAAGAATTAACCAACTTCTTTTCGTTTAGTTTTTTAAACGGTCATTATTGTTGTACAAAACTTTACAGCTTCAATGAGTACCAATCACACAAACAATATTCATTTGTTAATTCTAAACGCAGAAACAAATGAAAGAAACCTTCTTTTTACATTTTGCAAAAGTATTTTATTACAAAATGATAATGTTTTATGTTTCAAAAGTGTTAAAACACTGTACATAAAGAAAAACGCAAACACGAAAAATTGACGTAGAACTGTGTTTTAATCGTATTGCTATTGCTTATCATTTTATGTATAGTCAATACCATACAAAAGTTCACTATTTATACTAACGCAAAGGAAGACATCAAACAAAATGGGGATGTAGCTCATATGGTAGAGCGCTCGCTTCGCATGCGAGAGGCACGGGGTTCGATTCCCCGCATCTCCAATTTGGCATTTTCTTTTGTTTTATTTGATCGCTCTTTCTTTGCTTCTTTATTCGTCCTCATTTTTTCACTCTTTACATTTACCTCTGGATACTTGACATAGAGACTACGTTACTGTCGGTGAATTCTATAACTTTTTTTAATAATTTGAACAACCATTTTCCTTCCTCAAAGAAATTGGTCTATTGTCTTACAAAACTTAGTCAGAAACAATGTTAATTCGAACAAAGAATCAAAAGACAAAGACAAAATAAAAGTGGGAACGTAGCCTAATGAAACAAAAAAAAAAATAGTGTGGGAAAAGTCTCTCTACTTGGACCAAGCAACTGCTTCAATATCCGTTTGAGCACTTCTATACAATTCCAGCCTCTTCGCAATCGAAGTCCTTCGCTGTTGAACCGCTGGATCCTCATCCAATAATTTCGACAATTTGCTCATCTATTTTCAACACGAACCCATTTAACATTCTTACTCATATATTACACAACATAGTTTAGTTTAGTTTAGTTAGTATATATGACTATCGTTACCTCTTTCTGGCCAAGTTCGGTGAAGAAGAAGTCAAGCAGGCTTCGTTTTGCTTCGCGGACTTGACAGTAAACAATGGATTTCGGTATGGAGTTTCTCAACCCGGCGCATACCATATTCACATAAGACAACACATTCGAACCGATTCTTCGGAGATAAGCATCGTTGTATCTGTCGAAAATCGAATGAGTCGGATTCCCACCTTTTTCAGAATCTTGTGGGAGTTTCCTGAAGAACTCTACCGTTAAGTAACCAGACTCCATGTCCACTAATAACAGAGTTGCTTTCCTGCTCTCGTCTCTCATTCGATCCAATGAATCCACAGCTGCACCTGATACTTCCACTCTCAGTGTTGGATATTGTTTCAATTCCTGTTGTAATAACAAAACCACATTATCATGAGTTAAAACTGTTGTTTTCGAGTTTATGATTTTGAACTCTGTAGAGATATTCTTACAGATGTTTCGCCGACTGATTTGTGGATAAGATCCTTGAGAATGGAATGAACCGCATCAACAGCTGCTTCAGCAGGGCCTCTAATGGAGACTAAGCATGATTCTATGAGACGGCGATAACCTTGTTCAGGAGCTATGAGATGCGGTTGATATCCATCTGCTTCAGTAATCAGCTTCCTTACATTGTCCATAGAGAGATGTTTGTCGAATTGCAATCTTTTAATGGCAGCTGGGAATTGATTGTCGAATACAGAATTTATCTTTTCACCACCTGAACGTCTGTGAGGTTGTTAGTAGTAATCATGAAGCCAAAATGACATTAGCAACAATCCAGAAACATGCAGGTGACTTACGTGCCATCGAGGTGTTCTTTAAAAGTTTGATCAAAGGCACGGCAAATTTCCATGATCATATAAAGTTTTCCCTGCATTCAAGAGAATGATAATTAACAAAGGAGGGATTTGAAATGAGAGAAGAAACTGAAGAATGAAAGGCGAAAAAAGGTCCTTAAGACATAAGATCCTTACACCAGCATCAGCTGCTACAGGCTTCCCAAGACGGCTTAGCTCTGTCTCTAACTCGGAAATAGTCTTTGTGATAAGTGACTGAAGTCCCGGAATTCTCGACTTGATGACAACTTCCAAATGCTGAAAATGTTATAGCTGGTTTTAGAGCAGCTACAAAATCTTTTATGTTAAAAGCTTCATATATACAAGCACCTCAACTATATACCTTAGAGAGCATCTTCCCTAAATACTCTGAACCCATTCTGTCAAATAAATGTCTGTACTCGGGGCTACTCTGGAAGTAATCACGTTCACGCCGACGAGCAGCAATCATATCAACACTTTTATTGATGTCAGCTTGAGATCGGTTTACAACACCAACCCAAGGATACCTTAATTTGTATCCCCTTCCTTCAAGTATCTAAAATCTCCAAACATTTGAAAGACTTAGGGACTGTTCAATATTCACTCACCACTATTTAGTGAGATTCTCATATTTATCTTCATTGTGCCCTTTTCATAATGCAATTAGAGATAAATTGTTTGCAAGTTAGACGATAGTCTTAACTCATATATGTGTTACTATTGTCTGGATGTAAACTTACATCAACAGCATTAGTGCCTTGGTCCATGAGATCAATTTTAGTTAAAACACCAAAAGTCCTGTCTCCTGATGGCAGCAAGTAGCAATGAAGCAATTATTAAACAACATGAATCAATCAATTCAAACTACTATCAATGTATATTAATTGCAAGAATCATCGTCTTTGTTTATTATAGATGATAAGATTATCATCATCTTAGAGAACCACTAGGCACTGACCATGCAACTCAATCATAGATACAATGCTCCACAGAACTTAAACCATATTTACCATGTCCCAGTGGCTTATATCTCACAAAAAAAAGCTCAAAGTGAATTCAGAAAGCATTTGTATCAAACATATAAAAAAAGGAAGAATCTGGCACCTTTTGGATCAACTTCACGAGAGATCTTAATGGCATCAGATGTAGCAAGATCCTGATTTGCAGGGGAAATAGCTAGTATGATGCAGTTGGGCTGTCAAAAGGTAAAATGATCAATCTTTGTTACTTTGCTGTGACACACACAACTTTTTGAGGATAGAAGCATCATCCTTATACATTTGTTCTGCTACACTTTTAATTTCTTTCAAGTCATAGTTACCTTCTCAATAAACGATCTGACCATGTTCTCGATGTCTTGAACAATGCTTTCAGGCTGACCATCTACAACATCATTGGCACAAATTTGTCAATAATGTTTGTCAATAAAGAGAACTTGGTGTGTAGGATATCATGAAAAACAAAGACCGTCTCACTTACCAACAGCTACCTTTGTCAGCCCAGGAAGATCGACAAGTGTCAAATTCACAACTACAAACCATTTAAATAAATAAAATTGTTAAGAGCATGGAGACTGGAAGACAAATTGCAAAGATGGTAATTGGTAAAGAATATGAACTTAAATTTTGATTGACTTTCACACCCTGTGTACAAGACCTGGGACTCCTAAAGCATGTTTAATAGTTTTCTTGATGCGAATGTAGGAAGTACAAACAGATTCTCTTACCATTAGGAGAGAAGATACTGAGATGAATTGGGACTGTAGAAATTACTTTGCTGCTGCGACCAGTTTCACGATCTGTCTCATCCGAGATCTCCTGCCTCACAGCAGCTACATACCAAGAAAGAAAAATATATATCTCAAACATAAGAAAACCAGAAGAGCATTAATTCCTCTTACGCTTAAAGATATACAGGAAAAATAAACAACTTTAATTCCTCCCGAACAGGAAATATACCAAAATCCGTGAACTTCTTCTTTGGAAGATGCATAAACTCTGCATACTCTTTCCCTTCATCAATTCTGTGAAGCTGCAGGACAAGAGGTCTACGCGTAACAATCCCTACATTGAAGAGATAAATCTTGAGTTAAATAATATACGTTTTTATTTGTTGATACTTGATATTGTTCTAAGCAAGCTTACCTGCTCCACGAGGTAGAAAATCTTTTCCCACAACGCTCTCTAGCACTGAAGACTTTCCAGAACTCTACAATTTCATCAAATCAAGAAATTGAAATGTACATTAGTTACAAATACAATCATGAATTTCGATCAAATCAACGATTCAAGAGGAATATATCAGATCATAAAAATCCGGTGAACATATTAGATCAGACTATTTTTCTATGCATTGAATCTCCAAATGTACGTTTACGGAACGAGAAGGCAATGCCTAAGATCTAAGGTTCACCGATTCAAAATCTCAAGCCAAATTCAGGAGAAAGAGATCAAACCTGACCACCGACGACGGCAATCGCGGGCAAGGAGTCCCAGAGAGTTGGGAGGGAGCTTCCCTCGCCGTGATCTCCCAGAGCCGTACAAGCTCTCTGGATCTTGTTCACAAGCGAAATCAAACTCTCCATCTCTCAAAAAAAAAATCAACCTTCTCAAGCTCCGCTTTCTCAACGGAGGAATCAATTTTCCGGCGCGATTTGGTCTCCGATCGGTCCGAACGAGAAGGAGAATAGAATAACCGCGAATTGCTATCATTCAGGCGACCGTTGAATTTTTCTAAGAAATATAGAAGCCAAAAGGTCAAAAATATCCAAAATACCCCTGTTGAAAAGTCAAACCTTAGAGTAAGGCCTAATCTTAAAACTTAAAAGGCCCAACAAGAAATATTAGCCCATAATAAATACGAGGCCTGAAAAAATCATTTTCTCTTTTGGACCGAAATGGTTAAAAGAGAAAATAGAGCTACACATTTGGGTATATTCTTTTATGTTCGAGTCACGATACTCGAATGCTATATTTCCGTTATCATTTACGAAAACAATGTCTCTTCGCTTCTTTTCTCTCAACCACACGATTTCTATGTTAATAACTTATTAAAAAAGAGTGTTATTAATTAATATATATTTTTGCTAAAAGAATTAGATTAGCTGGCCCAGTTGAAGAAAAAATCTCCAATCTTTCTTCGCCAAGTCTCCAGATTCTCCACACACATTTGCTTCTAAATCTTTCTCTCTGTATGTCGCAGAGTAAGCTTAAAAACCTTAGCAACTTTGTCTCATGGAGTCGCTAACAACAAATCCATCATTTGCTTGTTTCTCAAAAAGCTTATCTCATTACCCTTGTCGTCTTTCCTTAGTCAAGCTAACTTCTATCCAAAAGTTCGAAGCTTCCAACAACACCTTATCGTTATCATCCTCTTCGAATCCTAAACCAGATTGCAATCGTCGTATCAAGTTAAACCCTTTATGTGTATTGCGCCCAATCATTCGAACAATAAAGGGTTTGGTTTCGTCTCAATCCCGGCTATGGATGTCGCGTTTTCGAGCTTACAGAGACGATACGGTGGCGTTTTCGGAGGATTTCGCCGGAGATTTGAAGCATAATGGTGGATTAGGGATTGCCCTTTTGAGCGTTACGGCTTCGGCTAAGATAAAGATTAGCCCTTTCGTTGCGACGCTCTCTGCGAATCCAACATTCGTCTCAGCTGTATTCGCGTGGTTCTTTGCGCAATCGAGTAAAATGGTTATCAATTTCTTCATTGAGAGGAAATGGGATTTTCGTCTACTGTATGCTTCTGGTGGAATGCCTTCGTCTCACTCAGCTCTATGTATGGCTTTGACGACCTCTATTGCGCTTTGTCATGGAGTAGCAGATTCGTTGTTTCCTGTTTGTTTAGGGTTTAGCTTGATTGTTATGTATGATGCAATCGGTGTTAGACGCCATGCCGGTATGCAAGCTGAGGTAAATAAACCAAATCTGCTTCTTCTTATTGTTTCTCTGTGAGTTTGAATTTGGTCTTTACTTGATAGTTGAATTTTGACTTTCTGATAGTAGATTAGGATCTTCAAGTGCTTGTGAATGTCTCATTTAAAGTAGGTTTACTTGAGGGGTTATTTATGATTATGCACAAAAAAGTTCATCACTAGATATGGAACTATGAACTATGGACATTTAGGCACATGTTGATGATAGCTGTTGTTGGTTGTAGAATGATCTTGAAAACATTTGAGAGAATGAAGAGTTTTTTAAAGAGAGTTATACGAAAGTGTGAATCTTGTTTGTTTTTGTGAGGTAAGATGAGAATGTTTGTGTTTGTTGATGTCAGGTTCTGAACTTGATCATAAGGGACTTGTTCGAAGGACATCCCATAAGTCAAAGAAAGCTTAAGGAATTGCTGGGTCACACTCCTTCGCAGGTTCTTGCAGGAGCATTAGTTGGTATCGTGATTGCATGCTTTTGTTGCCAAGGATCTATCGTCTCAGCCTAAGGGTCTCGTGGTTTGTTTTTGTTATTTGGTTCAAGTTCTCACATTAGCAGAAAAAAAACTCATGCGATTTGGCTAAGATTCGTGGATGTATTATATGTTGTGTTGAGCAATAGAGATAATAGCTTGTTTTTTGAGTTTTTGTATGTTGTGTCCTTGTTCCTTTGGAATCTCTGAAACTATTTGACCTTTGTTCCCAGCTTCGAATATCTCTTTAGCCATTGGTGTTGGGCTTAGCATCAAGAAAATAGTTTGTCAATTCAAAGTCAACCAGAAATATCTAAGTCGAATGATTCTAGACATTAAAGTCTAAATTATATGAACCCGTATAAAAATGGTTCCATGGTTTATTGTTTAGGACATTAGATTCTAGATTCTGGATACTAGTAAATGTTTTTCAAGTTCCTCAATACCTCTTTCTTTTGTTCTTTGTTACTCTTTCCTCAACAAAACTGAACTTCTACCTAATACCTCTTTTGAGTCCATGTCGGTAACATTAGCCCGATGAAGTTTGGGCTGTTGTGGGCCCCAAGTTATAATCTTTTTTTGGCTACATATATAATATGATAGTCAATTTTTTTTTTACTGAAAATAGCTTTGTTAATTACTCTAAATGGCTCTTTCTCACCAATTCTTCTTGAAAGTAACTCTTTAGCCTCTATTACAGACCGTAAGTCCCCTCTACTACAATGCTCCATATTTACCATGTCCAATGCGGCGGAGGAGAGACATGGCGGAACAGTTTAGGGTTCAGTTTTGAATCGAATTATATAATTCATAATGCTAATATATAAATATCTATGGGCTTAAGGATTCATGTTAAGCCTATTAATCTCTGTCATAACAAGTACGAGTTTTTATTTTCACTGCTTCTGAATGAGAAAATTCCCAATTCTTACATTTACGTGTAGAAGGTGCCTCAACTACTTTTCTTGTTAGAATCTTTCTTCGATCGTTTTCTTCTTTTTTGTCTTGAGGTTGAAGACACCTTTCATCAACGAGCTTATATCGACAGATCGATCTCCCATGATTTTATCATGGTACATCTTGCTTCCTATCTCACATATCTCTTCCTCTACTTCTTCCAAAGGCTTGTCTATATTCAACACCTTCATTTCTCCTTTCCGAATTACCGTTACACCAAAACCATTCGCCTTGGCTTCTCTAAATGTATCCTGTATATATCTATGTTAGAGAGAACAACTTTGAGAATTGATAAGAGAGAATAGGTCTAATTAAAGTTTCTTCCTTACCTTTGGCGGGCGGGGAACAATGAAAACATTTCCAGTTCTAAGTATATCCAAATGAGCTTGGATAATGTAATAGAGGTTTCTACAGTCGGCAGCATCCTCGAAAGCAATCACATGATGTGGTTTTGGTTCTAATTCGAGATCTGTTGCCATCTCCAATGTGTAGAACCCTACCTGCTGCTCTCCCTTTTCATCAACTGTGTACAGCTCAAGGCACTGAAACATGGTAAAAAAGACATATTAGATTTCAAGGACTTTTAAGCTTCTTCAATGTTCAGATGTACAGTAAGTAGACATACCAGTACATGCGGAAGATCCAACCACCATAGATAATCTTCTTTCTTGTCTTCTCCATACTCGCTGTATTTGCTCACAACAGCTTGAGGACCAAACAACTCCATCTCTCTCTTGAGTTTGTTGAGTTTCTTTTCCATCAACTTCTTGTTCCTCTCTGGTAGCTTTTCCATTATATCAGCTGCGTCTTTGATTTCGTCTTCTGTAATCCATCGATCCAAATCTTTCCCCATGTCTCTCATAACAGCTTTCACTTCTGGATCAGTCTCTGCGTTGTACAACTCAAGGAACCCGCGTGACCATTTCTTCGTGTGCTGCCAATACTCCTTTCCTGACTTTTTCCCAGGTCTAACAGATCCGTCACTTCCTTGTACAACAATCTTTGGCTGGCTTGAGGTAATTTCAGATGAAAGAGTGTTCTCAGACTGTGATGATGATTCCTGAAGAGAGCTCTGATCATTTTTCACAGGAGATACAGATGCAGCTTTTCCAGCAAACAATGCTTCACGCTGTTGATGATAGTTACTGAGAAACTCAGGGTTCTTCTCAAGCGAAGGCCCTTTCCATCTAGGAATGACTTTTTCTGGTGGATCATACACACTGATGCCATCTGAATGATATGAGGAAGGGAGATAAATGAATGAATTGAGAAAAAACTTGTTGCAAAACAAAGTGGTAGAGAAAGATATATTATTACCTACTCCATAGTCGAGATTCTCAATGTTTGAATGAATCCATTGATGTAGATGAGACATTTTCTCGTTTTCTTTCTCAACTTTCTTCTCCAAGCCTTGTAAAAACATAGTTTTGTCTTTGGCATCAATCAAATGAAATGGATCTCTACCAGCTAGTTCATTATCTCGAACAAGGAAGACAATGTCTCTTAGCTTTTCGTCCTTCATCCAATCAAGCTCATCATTATCCTCATTGCGGTAAAGTTCTGCAATTTCAGCTATCGTACCTGGCTCCTGAGTTTCTTTCTCTTTTGCAGTCATATAATTATCTCTAAATCCAGCTCTCATTTTTTCAGCGATAGGCTCAAATTCATGGTAGTGTTTCTCCATCCAGTTCTGCTTCCCTGATGGTTGTGTCTTCTCTATATGTTCAGAGCCACCAGAAGAACTTATGGCTGTATTTCCAGGTTCTGAAAATTTCTTGTAATCATTCTTTTGGGGTTGAGAATCAACATCCTTCCCCAACAGTTCAGAAGAAGTAGACTCAAGTGCAGATTTCAAGGTTCCTTCATCGCTCTGCTTTAGGAAGATTTCATCACTGTCTTGGGCTATTGTCTGAGATGGTTCCTGAGTAAGCTCTTTCTCACCACTTCTTCTTGAAAGGAACTCTTTAGCCTCTTTTACAGACTGTATGACCCTTGACTTACGACCTGAAGATTTGAAGATTACATCTTTAGGAACTAGTGGCACCACATTAGTCACCTTCTCTGCTTCAGATGCCCCATTCACCATTGGAACAGCCATACCAGACAATTCAGTGTTTTCAGTTTCAGTCCAAGTCCCCAAGCTTTCATCTTTATCATCATTACCTTCACTGTGTGGAAGACTGTTCTGTGACCGCATGCTTATTATCTCTTCATCATCGTCGCCTGTTTCTTTGTTCACGTTGAGCTTTTCCTTTTCATTAAGCTCTTCTATGCCAGCTTCTATCTCCCGTGCTTGTCTAGCCATTGCTTTGATTTCATGGATCTTATTATCAACCTGAGAAGAATTCAAGAGTTCCAATCTATTCTCTGAACCTTTAACTTTAGATAAACTAGTCATAAGTTCTTTACGATCAAACTTAGGCTTCTCAAACGAAACCAATGGCTTCTGCAAAACTTCCACGGTACCTTTCTCCATCATTTCCTTTTCCTTGCAAGCTTTCATCTTTCTACTCATCATCACCTTCTCCAAGCTTTCACCTTTCTCAACTTCATTACTCTTCTTCCTATACACAAGCACGTTCTTCAGCAACCAGAGTCCAATGTAACCACACAAAACACCTCTTCCAATCGCCGGCAACTTTGGAATTAAATCAAGACGAAGAAACGCGTTTTGGACTGAGCTAACGAAACGAAGCTCTTGCTCTGAAGTAGAAGAAGAAACAAACTTGACAAGAGAACTATCCTTATGAATCACGTTTTCCCCATTCTCCATTTGTTCAGCTAAGTTCTTCGCATATAGAACTTTAGAATTCACTGATTCCAAATCTTCTAGACCTGATCTTCTACTCAAGATCTCGTCTTCATCTACCTCTACTTTCTCAACGTTTCCAACAGAATCCTTATAAACAGTGAAAATGGGATTCGAACCAATTCCCCAATACTCTGCTTCCTTATTATACCTAGCAACCCAGTCTTCAAGCTCATTCCGAAAATTCGAATCCTTATCTTTCAATCCCTCAGTGCTACTTAACTCTACCGAATTTTGAGGTTTCGTACCTGATTCAGAAGAATTCGGATTCGAACGCCAATTCTCATCACCGATGATCTTCTTCCTCAGTGAATTGCGTCGCCTCGAGGTCTCTCCGAAACGAGCCGAGACTCGGAGAATTGAAACGCGATAGTAATGGAATTTGGTGATGGGCAAGTTGAATCGATGTTGGTTTCTCTTGTTAGTGAATATCCTGTTGGATTTGGACGAGAAAGACGAGAAATTGAAGAAACCATTGTGATTAGGAAGAACAGAGCTTAGAACCTCCATTGATGGGAAAGGGATAAAACTCACTTGGAAGTGAAGAAGACCCCAAAACCCCAAATTGGGTTTAACAGAACAAAGATGAAACGTCGACGTTTTGTTAGACAAAGCTGACAACAACATAATCATTAGAGTAAGAGACTCTTTAAATGAGATTTTGATAAGACTGATGTGAAAGAAAAGGTACAACATTTACATTTTCCAGATACAGCAGAGAATTGTAATCAACTATAAAAAAAAAACATCCATGACATGAGACACATAGGGAGAAAGATAAGAACAACCCAAGTTCATCGTCGGACCACAGATAAAACCCCTAATTACAGATCCACTACCAAACAACCATGGTTATAGAGACAAGTTTCAAAATCAATTTGATTTTTTTTTTTTTTAAGTTTCAAGACAAGTTTGGGATACAAGCTCCTCCACCTTCACCACTTTGTTGTTGCTCTTTCCAGATCCTTCCAGTGACTCGTAGTTTCAGCTCTTTCCTGTCTCCACCTGAGAAGAACAGAGCCATGTTTCTCTGTATAATTAGTCCGTCATGACTGTCTCTAACTTTCCTGTGGCTGTCTCTTACGCTTCTTGGTGTTCCTTCCCAAATCAGCTTCCGACCATAACCTCCCACTTCTAAACTGTAATTGTAGTTCCTAGCTTCCGTCTCGTCCCCCATGAAACGCAGGAACGCCATGTAGACTGGAGCCATTCCGAGCTGGAAAGCCTCAAAGTGTAGACAGAAGTATTGTCCAAAGCAGTGAAAGACCTGATTTGAGATTGGAACCAGAAACGTAACCAAAAGAAAGGAAATTTAATAAGCAAATGCAACAGTTAAAAGTATAACCTATTGCTGAAAAAAGGTGTAAAGAGATGGAAAATTCACAAACATTGATGTTACATTTAAGATTTCACAACAAATTTTTCATAAATAAATGAACCTTCTCTAGTGAATATATTAGCTTTTTTTCATTCACTTTTTATATTCCATAAACCGAAATTGGACATCCCTAAGCAACACTACTGAAACCAAACTCACATTACAGTTTATACCAGAAAGATCAAAGTTTCCTCACATGTAACTTTAAACAAAGCCACATAACTTATCTAAGTCTATAGATAGCTACGAAGCACAGATAGTTTGTACTTACAGTTAACATCCATGTGGCGTTTTCGACTTCACGAGGATTAGACTTGACATAACGATGGTTAAAAGTACAGCCAGAATGCATATCCACCTTATGATCATCCCTCAGATGAGCAACAAGGAAAGGGATATCGCCCATAACAGAACATTCAGATCCAGCATACGGACAGTTATAAGGCCTGAAGTTACATACAGTCTCATGTTTGAGCTTACTGTAATAAGGGAAGATTTCAGGACATCCAAGTGACATGTATTTACACGGTAGTTCAAGTGATTCGGCTACTTTTTCCAGTGCCAAACAACGAATATCACCGAGTTCTTGTCTACAAGTTGGGCAACGGTTATGAACCCTGTTTTTACAGGTTGAACATAGAGTATGTCCATTGTGACACTGCATCGAAATCAAATAGTTGTGTAAGTCTTACTCCATAATTCTCTAAAGAGACAATAAGAATTGCGTATCAAAGCTATTGAGATATATATATATATATATATATATATATATATATATTAATCCACATTACTCATTAGTGAGAAATATTAAGTGGAACCAAATCAATAGAGATCATTCATACACATAAGCACAAATCATGATACTGTGAATTGACAATTTCAACAAGGAACGAAATTTGATCAAATCAGAGTATTAAAAATCATATATTTGTAAGACATAAAGCAATCAAACCCAATTTCAAGTTACAGTTTTCTAACAACAACTGAATATCAAAATCCATGGGCGTTGGAAAATCTTATAGATAAGGTAATGTTTGTCATCATAAACACAAAACCCTAAAATCAATCAACAAAGTAAAGATCCGGGAAAAGAAAATCAGACAATAAGGGATAGAAAAAAAAAAAAAAAAAGAAGAAAGACCTGATGAATTGGAGGGTACATAGAATTGGTACAGACTGGACATTCAAGAAGCTCATGAACACTAGTGGTGGTCGGAAGAAGACCAGAAGCAGCATTCACGTTGTTGTTACTATGATGCTTCGAAACCGATGCGTAAGAATGGCGATCTTGGTGGATCTCTTCATCATCTGTCACATCCATGGTTGATGTACAGTCCATGCTATCCAAATCCATTGAAAACCCCCAAAAAAATTCCCGAAGAAAGTTGCAAATTTTGAGTAATCTTCGATCGAAACGAAGATCCAATCCGATTTAGAGAGGGATGAAATGAAACAGGTCAACTCTCGTGAAGTGTAAAATTCAAAAAAGAGAGATTCTTTTCTTCATCAATTCCAGAGAGAGACTGATAGAGAGAGGGAGTTGCCGTCAATTGAACCGGAAACGCTGATTTAAAATCGGACGATCATAAAGGCGGCTGTGGTAGAGAGAAGAATGTAATTGGAAAAAATTGAATTGTAAGAGATTCAGAAGAATTACAAGATAGGGGATAAATAATCATTTTATAATTATATAGCCTCTCTCTCACTCAATGATTTCTTCATTTTTAATTAAATCTTAGATTATTACTGTTTTTAAAAACTACAACTAAATACTAATAAAGGGCCCTGATCCAGTAAAGATGGGCCTAAACATGTACATGCTCCACATGATTGCTTTTTCTCTTTTCTACATGTTTTCCTCTCGTGTCTGTCTATTATTACGTGTTTTTACTTTACTTCAAACAAATTTTATTCATTTGTATTTTTGTATATACCAAAAGGCTCAAAACTAACGTAGATCGACAACTAGATAAACTTCAAAGATTCATGAAAAAACATACTCATCTTTCTTTTTACTTTAATAAAAACTTAAAGAGATGTGTTTAGATAAACTTAGACGCCTTGAGAATGTGGAATCATAAGAGAAGTAAGTAATGCTAATGTGGCTTGGGTTCAAAGTCACTTCAAAGACCAATGATATTGTAGGAGAACATTTTACTCTTATTCATCTCTCAAGCAAACTCACAAAGTCACAATCTAAAATAGAAAATTATTCCATAAATAATTATTCTCTTGAGTGATCGGTCTCATGAGTGATCCTTCAAGACACAACACGTAAAAGAAAAAAGCGAACAACAATGATCCAGCTCTCATGATCTGTCAGTGCTTTTTAACAGAACGTGTCACTGTACAATCCTCTTTCTGCTTGGGTTTTGTCTGAGAAAAAAGAAAAGCTTCAGAGAATCTGAGACTTGACTTAAGAACTGTTTTCTCAGCTAAAAGAGATCACAATAGAATCTGATTATTCATCAAATATTCATTTGCTTTTTACTCCTATTTGCATCGAAGAATCAAATTTAAGACCTTTCTGTTTTTGGTTCAAAACTACAAAGAATTTACCTAATTTGTTACCACTGGTTAGCCGCTGTTTCCCGGTACTTCTCATCATCACCATGAGCCAACTGCTTCGGTTTAGTACCTTTTAACCGGTTACTAAACAGTCTCTCTGATAATCTACCTTTAGCCGTTGTTTTCTTACGCGAGGAGAAAGTTTGTTTCTTGATTTTTCTTGCCGCAAAAACTCTATCAAACTCTTCATCGAGAGCATTTGATCTAGAAGTTGAGGCAATAGCAGCATCACGCAGAACTTCTTGGTTATGTTCCTTAACCTTAATTTTAACAAGCTTTGCTCTTTTCCTCATCACTTCTTTGTCTTTCTCCCGGATATTCTTCAGAGCCTGTTTCGCTATTTGCCTAGCTAACTGATTAGGATCAGAATCTGAAGTTATTTCATCCACAGGCACAACATCCTCTTTGATCCCCGTAGTTGAAGAAGTTTGGTTTTCACTCTCATCTAATGGAGATTTCTGGATTATGGGGTTTCCTTCATCATCCCGAGGTACTAAGGGTCCATGAAACGGACAGACTCGCAGATCTCTTCTCTGGCAAAGACCACCTTTCTTTAGAGGAGCACGGCATGGAGGTGTCTCTTTTCTCTCTTCTCTATACACAGTTGCCTGAAGATTCAGTTCTGCTATTTTCTCTGCTGGAATTACAGCATCTTGATCCACCCTGCCCCAGTGGCTCTCGAGCTCTAACCCCCGGTGATTAGCTCGAACTTCCGTAGTTGAGTCCCAATTATTCAACTGTGATCCCCAATTCACCACAGGCGCTTCAGAAATTAGCTTATCCCTAATAGAGTCTCCACTGCTTCCAATTTTTTTAGTGTTTAACGCTTTATTGGACCTAGATTCTGATGTAGACGTATTTGCTTCACTTGATGATGATGGTAAAGACGAATCCTCACCGTGCTGACTTCTCGTCACAGGAGCCAATTTCTTGACGGAATCAGTTCCAACCTTGCCATCATCCTCCTCCCAGATATCTTCTTCTTCCTCGTTTGTTTCTTCATTCTCGGGAGTACCAGTCATTCTAGAAATTGTAAAACCAGCTTCTTCCCATTTCTTTTTAGCTTCCAATATGCTATTCCTGATATTGATAAACTCTTTCAACATAGAATCTCTCGCTCTATTATCACTTACTTCAACCCTGATGAGAAGAGAGATCCCTTCTTGAACCGAGATCAGATGCTTTGTCACTAGAAGCTTGCACTGCTCCCTCAATACATCGAATACAACTCTATTTTCACTAGTTTCTACAACCTTATCTGATTGTTGCAGTGATTCAAGACGAATTTGCCTCAGATGAGAACAACGGATCTCCTCAAAATCTTCCTCATCTAAAATCGCAAGCGGAACACCATCATCCCCTCTCCATTGAACTATTTCCATACACTCCTTGATTTCCTTTAGTGTTTTGTCAATCTCATCCTTTAAGAGTCCAAAATTACCCCTCAAGGAATCAAATTTGTTTTGTAAAATCTCTTTAGTCCTCATCTCCCTCTCCTGCCTCTCTTGTTGAATCCGTGTAACAGTTGCCTGCAAATCAGGGAACTTTAACTTGAGGGTATTCTTAAGGTAATCATACCCAAGCCTAAGCTCCTTGTAATGTAACCCAAAAGACAAATTCCATTTCTCCAAAAACTCAACAGCCTTTGAACGCAACATAGTGGCAATAGCCGGTGGTGCAGGAAGAGGCAGATTGCCTCTAAAGCCAACACTTAAACTCAACAGCTGATCAAGATTCTCAATCATCAGAGTTCTAAATAGCTTTGATCTCATGAAAAGCTCGTCGATTATGAGAAGCGTCAAATATCGAACCTGCCAAATTATAAAACCCAAACAAACGATCAGAAATTGTATAAATCTACATTCCTTAATGAATAAATTTTGAACTTGAAACGATCTGAAATTGTATAAAAAATGTGAAAACATAGTTCTTATTTTGTAGCTTCGGAACAACAACGATGCATCGGCGAAATAAAGAGCTAGCTAGATGTAAGAAATAACCTGAGAATGGTTCTGCCTCATCAGCTCCATTAGGGTTTGCGCACCGAGTCGGACCTCCGAATCAGAATACCGAACAGTAGATTTGATAGCCTTGAGCAGCCTCGGGTCAACCTCTTGTGCAGTCGATTTCGTCAATTTCGTCGCTATTTCTATCAATTCAATAACTTTCCCTCCGCCGTCATCTCTCCCTTCCATCGCCGGCAATCAGAATTTCAGATTGCAGAAGTCAAAAATTTCCGAAGAGGACGAAAGAAAAAGTAAACCTAAAAAAGAAATTCGCATTTTTCCGATTTTTAATATTTGTTTCCACTGTGAGAGTCGGTTTACTACTTTACTTGGTCAATCGAAATGACTTATTTGCCCCTCATTTCCAATTTGCTGGTTTAGTTTATTGGTTAACGTGGTTCTCCCTTATCGTCGAAGTGACGTATATGCCCCTCTGTTAAACCTCCGTGCACCAGATTCGATGGGTATTTATGTAACTACAATACAGATCCGTTTATATAGTTACGAAGTCTTCCCACCAAAATCACTCATAAACCCACTCGAGAAAACGAAAAACAGAGAAGAAGATGATGATGATGATGACTCAATACACTTTCTGGATTCTCTTGATGTTCTCCATCTCAATTGCTTCTTGCTCCACGATTCCATCGCTTGGAGGTAAAACAAATCTGTTCATTCTGCTATATTTTCCCGAGAAAATTGAATAAAACAAGGCTCGTTTCATTGCGTTTCTTGTTCCTCCTCTCTTTCTCACGTTTTCCTTCACTTTCTCGCTTGTTCTCCAGGTCCACAAATCGGAATCAACTACGGGCAATACAGCTCCAATCTTGAAGGTATTAATCTTTGATTGAAAAGAAGATTCTTTCTCTTCCACTCTCAGTAACTTTCTAGTTCGTTTTTACAGATCCAGAGATCGGAATCAACTATGGTCGTTACGGTTCAAACCTTCCTCCACCAGAAGCTTTACCATCTCTAGTCAACTCTCTATCAATCAAACATGTCAAAACCTTTGACTTGGATCCAAGAATCACCAAATCCTTCGCCAACACTGGAATCACTCTCTCCCTTTGTATCCCCAACGACAAGATTCCATCTCTAGCTTCCAATTCCTCAGAAGCTGAATCAATCATCAGATACTACATCTTACCTTACCACAAGAACACAATCATCACATCGATCTCCGTTGGTAACGAAGTCTCCTTACTCCCTCAATTCTCAACCCACCTCGTCTCAGCTATGGTCAATGTTCACAGAGCAATCAAGAAATACAGATTACACAAGAAGATCAAAGTAACCACAACGCATTCTCTCGCGATTCTTTCTAGAAGATTCCCTCCATCAACTGCGATTTTCCATAAATCGATTGGTGATTCGGTTCTGAAACCACTCCTAAGGTTTCTTCAACGAACAAATTCTCCTCTAATGGTGAATGTCTACCCATACCTCGCTTATAAACAATCATTCCCTTCGATTCCGTTGGAATTTGCTTTGTTTCAGCCGATGAACAGTCCTAAACGCCGAAGATACATTGATCCGTGCAGTGGAGTTGCATACACCAATCTGTTCGACATAATGTTGGATTCTGTTGACTCCGCCGTGAAATCCTTAGGATTACCTAAAATTCCGGTGGTTATATCGGAGATTGGGTGGCCGTCGAGTGGAGATCCCGGCGAATCAGCTGCTAATTTGGAGAACGCTAGGGTTTTTAACCAACGGCTGGTTGAGCATCTGAGAAGAAGATGGAATAAGGTCCGTGTGTATATCTTTGCTCTGTTCGATGAAGATCAGAAAACTGGAGCCACCGTAGAGAAACACTGGGGATTGCTGTTTGGTAACGGCTCGAGGAAGTATGATCTGAATATCTAGCCGCCGATTTGAAGTTTGAAGAAGATTCCGAGATGATGGCAAATTGGTTATTTTGGATATATGGGCTTTTTGTTTTTGTTATGGGCTCATCATGGCCTTATTATAAACATGTTAATCCACCGGGCTTTTGGTAAATAATAAATAAATTTCCTTTTGTCATAAATGAATGAGTGGCGATAATTGAGGGATTGAGCCGTATTGTCTTGCTTTGTCCGATATGTCACGTGCAAGATGATATAGATTCTGTGGACTTGGAGTTTATTTTTCTACTAATAATCTAACAAGACATTTGTCCCGTAATAAATCGGAAATGCAAACTTGTCATTATGTTATGGAAGTTGTCGTATATTTCAAATTAGTTAACAGTTTTGTTATTACCAAAATACAAAAAAATGCAAGGTAGGTGGTTAACTTAAAAAAACTATATTTTCTGGTGATATATTTAACTGATTAGTAACTTTTCTACAAGGCTGAATTTATGCAAGTGCAGCATAAAAATGACAGAGAACAAAATCTCCCACTAAATACGGAAGTGAGTGAGAGGAGATATTTGCGGAGCAAACAGCGGGAAAGGAAGGAGTGGGTATAAAACTGGTGGCTCCTTCGGTGGCTGCATTATTCTAACTATGTGGGCCCACGTACCGCACTTGATGTCTGAATCGTCTTTGCCGGATGTTTTTTATTTTTCTTCTCGCTTACGATTATTAAATGATTTGTTTACTTAAGAAAATTATTTTGCTCCACTTGTCAAAAGAATAGACATTGCTTCTTTAAAACACATAAAACCAAGAACTGTCCATTGATCACACTCTCTCACTCACATGGAGACTCAAACACCAAGAATATACGTCCATCTTGCATTAACGATACGATCTGTCGTTTACGATATACGCACATTATGTATATGTACACATTCATACCAAAATATCAAGATGCACTGAACCGATGGTATACGTGTACATCACATGAGTACAATAAAATGATTAATTACGGGAACAAAAATAGCTAGTAATCCCAAACAAGTATAAGCAAGATGAAAAGATTCGTGGAATTTCATTTTAAAACTAATAGATAAGAGTAATAAACGTTAGGATATATATCTCTCTAAATAGTAGTCCTCGTAACTTTTGTAATTTGTTAGTTGTTTAATGTCTCAATCTTTGAACAAGTGAAGTGCTATACAGTTGTAGAATTGCAGAATGTTTATCTTTTGTCAAAAGATCCATTACTCTAGTGTGTTGTTACCAATAATTTCATTTTGCGCCAAAGAAAAACAAATAATAATACATTTAGGATTTGGTACAATATTTTTTAAACCAAATCTAAAAACCCACCCTATAGAAAAAAAAAGTTCCCAATCTCGGGATCTCCATTAATAATAATGACATCTATGAGTAGTATGATGATGATGACAATAGTGATAAATTTGCTTTCTTTTTGAAATTATTTTTCTCCCATAAAGACTTTGGGAATAAAATCAGTCAACTGAAAACTCAAATATCTAACACGCGCGAGGCAAAAACCCGATCCGTGACCCGACCAAGTCATAAGCGACCCGGAAACCTTGCTGCTGTATGTTCCCAATTATCGACAAACTCCCCATAGTTCCGGCGAACGCAAAACAGAACCGTCCTTGAGTATTAACCGGAATCAAATAATTACTCGCCGGAAGCGAAACCTCTCCACCGCCAAAATGAAACACCACCGTCGGAACCTTCACGGTCGTCATTCCCGAGAGATCGAAACAAGTATCAAACAGAGAATACGAAGGAGCACGTTTCAGCCTCTTCGCTCCGAGTCGAAACGCGTCTCTAAGCGCCACGTAAGCAGATTGCGTCAGCCTAGTAACAGAAGTACCGGAATCGATAATAACCCCTCCGTTTCCGGTAGCGTCAAGCTTGAACTGCGACTCAGAAACGCCGGGAACGCGCGAACCGCCAACACTAATTCCAAGAAGCTGCAAGTAATAAAACGTGTCGAGTTTGAGGTTGGTTAACAACGGCGTGAAAACGGCGGTTTTTGGAACGGAGTCGTTTCCAAATATAATAGTTGACGGCGGTTTAGAAGAAGAACCAGAACTCGTCCGGTCAACTAAACAGTAAGAGAATTTTCCGTTATAACGGTTTTTCGTTTGCGACGGGAAAGATAACCCACCACGGCCCAGGCCCAAAAGCCCAGCTGCAGCAACGAACAAGCCTTCGTTATCGTGACCACATCCTAACGCCACTTGATTCACACGCGCTCCACGAAACGTCAGCGTTTCGGTGGAGAAATCTCCTTCCGTGAATGATCCGTCACCGTACGATACTTGATAGAGGCAAGTTTTAATTCTACGGCTGACACATTCCGACGAGTCTAGTCTCCGGCAAATACGAGATCCGCATGGTACGCTTACGAAAGATTTGGATTTCTTCGGGTCAAAAATCGGGTCGGATTGATTGTAACAAGCTTTGCAAGGAGAGCATTGAAGCCAAACGACGTCGCTTCCTGTGTCGAGTACCATGTAAACGTTAGTCGCCGGAGTTCCAACTCCTAACCGCATAAAATACTCTCCGCTTCCTTGTGAGAGACCAGAGATAACAGCACCGCTAAATCCACCGGCGGAGCGTGGAATTCTCGTGACATTCCGGCCGGTAGAGACGGCAGCGAGGCTGGTTATGGATTTGACGCGGAGAGAGTCTCGTCGGAGACGGAGGTTGAAAAGGTCCACCGGAGAAGCGTCCAAGGAAGAAGAGAGAGCATCGACGTGTGATAAATGAACGGAGAGTGAAGTAGTGGATTCTGATTCACCGGTAAAGAGTTCGGATTCGGGCCATGAGAGAGTTGCGGAGGAAGGGAGAGTGTTAACGACGAGGGTTTGGTATTGGAAAAAAGCAGAAGAAGAAGAAGAAGAAGAAGAAGAAGTGAAGGAGAAGAAGAAACTGGTGACAATGGAGAAGACGAGGGTATTTAGGACTTTTCGCTCCATTGGAAAAAATGAAAATGAAGATGTTAAGTAATGGTCACAAGAATCTTCTTATATAGACTGCTTCTGTCTGTCCACTACAAAGCATATAAAGTAAAATGAAGCTCGTGTGTGAAAGTGCTTATTTTACTTTAGTTATATGGACGGACTTTACTTTTTTTTTCTTTTTCTTTTTCTTTACCGCGTAAATCATCATTACCAAATTATTTGACTTTATTCCACATTTCCCATTAAAACAAATTTTAAGATATAGTAATATTTTTGTAATGTGTGGTGGTCCAAATTGGTTCCAGGGTCTAGTGGTTAGGACATTTGACTCTGAATCCAGTAACCCGAGTTTAAGTTTCGATGGAACCTTGAAATATTGTTTTTTCATTATTATATTTAAAAATTTTGTAGAGAATTGAACCCTTATCTTTTGTGATAGTCAAGGCCCAACCAAAATGTATAAGAGGCCTCGAAGAAACATCTATAAAGCATTTGATTAGTGCAGTGTGGGCTCGTTAGTTTTGTACTCAAAAGCCTTATGTCTTTGTAGCCCATGGGTTGTAAAATATGGACTACCGAAATAAACAGTTTCGTAATTCGGTCATTTGGATTTTAAATACTTGGGAGTTTTTTTGTTTTTTTGGAGGTTTCTATAAAAGATATACCTTACTTTTTCTATATATCATCAAATGTTTTTAGAAAGTCCATAACAGTTAAGGAAAGTATCATTAATTAATTGTAAGAAACCTTTCTAAAAACATATTATGGTACTATTTTTCTAGAACAATTCTTTTAAGAGGTATTTTTTTGGTATTTCTCAATTTTTAAGCTTTTTTGTTTTTCCTTAGCGAGCTAATAACAGTATGGAAGGAGAAGTCATACATGCTGCATTTGGTATTGTATTCGAACTCATCAGAAATCAAAAATTGAAAATTTGAGGAAATGAGAGAGCTAGTCATGAACAAATGGGAATGGGAGCATAATAAACACGAGAGCCCCTATCTACTAATCTAGTCTAGTTAATGAATTAATCACACCTAATTGACTCCATTTCTCTTTGTCATCTCTCAATAATTTCCATTTCTTGAGTCCATAGCCTATAAAACCAGTATCATCATCACTTGGTCCCTACCCTCTCTCAATAATTGCCAATCTTTCTCATATTAATCCCTTCTTCTTCTTCTTTTTATTACTCAAACTGACAATCAAGAACCATACAATGTTTAATTCATTGCGATAACAGTTTTATGAAGAGAACAAAAAATATGTTATTGCTTGAGTTATTCTATAAAAACTAACCTTTTATATATATATATATATATATATAGTGTTAGTTGCTAATTGCTATAGTTTTATTTTCAATAAATGTAAAAGAAACATTTAAACGTTTTGAGTAAAGACTTATCCAGAAGCAGAAGGTTATTATACAGGGACAAATAATTGGGAGGGAGAGAGATAGAGGCCCATCTTCGCAGTCTGATCGAGAGATCATGTGATATATCTATCCTTATGGTCCCCTCTTCTCTTATATTAGTATTAGTTTTCACCTTTTTCACATCAATCTAAAACTTAATTTTATCATTCATTCACGGATTCACCCAATAACTAACACAACTTTTTATTTTTACAGTGAGTGTATAAGTATATCCAAAATTAAACACATACTACATATCTGAGTATATATATACATGTTTTTGTCTTTTGGCTGTTCTTTACTCCATTTATAATTACAACAAATTGATCAATGTATTGTCGAAGTTAGTCCTATATTGGTCATAGGAACAGTGTTTGGGATTTTATAAATACTGGATTTGAATGTGGTGATATACAAGGAAAACAATATGAATTTCATTTGATATTCACGAATCACTACTGTGGCTATGGAAAACTGAGCTATTGTTATAAGGAAATTAACAAATTATAGATACATTAACAAAAAAAAAACATGAAGTAAAATCTTCTTTGATAATTTTTGCACAGCAATAGAACTGATGGATATAGGTTTTACGGTTTTCTTAGCCAACTTAAAATAAATTCCAGTGAGTAGATTTGTTCATACTTTTATATATCATTTTGTTGTCTTTTAAAAATTTTGATGTGAAATTATAACAGAGTTGCAATTTCATACTCCATCATTTTTAAATATATAAAATAACATTATTACTTATTCCATCATTATGTGGTGGAATAACAATGGTGTTGGTTGGTAATTATCCATTTTGGACAGAAAATTTAAGAAAATCAAAATAATATGCATAATACTAAAAGATGACTGATTAACTACAAAATTTATTCGAACCCAACAAAAATACAATATAAAAATTATCCTGAAAAAGCCGCAAAACTATGGAGTTTCTTTCATTTGAGTTACTAAACTTATATAACCGTAACATGGTTGAACATAAAACATGATTCCATCAAATTATACATATTTATAGAATCCTGCAAAATCACAAAAAATATTTTGGTCATTTCGAAAATGACTAATCAAATCCATATGCAAGATTATATAGTCTCTGATCAGATTAAAATGTTATAAAATAATAAAAATGCTGAATAGTATAAAGAAAAAGTACGGAGTCTTTTAAAATCGTGGAAATGGATCTCAAAAAGATTCTCCCAGATGGGAGCTTGACCCAACGGTTAAGTGGGAGTGAAGTAAGTCGAAAGTGACCCTTGGACTGTACGGACGATTTTACTTGAAATTACCAAACTACCCCTTAATAATTGACAATCTTCGTGACTCCACTTCAGGTTGAGAGAGAAGAAGCAAAGAGTGCGAATGATATGATTACACCATTTGAATTCTTTTTATGTAATGCAAAGTCCCACTTTTTTATATTTGGAAAGTTTCTATGATTCAACTCTTAATCTTATCATATATATATATTTCTCTTTTATCGTTTATATGTACACCATCGGATTCGAACCTGTGAAATGACAGTAAGACCCGTACTTAACTTTACTAATCATTGATATAATAAGTACGAGCTTCTACGTAATGTATGTAATTAACTATATGCATTCAACTTGTTTACCGATGGATGCAATTTTAATACACTACGAAAAGAAAACAAATCATAAGTCTGTACCGTTCTAGAAAAGTAATGTATAATATTATGGACCTTTTTTTTTGTAAGGACAAACTAAACACTGTTAAAAATATACACATGTATTTTATTTACGATAATATACATAATCGTCTATATAGAGAGAAAAAGTAAATAGGTCACACATTTCGCTAGTTAACTTCGTTTATTTTTACGTCAATAACAACAATGCAAATTTTAATCCGAATGATGACATTGACATATCAATAACACTAACACTAACACTAACTGATAAGTTATGGTTTTCGTTTGTTTTCAAAATTATTATGAAATAATCTTCAACGGTTGACACCTAGTCGAATCAACGGATCGAATGAATTGCATCGAGAACTTTTAATTTGTAGACTAATATTATTGACTACAGTGATAGTCATACTTTAATTAATCAGAATTATTGATCATTAGCGAACTTAGAGCTCAGAGACCCTTTGGGAGGAGGGAAAGGTCGTTTTGTGATTTTAGCACATCTTAAAATGAAAGATTTTTAAGAGAACCAGGTCTACTTCGATATATAATATTAACAGAGATACTTAGAAACTATCATATTAATAAAGATACAACATGAGTGCCGAATAATACTAATTCTTTACATTTGTTTATTGTCTATCAAGATTCAAGACCTATATATGCTACGGTTTATTAAAAAAATTACCCCTAAAATGCTCTTGTTTAGGCTCCACCCATAAGCAAAAGAAAGCAATATATTATCTATATACATAATAAACAGTAATAACAAGTGTCTGTTTAGATTAAAACTCTACAACTTTCTTATACTACAAAAATCTTCCTAAGCATAAGGGAAGACAGGAAAGAAATGCGGTGTACGGTCAAATAGTGAAATTGTACAAATTAATTTAAAATAAGTACTGGTTGTAGAAAGTTTGAAAGTTACATTATTGCAAGGTTGAAGTCTTGGCGATATATACGAATACAACATTCGAATCAAATCTTTGATTTCTTAAGTGGGTTTTCGACCAGTCATTTTGGTCTGGAAACAAGTTAATTACATTTTTTGATTGGTAACTTTGAACTTAATAACCATTTTTATTGACAAAACACAAAAACAATGAGATAAAGTTCTCCAATATGTTACAACTGTCTATAATATATATCTTACCTCTTCTAATATACACACGTTTTTTTACCGTGAAAATATATTTATTTATTTTTTTATCAAAAAAATGTATTGTTTTATTTTACTAATCAGATTGATTAATTATCAACAATCAAATTTTTTTTTTACATATATAACTAATGAAATGAATACCGTTGATTAGTTGATTATGTAAATATTAAAATAAGTATATTCCTTTATTCTTGTTTAATGACGTGGCGACTATGACTAAACAGGTGATTAACTATAATTAAATAAACCAATGGAATATAACAGTGATTAAGAAGAATAAACAAAAATAAAAGATTTTCTGTAATGGATTCCACTACACCACTAAGCAATTTTTAAAATAAAAATTAATTAACTAATGTATCGTTATTTATTCCCATCCATGAGTTCATATCACTTTGAATGATCATATTCCTAATCCTAATTATTTAGTTTTGCTATTTTAACCTTTTGTGTTTAAATATTTTCAAGTTGAGAGAATATCCGTAGCTGCTAATTAAATTAGTCACTGACTTAAAGAAAGATATTCAATTTTCACCTTAAAAAACAAACGCAACTAAAATGACGTTCAAATTCAGCATAATCTTTAAGTTCTGCAAGCATGAAATCCCCATGCAGGATAAGAATCATTGTGAAAATTATTTAAATTCCGTAAAATATCTTATTTATGGTAATCTCATCCTCTTGCCTTTTCTAAATTTTTTTTTTTTTAAACTCCTTACATCTTTGGTGATAGAAATTCGATTCTTTCAAATCTCCTCTCAGCTTTGCAAGGATTCGTCCGTACAATAGATTTGTTTTTTTTTCTTTCTTAAACAGGATTAATCATTTATTTTTTCACACCAGATTCATGTTTATCAATTAAGTTAGATTATGATTCTGATTAGTAATACATCAAAATAAAACATCGTTTCGTAATGCGTTAACATATTATAATCAATGATGTATAAATAGTGTAATTGTGTTTCATGATGCAAAAGACACTATTTCATTGGCCTTATGTTATTAGTTTAGTTAGAGAACCATACACTATAATTTTGAGAGATAATGTAATAATATCAGCAGGATAACACTATGAAATTGAAGTGTATTTTATGAAATTAAAATGGTGCATTTTATGGTGCCTAAAACCATCCTACTGTTCTACTTAAAACACTATGAAATTGAAGTGTGTTTTCATATAGTTTTGTTGAGTTGATTTTGTTTTAACTCTGGCACTATCTATAATATTCCAACAATAGTTTGCGATTCCACAATCTCACATACTGCATTACTGATTTAAAATGTATTAGTACACTTACAACAATGCTTTTGTTTCTAAACGACGAAGATGGAATTTAGCTTATTGGTGGGGAAAAGAAAAAAAATAGGAATGGAAGCGTTTTATGGGAGAGAGCAGATTTTTTAGTAGAACAAGTCAGCATTTGACACGTGTCGGTCATGAATACGACCTAACAGCGTGGCAATTTTCTCTAACTCTGACGTGTCTTTCTGGGGACCACTTTCTCCTCCGACACTTCGGCATGGCTTCTCTACTTTCCTATCTCTTCTTCTCCATCCTCGTTTCCCAAGAGCGTGTCTCCCACGCTCTCTTGATTTTTTTTTCCTATAAACGTTACAAAATTTTTGTTCCCTGCTCTAAAAGCAATTCATGATAATTCTATTAATCTGTAAACACGATTTTAAAAATTCGATTTTAATTTGCGGGAGAAAAAGGCGCGTAAAGAAAATGAGTACTCTGAACTGACTCGGCACGTGCTAACATAAAACTCGCACGCTTCCCAAGGCCCCTCGTCCCATAAAGAGTCATGGCTGTGGCTTGTGCGAAGTGTGGGTGTAGCCCGTAGCTGTGGGTCCCAGTAACAACCATCAAATGGCACGTTTTGTAATTAACTCAATTCCACAGTGTTAAAAAAATCTGTGACGGAAACAATTTATCTGATGTCACAACAACGGAGAAAATAATTATCTGGCCGGGGTATTATAGAGAAGCCGACACGTTTGCCTGCCACGATCCAGACAGAAGAAAAATTAGACGATGTGTGTAACGGCACCGTCAAGTCTTGACGGAAACGGGCACAGTTTCAAGGCGTTTGTAGTTTACGCGCTCTTATGTTGAGGGTATTTTGGGGATATAAGGCAAGTGTGGAGAATGAATGAAGTGTGGAGTAGCTAATTTATTACATCGGCTTTATCGGACGGCTGAGATTGACCATCCGTTTTTAAATGCACCGTACGTTCTTAAAAATTGTAAATATTTAACAACGGTTGAACAATTAATTAAGCGTGGTTATATAATAAAGCAAAGCAATTCCCTAGTATTTATGGTAACGTCGTGACCCTTCGTTTGCATTTTTACAACATTTATTATTTTATTTTTACTATCTTTAAAATTTATTTTATTTTGGTAACAAAATTCAGTTTCCTTTTTAGCGGTGACATGACAAAACATAAAATCAATAATTTTAGAAAATTTATTAAATGAATAGAAAATAGGGAGTTTCAACTGAAGTTACTGGGAGGTGGAAATGACAGGTCTCCGGGATATATATATACAAAATACAGATATATATACATATATATAATGGAGAGAGAGAGGAGAGTGTGAGTATGTGCATGATACCGTGAGACTTCTTCAAAAAAGGAAGCAGCTTTGGTTTGCTGCAGATTCAGGGTAAGGTATAGAGAAGTAAGCTTAGCTAGGGAAAAAAAAACGGCGAGAAGTTTGTGATTATTGAGGCAAAACAACACGGAATCTCTAAGGAGAGGAGAAGACAAAATAAAAGTTTAGGAGAGAGAGAGACAGAGAGATCGGTTTCGTGGCTGAAGCGATTAAAAAGAAAGAAGGAAGAGAGATTTATGAAACAGTGCCTGAATTACGTTCTGCAATCAATACGGACATAACCGTCCGTTGTGTCCTGTTAAAAAAAGAAGATAAAGTTTTGCTTTTTTATATTTTCCTCATTTGATGGGTCTTTTCTCTCTTCTCTCTCGTGTTTCTTTCATGGGGTTAAGACCAGTGTTTACCGCGTGAAGGGTTTTTTATTTATTTATTTGGTTTTGTTTTCTCTCTTCTTCTTCTTCTACTACTACTTCTGCTTCTCCTGTTTCCATCTGGGTTCTTCAATGGCGAATGTAGATGGTGATGATTTCAGAAGTTCTTCATCAAGTAAGTATAACGCAGAGAGACTTGTAAAATCAAAAGTTGATAACTTTTTTTTTTTGGGTTGATTTTACCTGTGACTCTGTTTCGTTGCTCTGTAGAATCAAAATCAGCTTCGTAAAGTTTCAATTTTTTCTTCTCGGGAAACGAGCTTTTTAAAAAGAACCCACTTTTTTCTTATCTCTTCTCGTTTAGCTCTTCAAAGTTTCCATTTTTTTTTCTTATTTTGCTGCGGAAATGTGACTGTTTGGTTTTTGATTTTAGGGTCTTACCATGATCAACTATACACAGAGCTATGGAAAGCTTGTGCAGGTCCATTAGTGGAGGTTCCTTGTGCTGAAGAAAGAGTTTTCTACTTCCCTCAGGGCCACATGGAACAAGTACTAACCAAATATTATCTGTTTTCTAATATTATTATTCTTTTACTTTCTTTTTTCTGAATTCTGGGTTTTGCAGCTTGTGGCGTCAACTAATCAAGGAATTAGATCAGAAGAAATACATGTTTTTGATCTTCCTCCAAAGATACTTTGCCGAGTTCTTAGTGTGACATTAAAGGTAAAATTTTTTTTATCATAATTCTTGTTTTTCCCTCCTTTTAAATTTCCTTAGAATCTGTTAAAATGTTTTATGTTTTGATGTAAAGGCGGAGCATGAAACAGATGAAGTTTACGCTCAGATCACATTACAACCAGAGGAAGATGTAAGTTCTTAAGGAAAAAAAGGGGTCAATTTTGTTGTTTTTGTTAAAATTATATTTTATTGATTGTAAGTTCTTGTTTTGTATGCAGCAAAGTGAACCCACAAGTCTTGATCCACCTATTGTTGAACCAACTAAGCAAGTGTTTCATTCGTTTGTTAAGATTCTAACGGCTTCAGATACAAGCACTCATGGTGGATTCTCTGTTCTTCGTAAACACGCCACTGAATGCTTACCTACCTTGGTAATATAATCTCCTTACAAGCTTCTCAATTTAAGAGCTTTAGCTTGAATTCTCACTTCAATAACACTTTTTAGGACATGACACAAGCTACTCCTACTCAAGAACTCGTGACTAGAGATCTGCATGGGTTTGAATGGAGGTTTAAGCATATATTCAGAGGTATTGATTCTAATCTTGGAGTGTTTTTGATTCGTGGGTTTTTTTCTTTTCGAAATTGTGTTTGGACTAAACGAGACATGAGAGTTGTTTTTGGTTTAGGACAACCTAGGAGGCATTTGCTTACCACGGGTTGGAGTACATATGTATCCTCAAAGAGACTTGTAGCTGGAGATGCTTTTGTGTTCTTGAGGTGATCCTTCTGAAACTGAAACTTCATTGGTCTTGTTTTAGTGTCATGAACTTAACGTATATGCTTTTGTGCTTTTAGGGGTGAGAATGGGGATTTACGAGTTGGAGTGAGGCGATTAGCTCGTCATCAAAGCACAATGCCTACTTCAGTTCTCTCAAGCCAGAGCATGCATTTGGGAGTTCTTGCTACAGCTTCTCATGCTGTGAATACAAAAACACTCTTCGTTGTGTTTTACAAGCCTAGGTATATAGAAATATTCTTGAGATGATTTTGCTTTATTTACATAGACTTTTATAAGACTCTTAGATTTAAGCAAAGTTTTTGTCTTTTCAGGGTAAGCCAATTCATAGTTGGAGTGAACAAGTATATGGAAGCTGTGAAGAATGGATTTTCTCTTGGTACCCGATTCAAAATGAGATTTGAAGGAGAAGAGTCTCCTGAGAGAGTGTAAGAATCCATTTCCTCTTTGATCTTTTTTCTCGGTGTTCTTGATTCTAAAACCTGGAGTGTCTTTCAGATTTACGGGTACGATTGTGGGAAGTGGAGATCTCTCTACACAATGGCCAAATTCTAAATGGAGGTCATTGCAGGTTCAGTTAGCCATTCAACTTTCACTTATTATATGATCTGAATCATTTTCCTATATAACGTTGTGTCTTCCTCTATCTTAGGTCCAATGGGATGATCCAACAACAGTTCAGAGACCAGACAGAGTCTCACCATGGGAGATTGAGCCTTTCTTGCCTACTTCCCAAATTTTTACACCTACTCAACAACCACAACCGAAATGCAAGCGGTCAAGACCCATCGAGCCATCGGTTTTAACACCAGCTCCATCTAGTTTCATGTACAGCTTCCCTCAGAGCCAAGAACCCACTAATGCATCTCTTAAACTGTTCCAAGATCCATCAATTGAGAGAAACAACAGCTTCAAAGCTGAGGCTATTCCTCCTCCTCCAACGAATAGTTCCTGTAGGTTGTTTGGATTTGATCTCACAAGCAACGCTCCTGCTCAAGTTCCTCTTGAAAAGCAACCGCTCGATACTTCTGGAGCTGCCAAGTGTCAAGAACCCATCACTCCAACCTCCGTCAATGAGCAGAAGAAGCAACAAACATCGAGAAGTCGAACTAAAGTAATCATCTTTACCACTTTATAACTCATATATAATAACATAACAACAATGTTTTGAAATCTGATTTCTTTGGTTTTTGGATTGAAAAGGTGCAAATGCAAGGGATTGCGGTTGGTCGTGCTGTTGATTTAACACTGTTGAGATCATATGATGAACTTATTAAGGAGCTTGAGAAGATGTTTGAGATCCAAGGACAACTTCGTCCTCGAGACAAATGGATCGTTGTCTTCACAGATGATGAAGGAGATATGATGCTGGCTGGAGATGATCCATGGAAGTAAGTTATCAAATTCACAGAGTTTGTCATTTCCTGTTTAGCTCAAATCAATTAATTATAACTTAACCGGAACTGGTTTAATCTTTGATAAGTGTGTTGAATGTTCTGTTTTTTTGTTGTTTCTGTTGGATTGTGCAGTGAGTTTTGCAAGATGGCGAAGAAGATATTCATATATTCGAGCGATGAGGTGAAGAAAATGACAACGAAAATGAAGATTTCTTCGTGATTAGAGAATCAAGAAAGTAATGATTAGTAGTAGGTGGTGAGAGCTTAGCTGTTAAAATGTTGATTAAGGTTTTTATTCGGCGACGTCGTTTTAGTAACTTGGTCGTAAGGGTCTATAGATTGTGTATATATATATAAAAAGACTATTACTGTCTTGGGCTTTTCTTGTTTTTATGTCAATTTTTTAAGTTGGCGATTTAATATTTTGGTTTAGGGACAGTGGTTGATGGGTCTGTTCACATCTTTATGTACTGTTGTGTTCCATAACCATTCAATTTCCAAAAGCAAGTACATCAATTTAGTTATGGGTTCAAAAAGATTAGATTCTAATCAATAATTATGGAAACAAAACATATATATTAGAGGATAAATAGTTACTTAAATATAGAAATTCAGTTGAAGACGTGGAAGTCGAGGCGCTGGGGAAGATATGAAAATGAAAGTCGATTATTGGAAAAGTCAAGCAGTCAACGACGTCAAAGATTTGTTGTTTATTGGACAATACTAGGACCTTATACTTGTATGTCTTTGGGAATTGGCTAAGTATTTGTGAATCTAAATTAACTACGAGTTTATTTAATTTATACTATTTGATTTATGAAGAAAAAACCAATACAAAATCTTCAAACTTATGTAATTGCGGTATTTGAATCTATTGATGTGGTGGTTATATACTTATGTAGTATGGGGCAATATACAAAATAAATAAACTGAATAAATTTGAAGATATATCAAAACTAAGAAAATTTATAGATGACAACAAAGCAAAAAAATGTTTTAAAAAGTTAATACGAGCGGTGTTGTAGTTAATAGTTATAGCCTATAGGCGAATTTATTCTGCTAATTTTCCTCAACAAAAGAGTATGGTTTGACTTTTTTGTTTGAGGAATGGTTGTAGTCAACAGTACCAAACTATATAGCGTTGGATCTTCAATGACAATTACATATATTTAATCTATTGTCTTCTTCTTCTTCTAACGATCATAAGCAGTAATAAGAAAGATATTTATGGCTATCGAAGAAGACGACGACGATGATGATGCGATGATAATCACATCGAAACTTCAACTTGTCTTAGCCGCGAAATCAAGAAGACTACAGCACACGTCATCACCAATAATAAGTCACCACGTGTCACTATCTCTCTCGTCATCCCCTGATGATTCATCATCACAGTCTCGTGCTTCAGTTCCTTTCTCCTGGGAAGAAGAACCTGGCAAACCTAAACAGCAACGTCTTCGTCATCCTTCTTACTCCAAGTGTCTTAAATTGCCACCGAGGTTGCTCCTTCCTCCTGAATTTCCCAAATTGCCCCCCCTGCCAGCCCACCATCATCGTCTCGCCCGGTTGAAACGGTGGTTCCGGTGGAGAAAAGAGAGGGCTCTTGATGATGATGTGGCTGAGAAGGTTAGATTTTTCTTTCCATCGGAAGATGAAGATTACATGAAGACCACACGAAGAGGTCTCCATTGTCTCTCCCACGTTACTAGATGTTGCTTTGGGGTAAAGTAATCTTTGAAATCATCATCCTCTGGCTTAAAATGTTGCCATATTCTTGTCAAAAAGAACCAAAAATTCCATGTTTGTATCTTCTTAGGGTTTGCAGGAAATTCCATGGAAGAACAAGAAGCTGAAAAATATGGCTTTGGAGGGAGACGTGTTATGAGTTGCGAACCAAAGTGATACTGATACGGCGTTGTTTACTTGTATGGATTTACTAAATTATGGGCTTTTATGGGCCAATATTTAGCCCAATAACTAAATAATTATCGATCTCGCATTATTTTTATGGTGATCGAGCTGGAATAGAATGTATAAATATATAAATATATTATATCATATAGGAAGATAGGATGTTGCGATAAAGTGCTGTGGGTCATATAGATTGGACAAATAATGCGTAATTAGTGGCTAGGATGTGATCTTTTCGTATGCGATAATCATTACATCAAAGCGGTCCAGTGAACTTCTTTTTTGTATAAAAAGTTTCGAAATTTGGTGGCTAACATTTAAAAAAAAAAACTGTTTCATTTTCATATACAACTGAAAATATATCAAATATATTACACACACATGTAACTAAATATGATGCCAAAGAAAAAAAAAGTTACACATGTACATATATTCTTAAGCCCAATGAAATTTATGGGCCAAATATTATACTGGGCCAGAGAACAAAACAGCGAAAGCTTCAAGCTAGTGGCGGAACAGTAGAATACGTGAACGTGGTTGGTCGTTTAAGGCTGGAGAAAAACGGCAGGCAAGGTGAAATTAGCAGGATAAAACGACACGAAAGATGGAGAGAGAGAATTGTGTGGGAAAGGGTGTTTGGGTAGGAAAGACAGGTGTCAGCATCAGAAAAGATAAAGGATTTAATCAAAAATCTGTCCTTAGATTTGAAAAAGCTTAAAATTTCAATCACGCCTCAAAACTGGGGCCCGCCTCTTCCTTTTTGTCGCTTTCTGTCGGAGTCCTTCCCTAATTCTTCTCCAACTCCTCATCTTTTGAATATATACATAAATAACCAATATTGTTTTTGTCAAGAATAGGCCCAAAATTATGTAATTGATTGCTGTATCAATATGAAAGTTACTTATAATCGATTTAATTTGTGATGCCGAAGCAGCTGGTATTATTCAATTAATCCCATAACGATCATCAGATCACATGAATATGTGATTTTAATCGTTTTAGTAAACGAAGTCGCACGTTGGATAATTTACGTTTTAATAACACGTTATTTTGTTTTGTTTATAAACGCAAAGCAATATATAACATATTAGCTCGTGCAGTATTGTTTGTTTCAAAAGTTTCTTTCTTATAATTGGCCTTCCATTTTCAGTTTATGTGCTTTTACAAAGTTTGATTTTAATTATCTGATTAACGCGACATTTGTTATAGCTTTACCGAAATAAGAATAAAATCATATGAACTTTATATAGCCATGTGTTGTGTGGTATATAATGGTCCTTTTACAAAAAGCAGATCACAATTGAAATAAAGGATGAAATTTTGGTGTCCACCTTTCTTCGTCGAAATAACATAATTAAATAAAAGAAAGTATTATTACGTTGGAAGAATAATCCATATTCTCTAAATACAGTCAACATACATGTAGTAGTTTATATAAAAGTATAAAAGTTAGAATTGAAAATCATATGTTTTATCGACCATATTAAGTCACATCTTTATCATCAACTAATCGTGTAATTATAATTTCAAGTTCGCCACCGAATTTCGTAACCTAACCTGCGTAGATAGATAAAATATAGAGGAATTATGATATCTATGTATGTAGTCATATTAGAAGGGTTTTGAAATTGATAAGGTGATACGACGGGGTTGTAACCCAACAAATAATATAAAATCACAAAATGGGTGGGCGGGAATAGTATACAACTCATAATTCCACTACAATTTTGTATTATTATGATAGGAAATAACAGTAAACAATATGCATAATAAAGATACATATTTTCCTTCTATTATATATCATAAAAACATATAATTGAAATGTGTATATATAATATTACAATTAATAATCAGATATCATTATTTTTTTTTAACAAAACAAAACATAACTACATAGTTTAAATACACAATTCAGTCGCAAATTATGTAATTATGACAAATATGATTCAATTCGAAATTAGTTGAAAATGCGTAGAACACTTTATTTACTGCATACTAAATATAAATTTACTCACTTATTGAGCCAAACAATAGTAAATACAAAAACATATGAACAATATTTTACCTATTTCTTTCTTTAAAAATATATAAAAGAGGGACCAGAAAAGAACCAGAGAGGGAGGTCATGAGACATTATTATCACTAGTCAAAAACAACAAACCCTCCTTTTGCTTTTTCAAATAAAATTTTATATTTTACTTTTGCAGGTTTCTTCTCTTCTTCTTCTTCTTCTTCCTCTTGGCTGCTTTCTTTCATCATCCATAAAGTGAAAGCTAACGCATAGAGAGCCATATCGTCCCAAAAAAAGCAAAAGTCCAAAAAAAAAACTATCTTCAAAACATTCTCTCTTTACTCTTTACTTTCTCTCTCTCTCTGCCTTTCTCTTTGTCCAAGTTCATGGATGCTACGAAGTGGACGCAGGTACGTAAAAAATATCTCTCTTTGCTATATTTGTTTGTTTCTTCTTCCTTGACTCTATCCTATCTCTCTCTCTTTTCTTATCTCTTAATTTACTCACATATACATATATACATGTTTGGATGAAACAAGTTTTTGATATGATGCGTCTTGTGGTTATATGTATATAGTCGTATAGAGATGTGCCTCTCTGATGAGTTTTAGTTTTGACTTTTATACATGAATATTTTCATGGGGAATTAGATCCGTTTTGAAATTTTTGAAATTTTCGAAATCCTCGAATGGAGTTATATATAAGGAACTTTTGTTCTCTATAAGTTCACCTTTTCATGTGATTAATTATAAATTCTGATAACTCATTAATGGATAAAAAAGGTATGATTTGTTAGTTACCTTTTGTTCTTGGTGCTCAGGTCTTACCATTTTCTTCTTTCTTTTTTCTTTTTCCTAAATTCTAGTAGGCTCCTTTCTTGAATTAGTTTTCTTTTAAAGCACCGACGATTTAACCTAAAAGAAACCTAGTATTTATTATTTTCAGTTGAGTATAAATATTACTTAAATTTAAATCATCTCACCAAACCCTAATCTTGACGAGATTCAAGACTCGGTTTTACTTGATTTATTCTCTAGTTTTGCCATGGTTAGTGATTTTATGTTGATTTTATAGGGTTTTCAAGAAATGATAAACGTAAAACCAATGGAGCAAATGATTTCTAACACCAACAACAATACATCGCAACAACAACCAACATTCATCGCCACCAACACAAGGCCAAACACCACAGTATCCAACGGTGGCTCCGGAGGAAATAACAACAACACAACAACAATGGAAACTAGAAAGGTGAGGCCACAAGAGAAAGTAAACTGTCCAAGATGCAACTCAACAAACACAAAGTTCTGTTATTACAACAACTACAGTCTCACGCAACCGAGATACTTCTGCAAAGGTTGTCGAAGGTATTGGACCGAAGGTGGCTCTCTTCGCAACGTCCCTGTCGGAGGCAGCTCAAGAAAGAACAAGAGATCATCAACACCTTTAGCTTCACCTTCCAATCCCAAGCTTCCAGATCTAAACCCACCGATTCTTTTCTCAAGCCAAATGCCTAATAAGTCAAAAGATCTCAGCTTGTTGTCCTTCCCGGTCATGCAAGATCATCATCATGGTATGTCTCAGTTTCTTCATATGCCCAAGATCGAGAACAACAATACTTCATCCTCAATCTTTGCTTCATCATCTCCTGTCTCAGCTCTCGAGCTTCTAAGATCCAATGGAGTCTCTTCAAGAGGCATGAACACGTACTTGCCGGGTCAAATGATGGATTCAAACTCAGTCCTTTACTCATCTTTAGGGTTTCCAACAATGCCTGATTACAAACAGATTAATAATAACCTTTCATTCTCCATTGATCATCATCAAGGGATTGGACATAACACCGTCAACAGTAACCAAAGAGCTGAAGATAATAATGATGACATGAATGGAGCAAGTAGGATTTTGTTCCCCTTTTCGGACATGAAAGAGCTTTCAAGCACAACCCAAGAGAAGAGTCATGGTAATAATACATATTGGAGTGGGATGTTCAGTAATACAGGAGGATCCTCGTGGTAAAAGAAACAACAGGTGAAAAGGAGATCATGAACTTATTAGCTTTTGTTCTCTTTTTCACTTTTTACTTCCTTATTTTTATTATATTTTTACTTCCTTATTTTTATTATATTTTTACTTTGATGATCTTTTGTTTTTTTCTCACATGGGGTACTTTAGTTAAAGTTGTCAGAACTTAGTTTACAGATTGTCTTTTCATTCCTTCTTTCTGGGTTTTTTTCTTCTTTACCAAGATTGAGTCTTTAAAAATATATTTCATAATTGGGTTTGATGGCAATTTATCCTTTTTAGTATTAGTAGGTCTTTGTTCATGAGAAGTCTTAAGGGATGCGAAGGTAGAAGAATAAGTGAATACGAGGGCTTTGTGTGTAATCAGTGAGATTTGTATTCATAATTTCTTCTATTTGTAGAAGTATTTTGTGTAATTTATTCATCTTTATTTTCAAACATAATCTGGTCTAAATTTTAAATTGTGTAATCCTAAAGTTGTTTGATACATTTTTCTTTTTTTATTGAGTATTTACAGCTTTAAAGTTTCAAATATTTACTATCCAATATTGTCATTTCTAGTAGCAGTTTGTTACTTATTTTCTAGTAACAGAAAAAACAACAATAATAAGCTTGACCAAAAAACAAAAGAAATACCAACTACAATAATATTTATGTAGTACAAACATGAGATAGATCGATAACAGCAACGAGTAATGATGGGGAAAAATAATACTCCATATGGAACCATCGAGCCACGATATAAATTGAGATGTATTAGACTATTAGTGGCAGCGTTTATATAAAACAACAACAAAAATAATCATGGTACACTACAACAAAAACGTTATATATCGTCACTTAATTGAAGTCATTTGACTAAGTGACTCGAACTAGCGAAGCGACTCTATGTAATGGTTTTTAAAACAAAGTAAAAATAATTCGCATCAGCACATGAGACGTCGATTACATTACTGACTCCATTTCTTTTACGTCTCTTTATACCACATTAACCTTAGATTTAAATGACGTAAGAAGCCGTTCTTTTTGTAGTGGTAATATTTCACAGTTCTCATTTCTAATAACATTTTTATTAGTTGTCTATAAATATATTAGTTTGTGTGAATTGTAAGAGATATGTGTATGTGAACAGGATTACATGCATTTCTCCAAATTTTAAGCTTTTTCAGTTTAGAATGTGGCGAATCTGTTAAACTACTACATTCCTAGTTATATCGTTTGTAGAATTGTAGCCCAAAACTTATTCAATGTATCGGAGTGATATGTGTACATATATATATATATATATATATATATATAACTCCAGTTGATATAATGGGTGAAAAATATTTAAATGATCGGAATCATTATCCACGAATAGTCATGATTATCAAATCCCAAAGCATCGCATTTTTGGGACACTAATATGTTTATAGAGCTCCTTAGCTTTTTGACTTTTGCGCCCGTGCGTGAACTTAGTAATGTTTATCCTCTTTAACGTAAATTAATTACTTCGATCCTTTTGATATTAGTACTATTATTTTGAAAATGTTTTACATAAATTAACATTCTTCATTTCTTCTAAAACCAAAAAAAAAAATCTCATGAAACGATTTTTTTTTGGGGGTTAAATCGAATATTATTTAACCCGAATGGATAATTGTTACCACGTTCAAAATAAAAAGTACTACCAGGGAATTAAAAAAAATAGCAGGAAAAAAATAGGCCTAAGTTAACCTGCTCCAACTAAAAGCCGTTTGTAACATTGATTAATTTAATAAAAAAAATCTTCAACTTTGATTCATCTATTTTTAAATCCTCAACTATTATTTTAATAAAAAATCCTCTCAACTATAATCCTTTAATATATTTGATTCTTCGTAAACAGTTACTGTCTACGGTGATAAAATATTGTTATGAATGACATAAAACATTGAGAGATTTGTATTTATCATAAAAACAACAAGATTTTTAATGAATAAACAACATGAATTGCATGTAAAATTTTCAAATTGGAAACTTAGGGTTCCGGTTTTATAATTTTATTATGGATTTTGAATATTTGAGTTTGGTGTTAAAAATAAAAAGACACAGTAACACAAACAAATATCTAACAATTCAAACTATTGAATAATATTTTATTTCAAAAAACCGACAAAAAAAACAAGCAACATTGTTTAACAAAAATAAAACTAATAGTTCTAAGAAGTACCACCACTTACAACATAAGACACTACATATATCCAAAAGTAGACACTACCAAAACATTAAATTTGAAGAGAAAATTAGATTGGCTGAGTGGTGGCCACAGTCTTTTGTATTTTTATTGGTCTTCCTTGAAGTTTTTTAGGTAGGTTTGGTACTGTTTCACGCTTGCATGAGTGTATTTTGTGTCCAACTTGTTGACGATTTCTGTAAATCTGCAAATCTTGTTGTTACTATGAAAAATCTTGTTGTATCTATGAAATTTTTTAATGTTTTTATGAAAAATCTTGTTGTATGTATGAAAAATCTTGTTGTTTCTATGATAAATACAAACGTCTCAACGTTTTATGTCATTCAAAATAATTTTCTATTTTTCTAGATGGAAACTTTATAAAATGGAAACTTTTTAACGAGTATCAAATCTATTAATTGATAATAGTTGAGGGAAATTTTTATTATAAAAATAGTTGAGAGTTTTAAAATAGATGTGTACAAAGTTAAGGATTTTTTTCATTAAATTTCCATTTAATAATTATATATGTGTACGTAGATCTGTAAATTTGGTCATATTAATTAATCATCATCATTTGTAGTTAATAGTAATCAAAACTCTTAAAGCAAAACACCCACTAAGATTCGGAGACGACGGCATGTTTTCGTTGAATTCTCGTTATTACCAGATTACCGCAATGTTGTCACATTCCACTCGACATTTTTTTGTTCTCTTTTCACAATAAATATAATAACAATTAAACCGTACCTTCACGATTCATCCACCTAATCCGCTACTTAATCTTTCTATTATTTGGATTAAAATAATCTTCCAATTCATTCATGGTAAGTATGTATGCATTTAACTAAGTCATGCTACTTACAAGTATATCGCGCGCATAAATTACCTTTTTAGCTCTACTGTTTCAGAGAATTTACAATTTAATCAGATAAAAGTTAATTTTTATAAAAAAAAATCTGTTACATTTACCTATTTCGTTTTTTTTTAAAGCTAATCATATTGTTGAAGGTACATAAGAAAGAATATTTTATGTTTATGATATTTATCAAAACCATTTAAAAGTGATATGTACAGATATTTTACCAATTTAAAACATTATTCTACTGCGTGAGAATACTTTGGTGTCAGAACAGTAAGTGTATATAAAAGTATAAATATGAGTATGAACACATGATGATTAGTAGCTGGCTTGAAATGCGGAAGTAGATGCCCACTTTATAGTGCCCGCCAACCAAACATGATTTTTTTCATTGGTGTTGTGTTGTTTTGATTATTTAATTACTGACTATATTTGAATAATACTCTTAATTACGTTTAAATATTCACGATAAAATCAAACGCGATATTCTCCTAGTCTATAAGAAATCTAGATTTATCTGCGCATGGTCGCTTTATTCAAAACAATTAAGAAAAACATAACGCAAATGGATCGATGGAGTCAACTATATTTATAAAAATATAGAAAGCTGTTATCATCTTCAGGCCAAAGAAATCGAAGGAATAAAAGGACCTGTCTCAATTTAAATATATCAATTTAAACTAGTAGAAAAGTTATAAAGACAATTACACAGACTCACAGAGATTCTCAATCGGTATACAAATTACTATTTTTAGTTTGATGTCACTTGTTTTCTTTTATTGACCCCCCGCCAAGAAAAATAAACAGGAAAAATAAAATTGTTTGATGCTTTTTGGGCCTTAATGGCCCCTTAAAATTCGATAATTTGTTCAAAACTTCAAATAAAGTATCTAGATTTGCATAAGAAAAGAAGAAGAACATGGGTTAGATTCGTTAAAAGGGGATTAAATATAGTTTTAATTAGTAGATCGTATAAGAACCAGAATTACACAGTTGCATCATCTAAGTGACGTCAAACTGATTCCCTTCAACGTCAGCAAAATAGTTAGGACGAGTAAAGATAATGCTAATCCCTTTGTGGATTTAGAATACTAATGACAAATCAAAGAGTTAGTAACATCAACAAGTAAGAATAAGCAAATCGTAAGTGCAATCAAAGACGAAAAGTTTCTGATATCTCCAATAAAATCTCCAATTCTAAAAGATAATAGTCACACAGAGCAAGATCCAAAAAGTCATAATAGTAATTTCAAACTAATATAAAAAACATCTTGTAAGTTTTTTAGTCGCTTCTGTTTCTGCATTTCATCTTCTATCTTCTTCAAGGTCTTCCTCTTGGGACTGGAGAGCGACTGTTCAATCAAAAAACATTACAGAGACATCAATGATAGTTGAGTGACAACAGTGACAAGCCAAAGCCAATTATTATTTACCTTCTGTAACGGTCATAACCAGGACTCCTTTGTCTACCGTAATCAGAACTCCTTCGTCCATAATCTGGACTCCTGCGTCTTTCATAAGCTGCTGGTGCTGGACCTTTGTTGTATCTGTCATATTCTGGGCTTTGAGGACGACCATAATCAGCACTTGGACGCCTACCATAATCAGGGCTTGGTCTCCTACCGTAATCAGGGCTGGGACGCCTACAGTCCACGGGACTTGGAGATCTTCTCGGGCTACGACCACCATATCGATCATCTCTCTCATCATCATCCTTCAATGCATACTCGACAGAAACAACCCTATCCAATATTTTGCTGAGGGAAACAGAGGGGACTTTTGTGAGGCAAATATATTAAATGTTTGGGGTGGAATAGTAACAAGAGGATTTGTTATTTTTTTTACCTTCGTTGAGTAGCTTCCAGTGCTTTGGTAGCATCTTCTTGAGTTTCAAACTGAACAAACGAGAAGTTGCGTCTGATACGCACGTTGATGACCTTACCATAGGGCTCAAAGTGCTTTTGAATGTCGTCCTCTTTTGTTCTGATGGGGTCAAAGTTAATGACAAATAGTGTCTTTGTAGGCTTTTGATTTGAAACGGCCTTCCCCTCACCACGAGGCCTGCCACGTTCACCCTGAAAACAGGAAGAAACTTTAGAAGTTTTCCTAAATATGAGGCGAAGTGAATGCTTTACAACAAAAACAAGAAAAAAAATACCTTTGCCCATTCGACTGATAGCCTGCGTTTCTCATATCCAAAAGGATAATTGTCAAGCTTGCGAATCGCATCTTCAGCATCACGTTCATCCTCAAAGTACACAAAGGCATATCCTGCAATGAAAAAAAACCCAAGAATTACAAAATGCAACCAACAAAGGGACGATCCTCCAGTCCATTAACCCTGAAATGCTGAAGATTAGCCAATAGAGCAAATCTTGTTTCCCCTAGAAATGAACTAAATAGATATACAACACCTGCAAATATGTGAAGGCTGGTGTACATGAGATGGAGAGACGTTCCATGATGTAGTAGAAAATCAAGATTTGTAGCATAACAAAGCCAAAAAAAAAACACCAATTTTAAAAAAGAAAATCTGAATGATTTGCTAGGCTTGCTTCAACATTCTGAGTGCAGGAGTTCAGATATGGAAGGCAAGGCATGGCATGATGGATTCAATAGACTTCCATCAACAGACAAATTCCAAAGTTTGTCAAGAATCAGCGAAGAAGATGGTAGGCACAACATGATAAAGGCAGGCATGAAAATGTAGATATATTTTTGCAGGAAGAAGATGGCAAGACTCATGTTCCTTAGAAGAAACGTTCCTGCGACCAAATAAACACTCAATACAAGAATCCTCTACTTCATAAATCCCTGACACACTAACACATTTCGAAAAAAAAAAAAAAACACAATCTTTGATATATATCCAGAATCCTAGGTCAAACTGAAACTAAACCTCAGCAAAATGATCAACCAAACCCTATATGATCAAACAACAACAATTCTTCCATGATTCCTAAAAATTAACAGTCACCGCCGTAGAAATTAGAAAGACACTTTACCCGATTTTATGTCTACTCGCTCCACTCTCCCATACTTTCCGAACAATCGTTCCAATTCCGACTGGCGAGTTTCATACTCGAAATTCCCAACGAACACCGGCCTCATCTTATCTCAATGCGCAAGTCCTAACGATTCAATAGCACGATATTGTAAACATGTAGACGACATCAGAAGGCTGATCGACAAGAGCAAGTAATAATCATCGATGAAATTTACCTTGAACGATCGGAGAAGAACACGAGGAAAGAACCCTAGACGACGACGGCTCGGCGAAGAAAGGCTGAGTCTGGTTGACTTAAAAACCGTCAATGCCATCAGGGGTAAATTCGGAAATTCAAAAATAATAATGGGCCTTCTTAGCCAATAGGCCCAAAGCTAAGAGTTAGATGTTGGTCCAAGAACGTATTGGAGTTTTTTTTTTTTTTTTCTGTAATAGTCCCATTCAATTGGTATAGTTTTTTGTTGTTACTCAATCGTTATCTTCTAATCCGTCGCAACAAGCCAACACCTTCTTTTTGGTATAAACATAGATGGTCTAATAATGCACATGAATATTTTATCATATGATCATTTGTTTAATGTAATGACATGTTTTTTTGTCGTATTTAAGATATCTCCAAATTCTCAAAAATCAACAATTTTGTATGCATTAGAAAGAAGGTAAGGAGTATAATTATTAGGTATACCGTATATGTTGGAGGTGGATTCCACCCCGATTCATGTCCGACCCTTAATGAACTTAAACATAATTTATTAAGGCATATTAGACATAAACAGCCCATAAAGGATCATGAGAATATTCGAAAAACTGTTCCGAGCTGAGATAAGTCTTTCAGAACTGCTAGGAGATAGTTGCGGAGATCGAAGGAAGGATTTCTGAGATAGAGATAACTACTTTGGAAATAGCGGAAACAGAAGAAGAGGAGTTCGCTATAAAAAGAGCTTATTATCATTTAGCGGGTTCCTTTCTCTGTAATTCTCGTCTCAGTTCGAAAATATCAATACAAATCATCTTCATTTCGTATCTCTCTTTTCTTAGTTGAAACTCCGACTATAAGATATTCTTGCAACATGTTTTCTTACTAAAAATTCTTAGTGCGAAAATACTATGAGTGAGATTTGGTTCTCACAGTATAACCCTAACAACAAGTCTGATTGGCCAATTATGTACGACTAAAACAAACAAACAAAAAAGCTTGAGAATTTCGAGTTCAAGAACTATAATTTTCCTAAGGAAATTTACATTACATCAGCAAAGTCTTTCAAATACAAATTAAATCTATTTGGAAGAATGAAAAAAAAAGTTCAAAAATAAAAATCTGCGGTTCCTTAAAATCAAAAGACAAAACTATAAACATTACGTATCGTAATCTTCTGTACATCTTCTTCAACTAAAAATGATTTATTGTTCAGACTATCACAACCAATCATAGAACTCCACCTATTAGTTGACTTTTGAAATTTTAAATCACGAACCGTTCCTTAGCTCTCGAGCCAGATCGAACGACTGAGATTTTTTGTTACTTTTCAGCCTCAATAGTCCATATAGCTTCCTGAACTCCTTCACCGCCGGCGAACTTCCTCCGCCACATAAAGGCCCACTAAACTCTCCGTCGTAATCTTCCGATGGCGATCTTTCGTGAAACAACCGACGTCCGATCGCCAGAGTTCCTCTCCGATCACCGTCGGTTTGCAAAGCATTGATTACAGACTTGAGAGCTCTGCTCGGCGAGTTTCTGTTAGCGATCATCAATTCTCCGATCTCAGCGGGACTTAAAGACGCACCGTTTTGGAATATACCTTCCACTTGAGGGAAGAGTTTATGCTCTTTTAAACCCAAGTAACTATTCGCTAACGCCTTAAACGCCGTGAAATCACATAACGGAAAATGAATGTGAACGTCAACCCGACCCGGACGGAGCACCGCCGGGTCAATTTGCTCCTTCGCCGTCATTGTAAACACCAAAATCCGTTCGTCCGCAGCGCATGAACTGAGAATACCGTCAGCGAAATTCAAAATCCCGGAAACGCTTAGAGCCGTTGAATTCGATAAAAGAAACCGATCTAGATCCTCGATCACAATCACAGATCGACACGTGGTTTGTAACAGAATCATCTTGAGATCTGAATCATCTGATACGTTCGATAAATCTAAATCGTAGACATCGTAGTTTAAGAAATTAGCCATCGCCGCCACGAAGCTTGATTTTCCGGTACCGGAAGGTCCGTAGAGAAGATAGCTCCGTTTCCAAACTCGTCCAAGTCGATTATAAAACTGTTTCCCTTTGAGAAACGATTCCAGATCCGATTTAACTTTCTCCTTCAGATCCATTTCCATGGCGATGTTATCGAAAGTACAAGGATGAGTAAACGGAATCGATCTCCACCGTCCATTCTTCTTCCTTATCTCATCACCATCTCCAGCAACGTTCATCAACAACTTCATCTCTATATTCCTCTGTTCAAGCTCTTCAGAAACTGAGTGTATATGCTGAAGATAAGGACTAAGGATTCTCCGTTTATCAGCTTTACGAATCTTCAACACGAAATTTCTCGCACCTTCGTCGTCTTCTCCGTTAATCCAACAAAATCTAGCACTGAGAAACTCGTCGGTGATGATCTGATTCCGATCCAAACGAAGGGTAATCTCGGTTGGTTTTTTACCGGTGAAGAGATTTGTGAAATCGGAATTTTCGATTGAGCTTAGAGAATTCAAATAAGTGTAAACTCTACGGTATAATTGATTCTCTTGTATGTTGTCGTTGAACTCTGGGACTTTGTAGAATTGGTAAACGTGAAACCAATCGATGATCTTCTTCCACCATTTCTTCACCATGTGAATCAATCCAGTTTTGAATAAAACAACTCTTGCTAAGAACAATACCACAGCTAAAACCAGTAACAAGAAAATCGAATCCCGGAGAATCCCCATGGAATCTAAACACTAAAGAGATTGTAGAATTTTAAACGTAGATTGAAATGAGTCATGGGGTAATAAGAAGAACACACTACTAAGAGACGGAAAAGGACAAAGATCTTTTTGAAAAAATAGAGGCGTGGCAGGGACGATGATTGTTATTGGTTAGGGGTAGTTTTGGTATTTTACTTAATACCTGTCACGGGTTTTTTACCGCTCGGTTGGTTCGAAAGGTTCAATCACTTGTAAAACTATGGCCATAATTTTTATTTTTATTATCATTTGTGATTTTACTAGCATAGAACTTAGATATTTTGTAAGAAAATACTGGAAAAATATCTACATAGATAAACAAAGAGTCAAAAGACAACCTTTACTGATTCTTCCATTTTTTTTTTGTTCAACGTAGAGATGAATTGAGTAATAAAATGGTAATGGGTAAAATAAGCATTCAACTTAATACGGTAGCTGGATTTTATACTTGAAGGCGTTACAAGAAACTTTCGCAACTCTTCGATCGTGTGACAAGACTAACCTAAAAAGTCAACTTTGTTGGCGACAAATGTTTTTTTTTGTCACCTTTGTTTAGAGAATGAGGAATTATATGCCTCGAATATTCCAAATATTGGGCGTCTATTAACTCCAAGATTTTGTTTTCCAAATTACGTCCAAACTATAGATGTTGTACGTTAGGTTCAAATCGGATTTAATTAATCACGTTTATCCATATAAACTCTCCTACACTGATTGACAATCGTCTAGATAAATTCGAGGAAATACCTTTTTAATTGCTTGTTTCAAAGGTTTAATTTAATACTTAACCGATAAAGTTAGTGACGAGAATATTAGTTACATATACATATAACTAAAGTGGTCCTAGCATTGTGAAATATCAAAATTAATGAAAGATTAGGGAGATATTCATTGTCATCATCCACGTTGATGTATTATTATTGTATCGACTTCGTAATGTATATGCCAAATGCTAGCGTAATATTATCACCGCAAATCACGGATTTAAAAACAAATATTTAAACTTTGAATCAAAAATCAAAATTCAAAAATCGTTTTTTTCGTATACCTTATAATGTAAATTTAATAAAATTACTAAAAATATAGATTACAGGAATTCAAATCAACCATTGACAACAAAAAAAGGTTCCAAATCAATAAAATAATGACGTGATATCACATGAAACAATGATTAGAAAATCATGTGCATGTTGAAACAATTTTCTTTTAAAGAACTAATAATACAACCAATTAGTATTATATATTTGCTTTATTTATATATCATATGCTACCAAGATAGAAGGACACGAACATAAGTTTTATTTTTTTAATCAATTCTACCAAAGTGTTTGATATCCAGTTACCAGTTTTGTCATCTTAAACGATTCTCTAAATCAGCAAAAGTCTTGTTTTTATTCCAAACCGAAATATTAGCAGTAGTCGTATAAATTCCAATCGCTCAACGTAAATAATCAAAATGTTGTCTAACCTTTAACGGGCAAGTTCATTACTTTACTGTGTATTGTTGATGGTCGGGGGAACATCGGACTTTACTCTTTACTCTTTAGTGCTGACGAACCAAATTGCCCCAACCCTATCCTACTATTATATAAAAACAATCTTTTAGCATAGTTATAAGAAAATATCAATCAATCAAAAAGACATATATACCTGTATGATTTAACACTTGCATTGTCTTCTTATCTATTTTAGTTTTGCACAATCTTTATTCCTGTATGAACACGTGTATATGCAGTATATATAATTGTGTTTTCCTAATTTCGTAAAGACCATTTAGTACTAGACATAATTATCCGACATATTTTGTTGTCCTTGCTTTTAGTAGCAAAGCCTAAAGATAAAAATCGAATAGCCAACCAGAATTCACCTTTCAACTAAGTTAAGTAGCCAGCTTAAGAACATTATCTATTTTTACATGTTTTTTGTGGTTTGGTATAATCCTAAATTAGTCGAATACTAGTCAACCAATATAACAATTAAATTATATATATGACTAAACTATTCATACCAAATTACCAATATCCAACCAACTAGTAACTAATCAAACAAGTTTTAGAAATCTAATTTTCATTTTATATGTGTTTAATAAGTTTGGTAGATAAACTTCCATTCACTAGGATAAGACACCACATTACACATAGGCTTTCTTTTTCATCTACTTTGCTTACGACTCTCTTTGTGAGAGAATACAGATATTTCTATTAGTAGTATCATCGTTGGAAAGTGGTTTCGATCGGATGTAGAAACTTTGATTATAACGTGACGCCAATGTTTTACTGAACACTTGTCGTTAGGTTATTATTATTATATGTTTTGGTGTTGAATCATTCTCATGCAAAGTGCGATCGATAAGAGTCATAAGACTATCGATAATAGTCCAGAAAATTTGGTAAATTTTCACATATTCCAAAAAATCACTTTAGAATTTAATTCGAGGCTTTTTGGTTATCAGAATATATTACTGATATTACTATCAAATCTACTATATTATAAATAAATATTAAACGTCCAACCAAAAATATATTAATATAGATAAATAATTCTTTGGGCCATTTTAGCTTTCAAAACTTGTGAAGATTCTCCAACTATAGTCCATTTAAAATGTCGAGGAAAAAAAAAGAGAGTCCATTTAACGAAAATTAATACTATGGGCCTAAATCGAAAAGATGGGCCCTAATTAGAATTTAGTATATTTTAAAGCCCAGCTAAATTGTATGAAAATTCACACGCTTACAAACGAAAGATCTTAGGATAACCGCAGATTTACCGCCGAACTATAGAAAAATCAGATTTACCGCGAATCATATGTTTTTCTGACTATTTAGTGACTTTTTTTTTCGTCGGTAAAAAAAAAAATGGAGTAGTGTCCAATATTCTGACACGTGTATCTTCCACGGAGTTCTCTTTATCTGTTTGGTTGGTTGAGGATCTATCTCTCTTGTTTCTTCACTTTTGCATAATCTCTGTCTCAAGTTCGCGAGAAAGACAGAGAGTGAGATTAGAGTATGGCGACCACACTTCATTGTCTCTCCACACTTCATCTTCTTCCTCGCACCCATCTCCCTAAAACCCTTAATTCTCTCAAACCAATCTCCAATTCACAACCATGCAAAATCCCAGAAATACCCTCCATCCCCAACGCTCTCCAACTCCTTAAATCATCCTCTCTCCCTCTCGCAGTCATCTCATTGCCTTTCTTCATCGACCCTCAGGTAACCAAAAAGTTTCAATCTTTTCACATTCAAGATCTTACCTTCATCAAAGTTTGATTTTTTTTTGTTTTCAATTTCATAAAGAATGCAGTAGCAGCTGGAGGAGAATTTGGAATTCTGGAAGGAAGATCATTTGCATTAATACATCCAATTGTGATGGGAGGTTTATTTGCATACACTTTATGGGTTGGTTACTTAGGTTGGCAATGGAGACGTGTTCGTACGATCCAAAGTGAGATAAGCGAACTCAAGAAACAGCTTAAACCAACTCCTGTTTCTCCTGATGGATCCACAGCCGTTGATTCTTCTTCCCCTCCTTCTACTACTGAGCTTCAGATCCAACGGTTGACAGAAGATAGGAAAGAGTTGATCAAAGGGTCTTATAGAGATAAACACTTTGACGCTGGCTCTGTTTTGTTAGGCTTTGGTGTTTTGGAATCTGTGTTTGGTGGTGTTAATACTTATCTTCGTACCGGTAAACTCTTCCCCGGTCCTCATCTTTACGCCGGAGCAGGTACCATTAACCAAATCTCCTATTTCAATCCGGTTTTGATATGGTTTAGTTTTGATCCGTATATGGATTTTAAGAACAATCAACAATGTATATTTGTTTGAGTTAGGAATAACGGTATTGTGGGCGGCGGCGGCGGCATTAGTGCCGGCGATGCAGAAAGGGAATGAGACGGCGAGGAATCTACACATAGCGTTGAATGCAGTAAATGTTCTTCTTTTCATTTCGCAAATCCCAACAGGTCTTGATATCGTCCTTAAGGTCTTCGAGTTCACTAAATGGCCTTAATTAGTCATTTTACTTTGTCTCTTGGTCTTTTTTGTTTTTATATACAAATCTGTTATGAGTCTTGGCTATATATGCAACTTTTTGTGTTTGTAAATGTTGAATTGTAACAATCTTGCAACTAAACTTTAATTTGCAACTAGAAAAATGCATGATTTTAATGTACAACAATAAATCTTGTAATTTGATTAATTCATGCTCATGCATTTTCTTTTTATATAACATCTTGTGCATTTTATATCATTTATTTTGTAGAAAACTTATACTCTCAAAACAAGAAAAGCTAACAAATCAAAACAAGGAACATGAAATGAACAAAACAAAACAAGGAATATTTATTAACTATAAAAACATGAAATGTTTGAAAATGGGTACAAACAACAGATACCAACGTGGTTTTAAAGGCTGCATCTGATACTTTCCTTCCTCGTTATATTGTGTAAATTTTCTTGTAATTATATTATAACACGACGCCGCAAATACAACTATAAAATGACCTAAGCCGTACCAATATCCAAAAATATTGCATTATCATTTAACAAACTAAATACCACAATTTACAAAACTAATTCATGTCGAACCCATCCGGTCGTCCCTGGTACCGTTTCTCTAGTATCGTCCGACCCACACCATCCTCTTCACGCGACCCATCCCGTCCCCGCCACGTCATCGAACAACCATCGTCTCAGGCTGCTCCGCCGCAAAGATCTTCACCAAAGGAGGACAGAGAGGCTACACCGAGTCCGGTTTTATCGTCACGGTCTATAAAATATGATGAACCGCCTAAGCCTAGGCACGAACACGAGAGCACTCGTCGGAAAATACTTACATTTTCGGACAAAACAAACCTCGTGCATGGAACAAACAAGGAGCAACAACAACACGATGATGAAGTGCATGATGACGTCATCATGAGTACACAAGGCGTCATAACCATTTTAGGTGAAAACAAAGGAACTATGATGGAGATCTTACGGTCACCGAGCAAGACACTTGGCACCGGGAAAGGACGGCGGCTCCAAAGCAGTAGCGAAGAGAAGTCAAAGTCAAACAACCATAGAAGCAATGATGTAAATCTACCAATGGATGGTTTTGTGAACCGTAAAGTTCAGATGATAAGCAGCTCCGTTCTTTACAACTCGACGGAGACTCATCATGATCCCGGCGTTCATCTTAGCCTTTACCGGAAACCTAGCTTCGGCAGTGGTTTTATCCTCAAGGACCATGGAAATGGCTACACCAGCATCAACTAAAACGCGAACAAATACTAAAAGTTAAAACGATGAGAAAAGTGAAATTGGATACGCTATTATTGTGTCAAATAATACTGACTTTTATTATTCTTAATATCTATCCATTTGATCTATAACTTTCTCGACTCTGATAGTGTATACGTTGGTAGGCCTAAAATGTTAATCACCTCTTAGTCAAACCCACTTAAAAAAAAAAAAAAATTGTACTTGGACTAGAAACTAGGAAATACAAAATTGTCACACAAAATTTAGCATAGATATTGAATTATGTATAATATAATTGAGTTAGATTGCATAAGTAAATTCCAAAATCTGTAATTAAAAGGGCATACACTGTTATTTGGCTTGTTGTTGAGCCTGGCAACAAGCGATACAAAATATTGCAATTGAACATGATATTTTTAGGAGTTTTGAGAGTTAAATGAGCTAGTAGTCAAAACATTTTAGAAAATGTATTAAATATTTTCAAACATTTGTGTTACATGTTAAATTTGATATATTAGTGTTGGAAGATTGGTAGAAGAAACCATCTCAATAAGCATTAATTTAATTTGAGATATTGGTCCAACTTTTTCTCTAACTCAAACATTTTATCAGGCACCGTGGTTTATTATTTTTAAATCAGGTTAATATGAATTAACCTGATTTAAAAATAATAAACCACGGTGCCCTTGAATTATTTGCAGTTATCTTTCTTTTGGGTTACCCATAAAAATGAAACACATTGAGTACCGATTGGGCCCAATTATAGTCCAAAATTAGAGAAGATGGTTATAAGAATTTAGAAGGAAAGTATTAAATTAGATCGGTCTCATCCCTCATCCCTCATCCCTCATCCCTCATTTTTTATGGTTGTTTTTCATATTAATTAATATTAAAATTAAAGACTGTCTTTTTTGGGGTCCTTAAGTGTCTTTAGAAAGACACAAATCTAAAATTAAAGACACTTTTTTTTTGTTAGTTTGATATTAAAAAACACCCATCAAAAGATAACCAATGTAGTGGTCTTAGAGCATCATTATTGGTAAAATTCTTAAGAGGGTTCTTAACATTATTTATAATACAAATATTGTAAAAAAGAAAGTTAAGAACTTTTGCTAAGAACTTCTTAAAATTAGCCTCCAATGGTGAAGTTCTTAAATGAGGTTCTTAAAAAAAAAAAATTCTTCCTAGAAACTCAAATATGCATTTCTCCTCCAATGAAAAGCTATTGTAAACAATGTTTACTCAATATAACTAATTTCAGTTTAAATGTTGTAGCTTTTCCCACCATAATCATAATCTAGAAATTTGAATGCAAAAATCTAACATTTGGATGACCTAAAGATATGAAATCTAAACGTTTTCAGATATTAAAACAGGTATTTGGTTGCTTCTTCACTCACCATGGTATTAGAACAAGTCTTTTGCTTTTTCATAGAAGGCCCTAGAGAAGAACCAACACCAAGGGCCATGTACTCATCTTCTTCATGTCCTTCTCCTGTTGTCTGCACGTCGTCCTCATCTCCTGTTGTCTTCACGTCGTCCTCAGAAACCTATAATTTAAATGCAAAAATCTAACCTTTAACTGATTGTAAAACAGAAACATATCAACAACGATTTCATTAACCACAAACTTAATTATACAAACAAGAACTGAAGCATACAAACTGAAGCAAACATTAATTAAAAGTTACATTAAGACATTACACAAAGACAAAGTATTATGACAGTGAATTGAATTCAAGCGTTTGACAACATGTCAGTGATTAGTTTGTCCTTAAGAGCCACTTCTAGTTCAGAAAGTGGCTCTGTTTTACCAATGAGACTGTCCAACAACTTGTTCTTAGAGAGCTTCTCTTTCATTGTTAAATCTTTCTGCTTAATCTCCCACATACTCTGAAACTCCAATAGAGTCTTGCCTTCTTCCACAGTTGTTGCCTTGCTCCCAAATTTTTTACCTTTGGCTTTTGATGCCTTAACACCAGGAGGACGAGCTTGATCCTCTTCATGGCTTAGTGGCACAGAGCTTGATGACTGTGCAGAGTGCTCATCAAACTTCCTTCTCTTTGATGGTGGCTGATCTTTTGTAGATGAAGATCCACACCATTTTTGATCATGCCTAAGCTCTCTCCAAGCATGCTGAAGTGTGAACTTTATCTTGTAATCATTGAAGAAGATCTGATAAGCCAGCTTGATGACATCATCCTCATTTTGGCCACTGGAATTTTGTTTTGTTGCAGCCTCATAAGAACCTACAAACTTGCATACTTGATCGTTGATCTTCTGCCACCTCTGCTTGCAGTGTGTTGGCTCTCTTTTCAAAAAACTTTTAGCTTAGGGCTTGCACCATAATAAGCTGCAATGCGTGACCAAAACGCATTGCCTTTTTGCTCATTCCCAATAACAGCATCCTTACTAGTGTTGAGCCAAGCACTGATGAGCACCACGTCTTCAATCTGTGACCATTTCCTTCTTTCTCTACGCTCCTTAGGTTTGTCTTGAGATAAGAGAAGATCATCATCATATATATTGGTTTCAAGAGGATGGTTTGATTGTTAACTACTTAAGAGGTTCACAAAACCATAATCATGACTATATGGATCCATAGATTAGGTGTTGAAAGGAGAAAGAAGAGAGAATGAAGAAGGAAGAGTTTAAAGAGAAGGCAGAGATTAAAGAGAAGGAAGAAGGAAGAGTTTAAAGAGAAGGAAGAAGGAAGAGACAAATGGTCTCGGTGAATTAAAAGTAGAGGTGAGGTTAGGTGTTAAAGTCTTCAAGAGTTTAATTCAAAGCAAAGTGAATTAAAAGCACCTAATCTTCTCTTTCAAGTTTGATGTAGACAATAAAATCAAAGTGAATTAAAAGCACCTATCATGTTCACCTAATCTAAATCAGTTTAAATCAAAATCAGAAACTAATCACAGATTCATGTTTAACATAATCTAAATCAGATATTCAAGCTTCTCCTAACTTAAATAAATCAAAAGGTGTTAGATCAGAGATACACACCTTTGATACCGCAAGCCTCGTGCTTAACCAGCTTTCCATTAGCTTGAACAGGCACCCTGAAGCGTCTAAGCACACCACCATAGCTCACCTGAATGATCACAAACAAAAACATATCACTTAAATGAAATGAATAAACTCCATGGTTGATTCCAGTCATAACTGTAGTTGTTCTTCCATCAACAGACATCACTAAACAATATTTAATCAATTCATAAAGAGAAAACGTAAGAAAAGTTTCAATCTTTGAGAGAATATATAAGAACAGAGTTGATTCTCTTACTAATGACAGGAAGATCCATTTCAAGACCAACTTGTTGAAGAAGATTGTAACCATTCATTCCAGGCATGTGAACATCACTTAGAACCAAATCGAAACAATTTTTCTTCTCTCTTAGAATTGTTAACGCAACATCAGCTTGTGAGCAAATAGTAACTGCACAAAGGAACAAAACTCAGATAAACAAAAAATGTGAATTTTCTCAGGAAAATCATTGAAAAGAAGGAAACTTTGAGACCTTGGTACATGAGACGAAGAAGCATTTTCTCGAGAATGAATAAGCAAGAAGTGTCATCATCTACGACAAGAACTCTTAACCCATTAGGAAACTGATCGTTGATCGTCGTCATTTTCGTTTGAATAATTGAAAAAACCCTAGAGCAGAGAAGAGAAGAGAAGAGAGAAATGGGATTTTGGGAGAGAAGAAGAAAGATACAAAAAATGTGGAGAAGAAATGATTGAAGTCGTACAGTGTTGAGTAAGCAGCCCACTGGTTCGAAAGCGACTTGTAAGCTGGTTAAGCACGAGGCTTGCGGTAGTGGCATTGTTAGTAAGCAGCCCACTGGTTCGGTGAATGGCTTTTCACCTCCACAATCCAAGCTCACAAAACCTGCACTTATCAAAAACAAAAGTTTGATTCTTTTTGTTACAATTCACTTCAAATACCATAAAGACTCCATATTTTTACCTTCTGCTACCCAACTAAACACACAAATCTCAAACAAACCAACAAAAATACAACACTCGTGAGATATGTTAACAAAAGGCAAAAATTTCAAAAACCCTTGTTACTACATCACATGAACTAGAATCTTCACAGCTATTTCAATGAGAAAAAACATTAAAAAGTAGTCAAAAAGAGTCAATTACCTGGAGCCTGGGCTGATGAAGAAGTGAAGAGACAAGTTGAAACCAGAAGACACAACAAAAGCAGTGAGATTTTCACCATCTCCTGCTCAGACAGAGAACACTTTGCAACAGTTTAACACATAAATAGCGTTACAAAATAAAAAAGTGAATGTGATCTCAGAAAAGTGTTTTTTGTTTTGTTAAAACGAAAATTCCCAGAAACAGAACCAAACAACGTAATGGTCGAACCTAAAATTAATTTTCTTTCCTATTAAGAGAGATCTAAAACATGGAAAAAAGATTTTGGAAACATTGTATTCCACACTGTAAACAAAATCTGTAAGCAGAATCGATATGAGGTTCAAGTACCAAATCTTATAGCTAATCAACCAGATTACAGTGTCAAATCCTTCAATTCTTACTAATAACGAGAGATGTGAGCAAGAAAAACCTACTTGATCTGCTCGTTAATGGCGGATTCACACTCGTCTGAGTACTTCTGTCGAGCGAGCGAGAGATGAGAGCTGGTTGGGACAAGATCGAGCTCCTTCTTCACCTCCTTGAACGGTGAAGCGGTGGTTTTTTCAGAGAGACGAAGGAAAAAAAATTGAGGGAGACGATGAAGCGGTAGTTTTTTTTTTGGTTTTGTTTTTTTTTCTCAACCCATCAGAAAATGACACGTTAGGAGTTCTTAAGAGTTCTAAAAACTTTTAGTTTAGAACCGGTTCTTAACCCTTTTTTTTGTTTTGTTTTAATTTAATGGTTTTAATCTTAAAAAACTCTCTTAAGAACCTCCTAAAAACCCCCAATAAAGATGCTCTTAGGCGGTTACTGTTTAACAAGAAGAGACGGGATATGTCAAATCTGCAACTTTTATAAAGATGAATCCTTATATTATTCTTCAAAAATTTGTAACGAATAATTATTTCGCTAACATTTTTGGTTGATATTTTGAATTAATTACATTATTCACAAGTATATTTTCAGTTTTTTATTTTTATCAGTGGATATGAAAAATAATATATTATTTTTGCTTGTAATCAGGACTTTTTGTGTTCAAGCAAAGATTGTTTTCCATAATTTAGGAATTAATAGTGCATAGTATTAATTAAGTTGTCATAAGACATAATATGATAAAATTGGAACGACGAAATTAAGTTTCGTTATTTTCAGATATAAACAATTTAATTTTTAAATTTCAAAAAAAAAAAATTTAGATAGTAAACCACATATAGTATTATTACCTTTTTCTATAACATTAATGTTTCCATTATATCAAGATGTTAGTTTAATATATATATAAAAAAAGCTTCATTAGCCATTCTTATTTTTTTGTTCCTTTAGATATTTTTGTTCTTTATTTTTATTTTTTGCCTCACACTATTATCTTTTTCCTTTAGTTCACTGTGTATAATAATCTTATCATGCGTTTAAACTCCATCTGGGGCGTAATTTAGTAACCGTGTATAATCTTATCATGCGCTTAAACTGCGTCTTGGGCGCAATTTAGCAGCAAGAGGATTAGCCATCACACGAAAGCCTGAGTTTCTCAGACAAGTCAACGGTCTTCTCATCGGATGGTAGCCATTCAAACTCGTGCAAAAGCGTCACAGTCCAAAACATCACTGTTGTGAAACCCAAATTCTTCCCGGGGCAGACCCGAAGACCCGACCTAAACGGTGCAAGTCTCAGATCAGACCCGAGAACAGAGAACTCAACCTCACCTTCCTTTGCTACAAAGCGTTCCGGTATAAACTCTAACGGATTTTCCCACACGTATTGATCGTGTGCTATGGCCCACATGTTCACCATCGCGGTGGTCCCCGCCGGAACACGACGATCGTCGATGATCGTATCTGTGATTGCTAAGCGGGACCACGACAGAAGTGGGCCCGGTGGATGGACTCTCAGGACTTCTTTCACTACAGCCGTCAGATATACTAAAGACGCCACGTCAGACTCTTCAACAGCCCTTGATCTTCCCACGATCTGATCAAGCTCACTGTGGACCGTCGATTGAATATCTGGATGAAAAACCATCCTAGCAAGAATCCACTCGATTAATACAGCCGCCCGTTAGGGTTGGGCACGGATCGGATATCCAGAATTTTTAGAGTATCCGGATCCGGATCCGTCGGATCTGAGAAATAATTATTCGGATCCGTCAATATTCCCGGATATCCGGATCCGATCCGGATCCACCAAAAATAGCTTAAAATCTTAAAATAATAATATAAATTTATTAAAAATAAATTAAAAAATAAAAATATCATATAAAATATTTTAAATTAATTTTTATAAACATTTTTGAACATATTTACTATGTAAGATTTTTAAAATACACAAAAAATTCAAATAAAATTTATTTTTGTGATATTTTACATCAAATTCAAGCTATTATATAATATATATATATATATATTATACATATATTTTAAATAAAAACTATACATAAAACAGATTTGGATATCCGGATTTTTAAAATAAAATATCCGGACACCACGGATATCCAGTTTTTCGGATCGGATCGGAGCGAATCCCGGATCGGATCTCGAATCCCGGATATTTTGTCCACCCCTAGTGTCAGTTACTCTGAATATCATTTCCTGTTAAACCCCCCCCCCCCCACAAAATACGAATATTTTAGTACCTTCGTATTACTTAAAATGGTATATTAAAAAATTATCCGAAACTTCAATAATTTAATCACAAATATATTTTATTTTCTCTGTTTAATAAAACTAAAAAATCCACGTGTACGTACCCAGAGAACGGTGACCATATCCGGGCCATCAAGAGAGAGCAATACGTCAACAAAGTCACTCGGCGAGTCACGAATTTGATCACGGTGGTCAGAGATAATCCGGTTCACAAAGCGGTTTACTTTTGGGACCAGATTAGAACATCTAGACCGGATTCTCTGAGGATCCAATTCCGATAACCATGGAAGATGATCGGTCCAATTAAGCGTTCCGAGTTAATCATAACCTTCTTCCACCAATCCACTAAGCTCATTAACTTCATCGTGTTCGTTCTCAAGCTCATATTCTTTCCCGAAAACAGAGCACATCATGTTATTAAGCGACGCCGTTTTGATCAACTCACGAGAAAAACAGAGACCATTGACGTTACTCTGTTTTGCGAGACACTTCGTGATCTGATTCGCGATCACACGTCTCTGCGTTTCGGAACGTTTTATCTGTTTCGGGCTGAAAAGATGATTAGACGCGATTCTCCTCAACGTTCGCCAGTAAACGCCGTAAGGTGCGAAACCAATAGCTCGGTTAAACATAAGAGAATACGCAGATTCTTTAACCGGTCGGTCAGCAAAAACCGCACTGTTTAGAATCTCTTTAGCAACATCAGGATTGCACGTGACGATCACGCGAGTATCTCCCAAGCTAAACGCCATTAAACGTTTGGCTCCGAATTTCTCAGCGGTTGCGGCTATGCAACGATGAGCCAAAGTGCTTGACATGAGATACATGCTTCCGACAAAAGGTAAGCCTCTAGGTCCGGGAATCACGGTGGTTTGGTGGCGGCGGTGGAGGAAGTATTTACCCCAAGCGGGTCCTCCGGGATGAGACCATAAGAAGAGAGAAAGAGCGAGACAAGCGAGGCAAGCTACAAGAAGAGCGACGGCGAGATTGGTTTGAGTAAGGAGGCTACATTTGGATAAGACAGCGAAAAGTAAGCTACTAGTGTCAAGCTCGGTGGCCATGGAAGCAGAGAAAAAAGAATAGAGCGAGAGAAAGGAGAGTGGCTTTTTGCTTTGGGGGTTTAAGATGAAATGCTCTGCCTTCATGTATTTATATAGAAAAATATTTGAAGCTCAAGCCCTTGTTGTTAATTCTTTTATTTTTTAATCAAAAACTATTGTTTATTTCATTTAATATATATGTTTTTTTATGTTACAGGCGGAATGTTGTCTTTTAGTATTAAATAACACTCTTTTGTGTGTACTTGATTCTGTCTTCTTACCCTAAATATTGTACTTTTTTACTTGATATATTTGTGCAAGTTTGCGTTTGCGTTATATTTTATACAGAACATCAAATTTGATCTTGTACCTTTTTCCAAGTGATTTTATGAACTACTATTTTCATTTATTTTTAGATGTAAAATAATAATTGCAGGGTAGTTAATATATTGTAAATAAAAAAAGTAGGTGAAATTTTTTAGAAAGCAAAACATACATGCAACATATGTTGAAGATAAAGTATCGAAATATTGGATTATCTGATGTTTACCGAAAATATTGTATTATTATGTGGGTACTGATAATTATTTTAATTGATTAAACATAAGCCAAATCAGGAGTTTATTTTAGGATCTTTATTTTTTAAAAAGAAAGACCTTTCAGCCACAAGAAAAAAGTTGATTAAATACAATGAATTAATAGGCTCTTTTATTCACCCATCTATTAGACAAATGCACATCAAACTTAAAAGTGCAAAAATTAAAAGTGATTAACATTTCAGACCACTTACAAAACTTATCGTTTTACAAAACAAAACGTAAGTTCCTATTTTTTTTCTTCCATATAATGGATTTGACTCTAAAATTAATGTTTATTCGCAAAATAATTGACAAAAGGCAGTTACAATCTTTAAAACGTAATATGATGAGAGGTGTAAAAATGTAATGTATATACCTTCTCGTGCCCGTTATATAAAACTGATCGAACTTTATAGATCCACTTTTGTGAATTCATTACATTTGTATATTGTAATCATATTTTGCTAATTTACACTATAAATTATATAAATACATTCCGTATATTTTTGTAAATTAAACGTTTATTTACTTGATATAGATTTAACGTGATAGCTATAAATTCTGGATCAATTTCAACTGAGAGTACTGTTGCAAACAACGTTTATTTGTACTTACAATTTTACAATGGCCAGCTGAATAATACGTACATCTGCCGTTAAATATATATTCGGTCACATCGTACGATATCAAGTCTTATGTTTTAATATTGATAGTTGATGATTATTTTACAAGAAAAATGATATATATATTCTGTATGAGTGTATGCTGTAAGGTTGTAGCACTATATATATTTACTAACAATATGCGTCTTGGACAATGGACATGAATAATATCTCCGTTATAAATATAAATATATATATATATATAGTCCATTATCGTAACGTTTTTATGGATAATTTATAACTCCTAATACGAAGTGTAGTTATCTTTCCTTTTATTACATGATCAAGTACATGTACTTATTTTTCCTTTGTTGATGTTAAGTATCCGTTAATTTATATCAACAATATGCCACCCATAAAAACTAAAAAGTAATAAACTATTATAATACTAAGAAAAATCATAACCGTTGATGAGATTAACGGTTTAGCGCCGCCATCCGCGACGGATATTACGTTAGCGCGCGTGACGTTAAAATCTTTGAACCCATGGACATATTTAAAGAGCTCTTTTAGTTACTTATTTAATTATATGGTTTCGTGTGACTGCTCGATCTATAATTATATACCGTAGAAGTCATCTGACCAGGGAAAACTTTAGAAGATATACTAAGCATATAACGTTATAATAATACCTAGAGAATTCATTATATACTATGATCAAGTACAGTGAACTAAATCGACATTAATTTAACTACTATTGAGTAATAATATCAACTGTCTTATTATAAATCGATATACATAGAACTAAGTTTGGATTAAACTATTATATTCCAAGAGGGTTTAATTTAAAAAGTTTTAATATCAACTTACATGTTGACACTTTCAACCTTTTTTACCATCGAAGACGTGGGGGCAATCAAGGACTTGATGCTATGGTTTTTCCACATCTGTCCTTTTAATATTATTACTATCCGAACTAATAAAATAATAACATTTTAAACGACCAAATTGTATTATCTAATCATTCGAAACAAATTTTAAACTCAATAATCTAAGTTTAGCATAGGCCTATCCAGTGGCGGGTGTGCATAGATTATATGGAGGACAGTTAATTGCCTTCCATAATTAAGAACAAAAAATAGCTTAATTGTTTAAAGATTTGTGATAATACTCTTATTTTACATTGTATTTTCGTTTCCGTCCGAAATAAAATTTGTTTCCAAATCTATCTCTGGGCCTATCTAGGAGATAATGGTCCTCTCAGTGCTATATATAATCGAATACCAATGATCTAATACATTGTCACCAATGAGACAATGATAAAACAGTTCATATAATAAAACTCAAATGTCATATTTTCGTCAAGTTTATCGTTTTTCCTAGACCGACTTCCGACCATATTCGATAATATGCTGAAGTTTGAATTATAATTCAAAACCGAGTAGAAAGCGACATTTAATCAAGTGCAACAAAAAAAAGTGTAAAACAAAACCCCGAGGTTTAATTAGATTTTAGTATATTCGTATATCCAAAGAAAGATTCCAAATTTAACAGTTTTACGAATGAACATTCTTATTTTATATAAATCCATAGCTTAAACTTGTAAACAAAAAAAAACAAAAAACTATTCTATTCAACAAATGGCGATTTAGTTAAATGTATAACTAGGCGCCAAACAAAAACAAATGCTAGCTAACATTAAAATAAGATGACAAAAAAATGATAAAATATAGTATAAAGTTAATCATAAAGCAAAATGTATTGACCTCTAGGTAAGGGCTTAAGACACGAATTGACTTTGTGCGCGTGTGAAGACATTCTTTCCGGTCACAAATAGATTATGTGGATTATTCTTTGTCGGTTGAGATATGCTGCGGCGTGGTGCAGTGCACACAACTGCCCCTCCAAATTTTCAACCGTTGGATCTCGTTTTCAATCACAATAGTCACAAACCTACGGTATTGGAGCCACGTGTCAGATTCATGCGCACTTGGCGTGTCTTCTTCGAGTGTCAATCTATTACTAAAATACCCAAAACCTATACAAGAAGAATACGATTTTAGAAGGGTATATTTGTCTTTTTGATAATCAGACAACTTACATGACTTGTATCTACCTGGTCCCTGGTCCCTTGGTTGGACGGTCAATGACTTATATATCAACGGTCAATATATCCTGATCGTAGTATTAAAGGTACCTAACCGTTGATGTAATTAACAGCTACTAAAAGTTTTGTTCATCTATTTTATGTCTTGTGTTTTTTTTTTAACATTTTATATGGGTAATTTCACTAATTGATTATAAAATTTTATAAACCTACATAAATAAACACGGAGTATAAATTTTCTTTATTTAACAAAAATATTTAAATTGGATAAATAAAACTGCTTCTAATAAATGAATTTATAGTCATTTATTTAATATACTCTCACAAAATAGAGTTATCTACCTAATCGACCTCCTTTGTGCCGGCTCAAAATTTAGACAGGTAAAATTTAGTCAAATGAACTTTCTAAAAATATTTTTTAGTGCGATTATATAAATTTTGAATTTTAGACCAAGTAAACGAAAACTAATGAAGAAAAAAATAATATGTACTAATAAGGCGAGGACTGAAAACTAGAAAGAGATTAATTGTGTCAACAAATAAAGATAACAGATTGCAACATCCAACCCAATAACAATGATTTATAATTAGAAAACAAAATTGAGATAACAAAAATAGAAAAAATTGAGAGAACATGGTTTTAGATATATAATATCTACGAGCACCCAAAAAAGAGGATAATATCCACGAGCCAATTTGGGTAATTTCATATAACTAATTACCATCAATAAATATGGAAGCATATGGACAAAAATAATTGTTAAGCGAATTGTTTTGTCATTATCTAAAAACGAGAGGACAATCTTGCAATTAGGACCATTAATTTGTCTGAATTGAAATTTGTCATTTGATGAGTATGATAAGTCAATTTATTAGGAGGACACGTCTCTACATATAGAACTTAACGTTACATTATAAATGTGTGTTCGTTGCCCTATTAGAAAGGGCAAATTTCTGTTTAAATTTATTTTCACTCTGGACCCTGATTTAACTATTTGCAACTTGCAAGTGTGCCCTCATCATATGTAGTAATCACAAATATGGTTAGGTAGATTATTATAGGTAAATGATTATCACTTTACAATAACCAACACTAACTGGTGATCTCTAGTTGAACACAAATTAACTTTATATCAAATAAACCTCAAAAAAATAATGGCGCAATCTTGAAGCTGCAGGATAGTATTTCGGTGTGACAGAAAGAACTGAATAATCAAATTTCATATTAATTTCAGTAATTCAAAACTATTACATAAAAATATCAATAGTAGAATACATTTAAGTAAAATCGATTTCTAATATTTCAACTAATTAAACGATGATTACAAAACTACCACTATATATCTAGAAATATTATATAATTATCATAGATAGCTAGATACCATAACTCGTAATTGATGCAGAAGAAGCAAAAGTTATAATCCAACTGGTGTGGTGGGTAAGCTATATGGTTAATAAATATGTATAAAACGATCCAGTTTTACAAAAGGTGACTATCCGAGCAAATTGCACGAATTCCTTTAATCCGTTGGAGATATGATTACATAATCATATATATATATATGATTAGATAGTTATTAGACTATTTAAACCATAAACATGCCTTTCAAAGGGAGGGTAATTAACTTTTATATTTTTATATTTCATATGGTACCTTAGTGAACCGTCGTAGCTAGGTACACAGCATCCTTGTACTTTAGAAAGTTGGCTAGCCTTTTGCATAGATTAATGCCAATTGATTTGCTCAATTTATAAGGGAATATTAATCCTAGATATATCGAATAATCTGTTGATTTGGTTTTGGTTTTCCGATCAAAAGAACTATTGGACCAAACGATATCATAAATATGATATATATATATATATATCATTAGATTTAGTGTGCATGTAACCCTTAAGGCCAGATGATAATAGTTACTTACAAGTTACAATTGCAACCAATAATTCGAACACACGCACACCGTACTAATGCAAAAAATAAGTTCAGAACAAGATTTCTACAAATCTAACGACGAAAGAGAGAAAAATGAAAAGTACTGAAATAGTATATGAATGTATTTCATACGATCGATACAGAAATTTGCTTAACTTAATATCATTTTTATTTTGCGCGTTAATCAATACCGCAATGAGCACATAATATTTAACTATATATTTTTATTCGATGGCCTAATCCACTTTTGCTTATTAGCTTGAATGACAAATGGATTCGATGCTATATATAATCTTTAATCACAGAATTTTAAATCGTTCATAATCGCATTATTTTCTTTGTGAAAATTTTAAAAACTGATAAAAGGTAAACCCCTTAACAAAACAAAAACTTCAAAAGTTCTGTAATATCACTTAAAACTTCAACATTAAAATGCAAATTAAAAAGATATATATATGTTATGATTCGCCGGATTTCACTTTTATGAGAATGATAGTCTTTATAATTTATACAAAATGATATATTGTCATAGATCAGAAACAGTTGCTATAATTGATAATTTGTTTTTTTATAATGCTAGTTCCATCACTTTTTCATTAACTAATAGTGCGGTCTAATCTATAATTGTGTGAAGCAGACAGTTTAGACTTTATAGAATTAAAATCTTACCAATTTAAAATGAATCACATTTTCTTGAATCGTTGACTGCTGTTGACCATTATACATATAGGTCAACCTCTTGAGGCAACATGAGGAAATTGACTTTGTCCATTGCAACTCGAGATTTACCCTTAAGATCTGCATAGAAAGGGTATGTAAGATTTATTAATTAGAGTCACTTATTAGAATTTTAATTTTTGTATGGAAATGAGAATATAATTTTTCAAACTTTGATATTTGAGTTAGTAAACCAAAAAACAAAAGAAAGAATCTACAGCTCTTCCTCCACTCCTAACGCCTAATACTTTAACGTGTGCCAACGCCACTCAAAAGTTCAAAATAATTCAAACTGAAATATAAATAATTGAACTTTATATATATATATATAAATACTTTATATATCGAGCGATTAATCGAACAAAACTTCCAATGTTTTCCAAAATCGAGTCACTGTGGAACGTGGATCATACTGTTATTACGTTTAGGTTCATGATTTTTAATCATGGGAATCAATGGATAAAAATTTGCACCTAGCTATTTATACAAATAAAAGGAACTAATTAACATGCTTTTTCGGTTCAGATTCGGTCTCCATGTGCAGATAACTAGATATGAAGATTTGATTCATAATTTCTGATAAAAGGTGTTTTTAGTAAATTGTCACAGCAAAGGCCATAGTGCCATAGGCACAACTTGCTTACAAGTTTTTATGTTTATCCTTGATTACCAAGCAACCGTAAGTGTTGCTCAATATCACAAATTGAGCTGTATTAGAACAGATCTTGGTAATCAGGGGCAGATCTAGTGAGGAAGCAGGGGTGTCATATGACACCCATAAATTTTTAAATTTAATGTAATTTTGGTGTATTTTTTATAAAAGCTATATAAACTTCAGTATAATTAATATATTAACCCCTATAAAATTGAAATTTTATATTTTGACCCCTACGAAAATATTTTCTTCCTCCGCCACTGTTGATAATAGTAATTAAGAAATTTTTGTATAACCTGGATGGATACATGACGTAGTTATCTATTAATGTCCAGAACTAAAAAAAAACAAAAACAAAAGGGTCCATGAAGCTTTTGTTCGACTAATGAGCTCATAAATAGTTTCTTTAATATCCTTTATAATAATCTAAAATTATACTATGGAGAAAAGCTATAGGGTTGAATTTAAATCAATTGACAAATGTTTTCAACAAATTCACTGAATATAAGTCAGAGAGTCTTACAGACAAACGGAATCTATATTCTATGTATATGTCACACACTTCAAATTTCACTAATTTAGACAAGACCACCCGTGAGGACATATGTCTATATGCTAGTCTAAAATAATATATTTTGAGGTTTATCATAATTTTTTTTTTAAATATCATAATACTTATTACCGAATCATGTATATTCGAAGGTTTGAAAATCAATTAAAATAAACAACATGTCGAATCGTGGAGTTGGAGTTGAATCAGAAATTTTTGACAGTCTTTACTCTTTGTCTACAGAAAAAGCAAAAAAAAAAAAAATAACACAAAAAATCTTGAATTTTGGAGTATTAGAGTAGAAATAAATAACCAATCAATTTACATCCGTATTAACCAAAAAATTTATAGTACACGCGTGCATGTATTTTTTTGTTCCTTTTGGATTATCAGAGTAGATTAATTAAATCACTCATTCGGTCATTCCCCACCACCGATATGTGTGATTTCAATTCGTACAAAACACAAATATATTCTCATTCAATTTTTCTCAACTGGAACTTGGAAGTAAAGGTGTTGTCACGTCAAAACGTGTAAGTTAGATTTTAATAGTGGTTTTCATATTTTATTCACTTATTTATCTAAAAATATGTAGATGCAATACTGGTCCAAGATTTCGATTTGATTCGAAGATTTAAAAACACAAAAAAAAAACAGAACTGATACGCTTTTTGTAGTCATAAATTTTTATTTTTATTTTTTGGCGAACTCTGTTTATTATTCGAGAAGAAGAACCCCAAGTAGATAACTTTCTGATTTGAGTTATATGTTCAGTTTGATAAATAAGAAATAAAAGCCCATTTATAAAAGGTTCAATATAGGCCCAATTGAGAGCTGGTCAAAGTCAAAACTCAAAAGTTGTAAGGCCCGGTAACACGATGTGTAAGCTTTTAAACCGGATTTACGATTTCGGACCGCGGCTATCAAATAAATCGGTTAGTGCGTTTCAATCTTCTTCGTCTCCCAACTCAAGCTCTGTATCTTCCCGAAATGGTATCTTGTTTCCGGTTTCATGGATGTTTACAATCTCAATTCTTCTGAAAACCCAACCTTCTCTTCCTTTGCTCAGTTCATATACAATCGATGCGCTTGGAACTTGGAAGACTCTAGTAAGCGTGATCATTACTCTGTTTTCGAGATATTTTAGGTTAAGTTTCAAACTCTTTTAGATGGATAAATCAGGACGCGAATCTTGCGACACACGGAAACTGAACTGAAATTGAACATGTGAAAGTGATGGTTTTGTTAAAGTGTATTGAACATAGTAAATACATATAGATCGAAACAAAGATTTTAACTAAAGATATTTTTTTTATTTTTCTTAACACAGTCTACAAAACTATACCCACTCTTTTTTTGTTCTCTTCACTAATGTTTTGTTTTTATGACCAAAAATCCCACCAATTAGGGTAATTGCTACTAGACTGGTCTAAGAGAGAATCAGAATTGAATCCTCCCCAGTTATCAGAAGATGTCAAGCAACTATCATCAGCTTTCTCCACAATGTTCATGAACTCATGATCTGTCTCTTCCTCGAACCCAAAATACTCTATCTTAATGTTGTTGCTATAATCACCATCATTACACAGAACAATCCCTTGATTTAGCTTCACTTCTGGCTCACACTTTCCATTATGTGATTCTGTAATGCTACTTAGAGCCCCTCCTTGATCACCACAACACTCTTGATGTCTTTCTTCTTTAGGCTTTTGCATTTCTTCGTTTAGTCTCTGCAACTGCAAATAAGTAACAAAATCCATCAGATATCTTTTCTATGTTTAATAGGAGGAAATTGTATAATATGATAGTGTGGTAGAATTATAAATATATGAAAATAAGAAGAATAAGTATGAAATTTAAAAATTAGACAAATGATCGAGTTTGTTTTTCCCCTTGAATTATAAATATATGAAAATAAGAAGAATAAGTATGAAAATTTTAAATTAGGCAAATGTTTTTACCCTGAAACCAAATATATGGATGTGCCAAGATTTAATTGGCTAGTTTATGCTTTATTTAAGATTACTAATATAGTTTTTATTCATAATATTTTTGTTTATACTATTATCAAAATTTGATTTGTTTCCATCACTATTCTATTAAAGATAAAGATGTCAATAGAATCAGTATGTACGTACCTCAGAGACCAAAGCTTGCTTTTCTTTCTTCATGACTTCAAATTGAGAAGCCAAATTGTTGTAATTGGTTCTGAGAATGTTATACTCTTTCTCAAGCTGCTTAGACTTCCAACGAGCCCTCTTGTTCTGAAACCATATAGCCACTTGTCTTGGTTGCAGCCCTAGCTCTCTAGCTAACTTCACCTTCTTCCTTGGTTCGAGCCTCGTCTCGGACTCGAATATAAGCTCAAGTGACTTGATCTGGTCCTCAGTAAACCTCTTCTGGTTATAGCTCTTCTTCTTATTATTCTTCTTCATGGTCACACCACTATTAATCTCACTGAAGCAGCCATTGAAAAATTCTTCTTCTTCCATTGGTTTCTTACCAGATCTTTGCAAGTTTCTTGATCTCGATTGGGAGAGAAGTTTTTGGATTTTTTTTGTTTCTTTGATTTATTTTTTGTCTGGAATCTCTGTTTTAGTGATATTAGCCTCTTTATATATAGGAAATTGGGGAGTAGTGTGTAATTGTAGTGTAGGGCCAAAGAATTTTTTATTTTGAAATTTTCATTATTTAACCAATAAACTGAATTCATTAGGGGACCTACAAGTATTGGAACCATGGGATAAAAATATAGCTCCAAATTTCTGGCTTGACACGAATTGGCTTACATCTCTATCAGATTAAGTCGCATTTCATTTCGATGTGAACTAATCATCTAACTACTGATAATATTTTCCAAGAATTCCTTGATATAATCTGTTTTATGGAAGTAAATGATGATATCATTTGGCCATCAGCGCTGGATTAAAACAATATTTTTGATAGTAATAATTTTACCGAAATTATTCAAATTAGGAACCTCAGCAAAAGAGCCATTAGACACGTCTTTAAAAATACCGTTTGTTCACACTATTTACTACCATTTGTAATTTATTTACTACAATTATGTATAAAAGTATATAGAATTCGAAGAGGCATTTTTAATAGATTCTTAGCAGATTATATATATATATATATATATATATATATATGATCATCGTACTATGTTCAAACATGCAAAACAATATATATCATCATTCGACGTGTGACTGGCCTTTGCGATACATTTTAAAATTTTGAGTCGATAATATTGATAGACAATAATTATTGAGAAAAACAAAAAAAAAAGACAGATCGTATAAAGCAATAATCTTATTCGATCGTGTAACGAGATCTCACGTTCACATATCAGGATGTACGACGGGTGTTCAAATATTAAGATTAAATCATTTTAATTAATTTTCATTTGTCGTCACTCGCACGCCATCCTATAGAGGTCGGTTACGTGAAACACGTTTTAACGTGACTCTTAGTGAGATTAACACACCTGTTATCAAATTAATCTAAACCTTGATGTATCTCGCTAATCACAAAGAAGATGGTTAATTTTGTTATTTTGTGTGCGGTAAGTTGATAAATAATTTGATCAATTCGACTCATTAACAAAATTCTTCAAACTTTATATACCACACGAAAAATATATATATATATATATGTTTGCACATCACATATTATAGTTTACGATGCTTTACGCGTTTACTTTTCTTTTTTTCTAATTCTGTTATATTCATCTTTTGTTTTTTCCCCGATAGATATGAGTTTTTAAATACGCGTTTACTTTCGTTACACGGAAAACAAGAAGATGATCACGAGATGGAGGGATTTTAGATTATTGACTTCCATGCAAATGACAAGCAAACTCAATTATGAGATTTTTAGTTTCTTAGAAGAAGTATAGTGACCTTGAAATTCTTTTGATTTCATTTTAAGCCATTTTAGTTTTCTTCTAACAAAGAATGATAGTGTCTGTAATCTTTAAAGTTTCATTATACTTTAAAGATTTTTGATCGGATAACAATTTCAAAATAAATTAAAGTTTCATTATAATTTTAATCAATACATCTATAAAAAAACTATTTAATAAGCTGAATAATATGGATTGAAATATAATCTTGTTAAAAATCAGTATTAACATTCAAAATTACACTTTTAAAAAACAAAATTAAAATTATACAAAGATTTTATAAAACGAAGGTAGTATATTCTTTTCTTATAAAAATACACACTCTTCCCTGTATCTCAACCATTGGCATTTTGATAATTAAATTGAAGTTTAAGCAACGAATATTTATGATAAAAGCAACTTTATACTTAATCTTTATCAAGAAAAACAAAACTTTATACTTAATGTTTCAATGATTAGTTTAAGGTTACGTTTACCTTGCTTCTCGGAAATCTCTTCTGATTTATTAAATAAAGAGTACAAAACAACAGATTTATTTTTTATTTTAAATAAAAAAATACAAACAACAAATTAAATTTGGCTATTTGTGAACTGCGGCGGCTGCATTGATCCATTGTCGCGTAAGCCATTAATTTTTGAAATTTCATAAATCATCTATATTAATGAAAGAAAACCCATAAAAATATTTATGAAAAATATTTGAAGAGAATGAATTTCATCAAGTTGTTTCAATAAGTAAAGGACTAACTTTTTGGTAAACAATGTAATGAAATAGATCTGTAGAGTTTCAGACAAGTAGCAATCAAAGTTGTCGAGATCAACCTCTGGTTCAATGCCATTTGGCACCATTCAGAGAGCCAAGTTGATGGGAAGACGACGTGGCTATAATTTGTGGTTGTTTCTGAATATTACGTCCGACAGATGTTTACACGTGTCGAGGTTAGCTTAAATATAGCCGTTGTTGATAAGATGCGTAAGAGAGAAGATGATTGATTCCTTACTTACTGTTTCTTTCATTTTTCTTAGAACTGGTCGTGAGAAAAGAATAGAAATAAATCTTGTTCTGTTTTCAGTTTTTGATTCCCTAATAAACTGATAATGGTTTGCAAAAACCTTAAGGAATCAAATTCGGTTCAATTTAGATACAACTCGATTTTTATTCATTTTTTAAAAAATAAGCAGTTTGGATTATGATAATTTGGAATGTGAAAATAAATTATGCAAGGAAACTAAATTTTCCATACATTTTTATTTTGATCGGTTTTAAATGTAGTTTGTAGTTCATTTAATTTGAATGAAGTTAACCGAACTTTAAAACTTTTTAAAATTCACATTTGAATAATTATTTTAAAAAGGTGCTTTGTCATGTCTTGTTTGTGGTTTGCATATTTTTCCAACCTCTTTGTCTTGCCGCGTGTACAGCTTTACAAATATTCATAACTCGTCTGTATACATTGTGTTTTGAAGTTCAGAAATTATTATTTTTTTCTTTTGAAAACAGTATACATAAAATGCCCCTGCTGTTAATTTATGATAAGAAGTCTAAAATAACCCAACCAGTTACTTGAAAATGATATTTAAATATTGACTGAGCTCGATTTTGCGAAAGAGAAAAACAGATAAAAGTCAAGTTAACCGATATATTCGCATAATCATTTAAGAAAAAGAAGAAGTTAACAGATATATACATACACACATGCATACATTAGCAAATTAATTTGGTCTAGCTTGTCCCGGAGAAGGAAGGGGTCCATGATAAGATGCCAATCCAATGAGGAAGAGACATGTATTTCACTACCGTCCTAAAAACAAATTATATGTGATGATAATAAAACTTTACGGATATTATAATAAAATGAAAGTTATAAAAAGAAGTTTCGATTAATTTAATCATTATCTTATTGAGTTGTGAATATCTATCTATATTAGAGTATACTCTTAAGATTGAATTATCTATCACGTGAAACATGCCCAATAACTTTTTTATTTTATTTTTTAGAAAACCTCAATGGCCAACAATATTGAGCTACTTAATTTAACTACTTCTGCTCATAAAACCTGTTATATTTTAGTCTTGATCGGGAAAAACTTGTGTGGGAAAGCTTTAGATTCGTATAGAAGGTTTAAAAGAAGTGTCTGTACCGAGTCACGTAAAAGGCACAAGTCTCAGTTAGTTAATGGGCAGAATCGTAATTAGCCGTGGTTTGTTGTTGTTCTTTTATATGAACCGAATAAATCACAATGGCCACATTTATATCAGAACCACCTCAAAAGACAAAAACATAGAGACATTTGAGTTGTAAGAAGAAAATCACACGATGAACATTGGGCTGGTTGCCTGGTTTTATACTCGAACAAATCTTAAACCGAATCAAGGGTTTATTGTAAATCACGATGTTTTCTGTAAATGAATCTTTAAATCGAGTTTGGTTATTTTTTGGATTCGACCTATATTAGTACTTTAAGGCCCAAATGAGAAAATATTAAAATAAAAAGCCCATTAAGGCCGTATGGGCCCATTGTCAACTGGACCAATGATCTAAGTTATCATTAGTAAGTAACAAATGGGCTTTGTTGGTGACACCTTTTTATTTTCGTTATTTTTTGGTCGGCCTAACTTTTTTTTTTGCGGTTTAAGTTTACAAGTTACAAGTTACAAGATGTGCTTATAAATAAGGTGTGTATATATGTGTATAACAAGGAGACAAGTAAAAGCTGAAAAGAGTGATGTAGATTTTAGAGGACATGGTCAAAAGAACAGTAAAAAAGTTATGACATGCATCTAATCAATAGACCTTTGAATGTTTATTATAGTATTATTTTTTTTTTACTACGAAAATTCCATGCCTTTCAATACGTAAAACAAATTAATTAGGTGCACAAAATAAAATATAATTAATAATTATATAATGAGTTGGAATCTGAGGCGATGGAGCAGAAGGAGGAATTAATGCGAAAGATGGCAGAGAATACGAACAAAGAGGCATTAAATGCTATTGTAACCCTCGCTCTTTCCTTTTCCCTAATTACAATGCTACCCCTACCCTATATATATTCATACTCTTTCCAAAATGTATAAGGAGGTTAATCGTATATCAGATGGGTTGGCTAACCAAGTTTTTTCTTTGCCGCTTGGTTTTCATTCTTTTGGTTCTTATCCCGACGTAATTCACATGTCTATGTTGGAAGATTTTAGTGGGGTTATATTTCCACGGCATATTCGTTTGTAATTCTTTTAGTTCTAGTTAAATAAAATGTGGGGGACAATTATCTTCCCTCGCTCACCAAAAAAAAAATATAAACTAGCGATTTTTTGTTTTAAAAATATAAATTAGGGAATTAGTGATTTCAATTAACTAAACCCTTTTGTGTGAGTTTTATAATACAGATACATATTCACTAATTCAAAGTTTAATTGTGTGTTTTTACTCTAGGTTATTGTATAATTCAGAGGCATGATAATTTTTATAAACATAAAACTATGTAAATTGTGTAGGAGATTGTTTGTAGTTTACAAAAATTATAAAGCCAAGTCGTACAAATATCAAAAGTAAAAGTTTTATCATTTATGGTGTGGCTATGTATAAAAGGTATGATGCGAAAGTGAGAATAATTCAACAATTAATTAACATACCAATTAGATGTACAATACTATACTTAAGAAAATAAAAGGGAATGTAAGAATGGGACAACGTGAGGATTTGACGTTTTCCTCTTTGTTTCTGTCTTTCTCTCTACTCTTTTTCTCTATTCAAGACACAACACAACTCTCGAAGACTGGCAACAAACGTTGAAATCTGGAGCTTAGAATCGTCTTCTCCATTTGTCATTCTCATGCACAGTCTACGTATTTTCCCACGCATGCATTCATTTTTGTGTATATTTATGTCTTATAGAAAATCTATAATCTCGAATCTACGGTGACAAATTGAACGGAATGAATACCAATTACCAAACCATGTAGATGTAGATATAACTTTGTTTACGGTTTAGTCACGTAGGAATCTTGCAGTCAATAGCCGGATTGCAATAAAATTAGGAGATTTTAGTTATGATCTATACCTTATAGAGAGTATACCACTAGACGACCATGCCCGTTGGATTAACTCAATTCATTTTAGTTCATATAGTTATGTACTAAATTTTTCTCTTGCTGCAACACAAATTTTTAATATATTTTTCTTTTAAATTGAATATATATACGAGGAAATTTCAATAGGTTTCTTGGACACTAGGAAACTAACAAAATGTTGCAGCACATGTCGCGGGCACTCTCTAGCTACAATCTTTATGTGTGTGTTTTTTTCTTAATAATATATTAATAATAATAATAATTTTTGAATATATATATTTTTTGTTGGTAAAGCACGATAAATTAATAAAGTAAGACAATCTATGTACACACACATTGAGACCTTTTAAACAGAGAGAATAAATGCACCACAACGGTCCATAGAGATATTATCATATGCTACAATGACTCATGTAATTTAAAATCGAAGATACCCAAAGTGTATGTATATACACACACAAACACACACATACTCCTTGTATATTTTAATTTTTAATTTTTAAACTTTTTAAAATCTAAATATTACAGCTGGCCGGATGATCAAATTATTAAATTTTTATGCAATATATATTTTATACACACAAACAAACAGATATTGGTTGACAAAAGGAAATGCTTTTGTTCTCGCAAAAAGAAATTCTTCGAAAAGTAACCCTCTTTTTTGTTCCCCATTTCCAGAATAATTACAATATGGAAGATAGTTTAAATTTGAAGTATAATTGCTGACGCTTGTTAATTTATTTACTCGTAATTAAGTGTCAGTTTTAGCAACTGTGGGAAATATTGAAATGATCTATACTAACTTACTAGTTTTAAAGATAATCAGATGATTATCTTTTAACAAAACTACAGTAAACTATTGACCAAATATATTAGTTCGATACAATATTTTCAGAGCTATAAAGGAGAAAGAAAATGGGAAAAAGTTGAGAGCTAATAAATAAATGAAGAATGGTGATATAGGGCAGATCAATAACTCAACCACTCCTCTGACTAACTTTTATAGACGACCCCTTTCTCCTTTTTATTCCCTTTTTCTATTTTTTTTCATATATTATCTTAATATATATGACTTTTATCTTATGATTTGATCGTCTCTTTACTTTCACCCCTTCTTTTGTTTCCTTTCCACGGTCACTGATTATCATCTTCCTTCTTCTTTTTCCCCTTTGATTTGGTCAAATCGTCACAAAAGCAAAATACATCAAGAAAATATGAATTTATAAAAGAAAAATTAATGTGTCTGAAAAACAAAATTCAAGGAAAAAGAGGGAGGGAAAGGGAATGGACTATGTTTTGAGAAAATTACTTTAACAAGTAAATTACCATGGTGAAATGAGAAATCCATTGACATGTCTCAAAAAGTAAATCCAAATGTTAACGTTGAAATCTTGAAACTTGAAATATTTTTACACTGTTGACCAAAGGGAAAAAAAAACATAAATACAAAAAATAAAAATAGAAGTGGAACCCAGCCACTCAGAACCCATGTTTATTTTGTCTTGTATAGCTTTGGCTCTTTCTCCACTACTTACTCTCTTGTGTCTTTCTCTTCATAAAAACCCTCTTCACTTATAATATCCCTCTCATCATTCTCTTCATCATCACCTCATTAATCTCTCTCTCTCTCTTTCTCTTTTCCTTGATCTTAGCCGGATCTGATGGGGGACGAACAAAGAGAGAGATAGAAAAATAAGAAAAAACCCTAATTGAAGAAAAGGATTTAAAGAGGGATTTCTCTTTTGAGGGGACTGTTGTCTGGCTCGAGGACTTTTTATTCTAATACAATATCATATTATTAGTCTCAGATCTGATGATTGTTTAGAGTTTTAAGCATCGTCGGACCAGGCTTCATTCCCCCCAATTATTGCTCCCTCTCAATCCTAATTAACCAACAAGTTTCTTCCCTTTTTCACTATTTGATTTAGGGTTTCCATTCAATATTTCAATGTGGTAAAGGTTTGATCTTTAACCCTTGAATCAATTTTTTATTCTTATGGGTCTTCAAAATCTTCTGAGTTTCAGGTGGGATTGTTTTTTAAATATAATACAGATTGGTGGAATGATGAAGGAATCTGAGTATCTGACTCATGTGAGAAGTAGAAAAGTCTATCATCATTACTAACTTTTTCTTGTTTTTTTCTCTAGCTATGATTTTGTAATGATTTCTTTTTTTAATGATGTCAGGACGAGTTAGCATTTAGAGACTAGATCTAATATTCATGGTCATGAATAATGATGAGGGTGATGTAGTTTCAGATCCGTCGACTGTTTGTCCAAAAAAAAAAGTTTCTTACTAACTAAACCAGATCTACTAGATCTGAAGCTAGATCTGATTTTTTTCACACTACTACTATATTTATGTTTCTTGTTAGTACATAACTACTAGCCTAGGGTTTCGACTTTCGTCATTCCATTAACCATAAATATTGTAAAACAAATTAACTAAAATTTTATAAATTTCCACATTTCGTCCTTCGTCTTTTGGTGGTTTGTATTTTTTCTGTTTACGCGTTTAATTAACACTTTGCATTCTGCAGTTACAATTCAAGCGCATTGAAGATTCAGAAACTCGAACGGATTTTTACTCATTTCGAAATATTGTAAATGTAATCTTCTTTTCATCTATATGTTGGTTTGATTGATCTATCTTTTTCCATTGTCACTTGACTAATTAATTGATTTTTGTTGATGTTAATATTTGTTATTTTGGTTTTAAACCCAAACGTAATAAAAACAGCAGATCTTATAATCAATCAAGACTTAAAAAAAGCTTGTATGTTATACGTTGCGTGATAGCGAACCGTAGTCAAACTGCATTTGAGGTATGAATCAAGTACCGTCAAAAACCAAAAATCAACAATTTGGTTGTATGTAGTGTGAAACTGAAAGTGAAATACACTTTGGTTTTCATAACCTCTGTGAGAAAGTGAAATTTTACAAAGTGAAAGTATATAAAGCGTGGAACAAAGGAATGTTTTTTCCTTTGTTTTTTTTTTGTTGACATTCGCTGGATCAGAACAGATAAAAAAAATGATTTATGAAAAGGATCAATATTTAAAATTAACACCAATTATATACAAGAAAATGTGAAAGACTTTAAAGTAAGTATAAATAAAAAATTGCTTTTCGATTTCCAAAAGTTATCTTTTCGCTAGTGATTACACAAATTACCATGACTTCTACTTTTTGCCTTTTTTTTACTTTGTTTTCTTTTTTACAAGTTAATGTGCTTTACTAACGAAGACTTTGACCTCATTTTTTTTCGTTCTTTCTACGGTTTCAGTGTGTTTTATCTTTCTAGCTACTTCGATATACAGTTTTCTGATTTATTTTAGTACACGAATAAAAAAATCTTATTTTCGCTATCTGTCCCATGATTTTTTTGTGTATGGGTCAAATCTGCCCCATGATTCTTATTTTTTCATTTTAGTGGCAAATTAACGAGTAAGCATATTGCGAACATTTTAAATAAGATTTTGAAACATTGGTAACTGGAACTTCAGATTTGGACTTTTAAAGGCAAAGGCAAAGGCCCAATTAGGCCCATTAAGTCCTAATTACGTTTTGGGTTGATAATAAAAAAAGATTTACCCTCCGCATTGCCCATTCCGCCATTGGGTTGAGATTTTTTTGTAAATCGTTATTTCAATTGTCCCACGAAGATGGTTGTTGTACTATTTAATGGAAATCTCTATACTATTAAAAAAAAGTATTCGTGGATCGATTGCCAAACAGATTTTTAAGAGTAATTAAATGAAATATTTTTAGCTCTGCATCAAAACACTATTTATTTCCTTATCTAATATTACAAATCTTTACAACTAAACACAATTATTTATTTATCTAATATTTTAATTTAATAGTATGAATTATGATTCTTCTATCACTTTTGTTTGATCTTATTTTCAATTTATTTTAAATGATTATATAATACATATAATTAATAAAAAATTTAGATATTTTTCTATATAGGTTGTGATTCAAAATTTTTTAAACAAACATATATTATTCAATTGATGACGAAAACATTTGTGTTCTACGCTCCACATAGGCTAAAACATTTAGGCAATGATCCAGAGACATCTTATTTAAAAGACCAAAATGATTCCAAATACGAATGAACAATAAACTTTACATATCATGCGTTCAAATTTATAAATTTTACTCGGTTAATCCGATTTTAGTTGAACCAATTTAAACTTTAAAAATATATAAATATTTAAACTCTGGAAATTTTTTAAAAATATTAATAATAGTTAACTCTATAAAAATTTTAAAATATTAATAATATTTAAACTCTATGAAAGTTTTTAAAAATTAATAATATTTAAACTCTATAAAATTTTTAAATATATAGAAACTAAGACCATTTAAAAGAAAACTTTGAAATTGACCCAAATTATGTCTTTAAATAAAAGATTTGTTAAAAAATAGTATAAAGATGTTTAAAGTACCAAAAATATTTTGTATTTCCTTTTATATTTTTATAATCATTACATTAACAATAATTATTTCTTTTCAATGCAATTAAATCTCTTAAATATTTGATTTACATAGACATATTTTTGTTTAAATATTATGTCATCAAGATCTTCTATTTAAATAATTAATAGATTAAATATATATTAATATGTTTGTTTAGATAAAAATTAAAAATGTGAAATTAGTTTAATATATTTAAAATATAGAAAAATTAACAATTCAACATAGATTTAAAAAACAAGAAATCTCTATATTATTATTTGAGAAGTACATTTTAAAAGATAAATTATAAGTGGTAGTTATTATGAAATGCAACTAACGATATACTAATTTTTTTTATTTCTTTTACAAAAGATATAAATGAAATTAAAAATAATCTAAAATATCATAATGATCAACGAGTTTATAAAATCACTATATGGATATGTTGTTGTAACTTCTTATTCAATTGCTTGCCCGTTAGACTAAAATAATCAATCCAAAATATGTAATTATATTAAATAGATCGGTTACAGGACGTAAAACTTCCGAATGATACGGGATATGATGTGTTTTTGTCCCAAAATGGACAGATAACTAATTTTATAATATTGACTAATATATATATATATATATAATACTAGAGCTACCGATTTATAATAATTAACTTTTAATACAAATAGATTAAAATTATCAATCCAAAACCAATAATTATATAACATGGATTGGTTACATGATGTGAAGTTTCCAACTATTATTGGACATGACATGTTTTCATCCCAAAATGGACAGGTTTAAGACAAATATTAGATAATTAATCATATATATATATCAATATAATGAATTTTTTAAATTAGTAATCTGATATGGTAAAAAAATGATGTAACTGTATGACATCATGAGTTATAAAAGACCGCCAAAAGTGATTAATCTCCGTATATGTTTTATTTTTTTTGTATTGATAGATGATGTAGATAAATGTTTTTTTATCTAATTAGATTTTTTTTTATTTAGATTAATTTAATATCTAATTCGGTAGGATTTGCTTTAAATTATTTCAATGAGAATAAATAACATAATTGATTTGACATAGATTTGAAGCATATTATAAACCGTAAAAAACAAAATACTATAAATATATGTTAAACAAAACAATATTTATAAACCATAAAGAAATACAAAAATAGTAAATTAACTTACCATAATAAAATATAAATATTTAGTAAAAACAAAAATAACATATTTATATTAAAACAATTGACCTACGGTCTACCGTGTACCGCGAATTTGAATCTAGTTACAAATTAAATTGATATGCGATTATGAATGGTTAACTCTTTTATTTTTGGGCAGAATTTCTAGACCTTCAACCAAATAAGAAAAATAAGATTTGGTTGAAAACGTACTCGTCTCGATCTCGTTCGAATAAGTCGATGACTAATGAGATATATTATTAAACGAATTCCATACGTGGGCATGCCCTTAACTTGTTTTGGGTTCATTGCATTTGTACCCAAGTTTGGGTATACATATAGATTTTTTTTTTCGAAACTTTGGGTTTATATATGACAATGACATATTACTATTACATACATTGTTGATATATTTGTTCTTCTATAATATTTGCATTTTAATATGTAAAATAAACGTTGACATTTATATAAAATTGCAATATTATAGTAAATATTTTGATAGTCTAATGATTGAATATCCGATGTACCAGAAAGTGGCTCAAGGAAACTCGACATGTAAGCAAATTATTGTTTGACCTAGGAAATTTTATTTTTGAGTACTACCCTACAGAAAGAGCGAGCTGATGCAAATTCTTGAGAATTATTTGGTAACTATTGTAAAAAAAAAACAAATTTTTAAAATTCTTGCATACTATTTGTCAACTATTTGGTAAGAAGAACATTTGAGGAGATGTTGGATACAATAATATTCTTTATCATTAGACGACACTTATTCTTTTGTCCTTATAACTACAACACCAAATTAAAGTTGTACCCACACAGCAAACCAAACGCAAATGTAAGTTGTAAATTGTAACGAAGATTATTCCACGTGTCATATTTATTTATTTGTGTATTGATGAAATATTTCCAAGTGTCTGATTTCTTTAACTAAAAACAAATGCAAGTGGTGTCTCCCTACTTGCGTTACCCTCTTTAATACACGATGTAATTCATAATTCTACACATTTTCATTTCTCCATCTTAAAGTATAAAAGCACCTTGTTCTTATGCATATCCGAAATGCATAAATGACCATACTTCAATCCTAAATTACAACCAGATTATTTTAAATTGAAAAAAGGAAATTCTCATTTAGTTTAGTTTAAAATTATATCTATGAATGTCGTCTTATTTCTTGTGCCCATATAAGTATTCAGAATTTATTACTACCATATCTTTTTCCAATACATTTTAGAATTTTCCGTTTATCATTCACTAATAAATTGATTCTTTTTTTGGTCAATTAATAAATTTATCTAACCAAAAAATGAATTTTGAAATTTCCTGCAAATATTTTGTAATCAAAATAAAATTTATAAAAAAGAAATATGTTTGAAAATATATATTCGAATTTATCTGACAAAAGAAAACTCTCCCTTCTGACCCTTAATTGACTCAGCATCGCTCATTAAATCCAAATTTTTGTTATCTCCGAAATGAGAAAAAAATGAACAACTTTAATAGGTCTCTTAAACTCTCCCCTCTTCCACTAGAAGACCCTTGGCCTTTCTCCTCTGTTTTCTAAGCCAAATTTTCTCGAAATTTTAGTCTTTCCTTCATATATTTCTTCTTTCTTCATCATTTTCTAAGTTATGGGTTCCGGAGATAAAACCCTCAAAAGCTTGAAGAACAACAGCAAACAAGGGATCAAAGATGTTCCAAAAGGGTGTTTAGCAATCAAAGTGGGATCAAAAGAAGAAGAGAAACATAGATTCGTTGTTCCTGTTTTTTATCTTAACCATCCACTGTTCATGCAACTCTTAAGGGAAGCAGAAGAAGAGTATGGATTCGAGCAGAAAGGTACTATCACAATCCCTTGCCAAGTGGAAGTTTTTCGGTATGTCCAAGACAAGATCGAAAGAGAGAGATCGGTTAATTATAATAGTAATCATCATAATCATAGCCATAATCATTTTGTTGGATGTTTTAGAGCTTGATGATGACGATGACAATGATATATGAGCATGCTGATGAGGATGATGTGATGTGCAAGCAAGTAAAAGGAGTACAAAATATTTGTCTTTTCTTTTTTAACCTTTTTTTTTAATCTTTTGTTTATTTTAATTTTATTTTCTTTTTATGGGTTTGATCTTGTGGAGTTGCGGAGCCAAACACGGCCTAACCCACAAGATTAGCAATTTAGGAGTAGTTCAAGTTGTGTTTGGAAATATAAATATAAATAAATGTGAAATTATGAATGCTAATTGTACTCTGAGTTATATATTTTTTAGTGATATCTGTTTGATGATGATCGCGATGGTGATGACGAACAAATTTTTGGAAATTTGCGTTTGATATTTTATTATGAGACGTATAAATTTGAAAACTGGAAAAGGAATAGTCCACTAATAAATTAATTTTATCTGTTAAGGGAAACAAAGAAGAGATTCTCAGTTGATTTCAAATTAACAATGTTTCTTTCTGCACAAAAATAACGATAATGCTCTTTATCATTTCTGTTGTAACGGCCAGTTTCTACGTCGCATTAAATTATGTTGACCGCAAAAACAAATCTATTTGTCATAATTTGATAAAACTAAAATATCTGTCCAATTTACCAAAATGATTTTTGCGAGTAGTTTTTTGTTTTCCTACAACAAGAATTAGAATAGATCGTATAGAAACTACACTATTTGATTCTTATGTGTAACATCTATGTAATAAAAGTATGTGTTCTTTATATCAAAGTAATAAAGAAAAAGTTAACTAACACATTTTCAGAAGTTATTAATTTGAAGTTTTGAACTTTGGAGATTCCCCAATTTTCCGTAAGAAAAGAAGTACGTAAACGAATCCACTCAAGCTCGGCGATTCATCAGTCATGATCATGACATGTAATAAGAGGCTAGGATTCAATTGTCGGTCGAGTGTGTCGCCATTAGTGGAAAGCTAGCCTTTTATTTATTTGTTAATTAATATGTTAACTACAATATTTTGCCTTTCCTATTCGTACATAAACTTTGTTTGTTTATACCTAAGTAGACAGTGAAAATAATACTTGAAACTAAATCCATATAAAGGTACAAACACTAAAATTTTAGCAATACTATATATTTCATATGTTAATCATTTGACTTTTGGGTTGACAAAACTGAAAATACAATAAATCATATGAATTTTTGTTATGAAGTCAGTAAACAACGAGAATTTCATTGTTTACTTCACCAAATAGTTTACAAGAGAAAGGAGGAATTGATGATAAGAGAATATTAGTAGATAATAAAAGTTTTGGCCAAAAATATTGTGTTATAAGGTAACTGAGTGGACCTACACTGTCCATTATTATGTCATTATTGATTTATAAACAAAATGGGCCTGGCCCAATGAATTTGGTACAATAAAAATACCAAACCGAAGTCACCAATCAAACAAAGCTCACAGTCCACACATATGTACCCCCTAACAAGATCAGTAGAGAGAAATTGATGCCTACAAATAAACGTTTCATATAACTGTTACGTCTGATACCTACAACCCATGTTAAAAAAATGCTAGGCGTTAATGGAGCATCCGAGGTAAACCTAACTGTCTAATCAAAAAATTGGGGATTATACAGAGTTTAATCGGGGATTAGTTTTTTGATCATTTTTAATGTTTTTTAATAAAAAAATAATGTTATGAACTTATAATATAAATATACAATTGATAATATAGTTGATTTGTTCTCGATTTCATTAATACTCTGGTATATTTTTGTATTTTGGTTTCGATTAGGGTTTAAAATCAGGTAATAGATGTAGAACGAATAAATATAAATGGATTGTTACTGATTTTTTTTTAATTGAACCAATTTTTTATTAAATTGTGAAAAAAAAAATTTGGTCAAATTTTTTTTTTTGAAAAATAAAATCGGTTAGGTGGAAATTAATCGGTAAAAATCGGCTAAGCGAAGATTAATTGGCGAAAAATCGATCCAGCAATTAGTTACTCCGATTAGACAAAATCACGGTGAAAAATTACGGTTGAGCGATTAAACGGTCGCCTAGACTGCAATTTTTAGAACACAACATAATCGCTATATCACAATAAATCGAATCTAATGCATAAAGCTAAAGTGGGAAAATTTTTGATAGGTCAAAACCTACCAGCTATTATTATAATCGAGCCTTTTACTAATATATATATATCATCACATGATGAAAAAGGTGAATATTGGAATCCTCCATTTGTCTTCAAAAGTAAGATTCCACCCCGCAAAAGATATCAAGGGTATGAATGATCAAGAAAAAGAAGAATATGAATGATCAAATTATGTAATTTAAAATATCAAGGGTGATTAGACTTTATGGGTAATTAGCTATGGTTAATGGCACTTGGTGCATCTTAATCCAAGTTTGTTGAGGGTGATTAATTGGGTAATTAATCTAATTATAATGATGAGATTAGAAGCAAACTACTCAACATCAAACTAAGCATTTAACCAACAAAATATCTTAATTTCATAGTAGAAGTATTCCCTAGAATATATAAATTCCGTGTAGATAGATTATTTATTTGAAAAGTTAATTTGTCGACGAAATATTTTTCATATCGGACTTTTGTCTCCCATGAGTTGATGATTATACTTTTTGTTCAGAAATCTTTTTATTAATGTAGCTCGAAAACACCCGCCATACCATGTGACATACTATGATTTATGACAATGGAAAATGTTGCTTTGGTCATCGAATGATAACTAAGTTTCTAAATTAAAATTCTTGAAACCAACCAAATTTAGATTTGCTTCACTTTTGTTTCATATTCCACTTGTAATAGCTTAACCTTTCCTTGTTTTGTGTTTTTAACTTTTATCCTCAAAATGATGTCTCTTTAAGGGGAAAAAATGATTTAAAAGCCCTGTAAAATACTAAAAAAGAAAGAAAAATTTGCGCAACCAATCTTCTTCTCTAAAGTAAGATCATGATATAAAATTGTACGACAGACATAGATACTTTTATTTTCTGTAATGATTCCATAACCACTGTAATTATCACAAAACTGACCTTTTTTCTTTTTCTTACAACAATTATCTTTTTTGTCTCAAATGTTTTAAACTTTCGACAACTATATATTAGTATGATGATTATTAAATCTTTCGTTCTACACAATCTTTTGGTATGTCACTTCTTCCCTTCCATTTCCGTTATCCACTACCGTTTGACACGTGGCACAATGGGTTGGATGATGACGTCGTCGTTCTCACGAAATCTGCATCGTTCCATAAATCCATTTCCGGTATATAATAATCCGGGGATAAACCGGTATTGTAGTAACCGGACCGATTTAGTCCATGGAACAGTGATTGTGGGATCTCATCGACGGCTGGGTTTGAATACGAGTTGGGCCCATTTAGCTGCGAGGCAACGAGCCGATCCAGAGCGGCCCAGCTAGCGACGAAGCTGGGGTCCACAATTTTACTTGCGTGGCAGTTGTTGACTTGGTCGTCTATCAACCGCTGGTAACTCGTGATGGTGTTGTTCGAGCACTCGAGGTTAGAAAGTTTCAAATAAGGGTCTAAAGTTATTTCATCTTTACAAGATTGCCCCAAAACTTCACGAAGTTGATCGATAGTCTCCTCTTCGAACGACGACGTTTTCAGCGATCGCGCAGGGCTACTTGTTATGCTTTTGCAAAGACTCTTCTTCTTGAAAACACGACATACCACCCATCCTTTGTCTCCTCCTATAACATCACACGTTTCTACAGTGACGTCATCATCATGGTTCGAGGATGCTACTACACCCTCGTCGAGTCTATACTCGTGCATGATCCAATCGGATTTCTGACCATGAGGGGCTCTACCTTTGTAGAAGACAAGTGTTTTTCTCATCCCTATCCTATCACCATTGGTATATATAGTCTTGTCACGCCCCGTAGCTTTCCAAAACCCGACCGTGGTGGCTCGGTTGGTTCTTGTCCCGGTGGGATACTTCTTGTCCTTATGGCTAAAGAAGTACCAATCGTTTTGCGGCGTTGTTCCAATCTTACAAATCTCTACATAGCAAAATACGAGTTACGTTCTAAAGTGATGAATTGTAATGGATGAATAAAGAAAAGTCTATGTATGTATACACTAAGTCCGCAACTAAAATAAATAAGACAACAAAGACAAACTAATGATGAACCTTGAATATCCCAAGGCTCGAGCTTGTTGAGATCAACGTCACGAATAACATCGAGATCGATCTTGATGTTAGAGATTTTCTTGCGGAGGTAATACTGCAAAAGCTCTTCCTCCGTCGGGTGAAACCTAAAGCCAGGAGGAACTTGTGACTGTCCGTTTACTGATATGTTCATTGTTACGACGATAGACGAAGAAGAAGAAAAAGATAGAATGAGTTTATAACTAACAAAAGTGTGTCTATATATATATATGAATATTTTTTGACATAAACTTGCAGAAAAAAAACATGCATGAGGAAAAATGCATGTGATCTCTCGATCGCTTTTATTTATTCTCTTTCTAATAAGCTTCCTAATGAAAAGAGAGTATTTTTTTTCTTCTAATATTTGGTGTTTTTATGGTGTGATTATAAGTTCGTATGAGCCGCCACTTACAATACAAAATTACAAATGCCACTAAGAGATTATTTTAATAATTTGAAATGTCTGGCTGTCTGTTATTATTCCCCAAATTGAACTCGTGATGAATGTACTTGCTAGAAAATTTACTACCTATGCAAGACTATTCAAGCTTCTTCAGATTTTGATTTCACCGATCCGCAATATGTAATTATGTTGGTTTCATTGCACGTCTACTTTTATCTATGGGTATTCTTAATGGTTAATTTTGTCTAATTTTACACATTGATTGCAGCTAAAACGTTCAATTCAGTCAAATATACCTGTTATATATGACAATTATGAACAAAATCATTATTAAATTATAATGGTCTCTTTATTAGAACATCAAAATTATTTGCTCTTCCATTTACTATTGTTTTCCGCAATTTATAATTTACTGCGGGGGAAATAAATAGTAAAAGTGTGAAAGATAAGAGAGCGCGTGGGGCCGGGTCACGAAGCTATTGGGTAAAAGTAGGGTCCATGTGGGATCCACATGTCAACTGTAATGTAGGAAGCAAGCCCACATCGCTACGATGACCCTCGACCTTAAAAATCTCTATGGACTAGACATTTTTTTTTTTTTTGAAAAATACCATGTGATGTGATGAAGAGTTTCATTAATATATATATTTTTTTCATTAATATGTATATACCATGTGTTAAATGCGAAATTAAAGCTCGTAATCTACTATTAAAAACTTAATTATTGATCATATAATTTTAATGGTCATTGTAGAAGATGCTGCAAAAATAATGATAATGATAGACTTGGTGGATGGTGTTAAATATACTAATGTGACAATTCACAGCCTCCTCATGGAAATTAAAAAATGGAGACAAAAATTCAAAGAGATCAAGCAGCGTTTACGTTCATCGAGTATATGTGCAGGCTGGTAATTACATTACATAAAAAGGTAGTCTGAGATTCGTATATATTGTGCATGTGGTTCACTCGAACTAATCCTAAAGTGTTAGCATATCCATTATTCAACAAAGGAGAGTGTAGATTCACTCAATTTTTAAATATATTTGTATTTATATAAATTTGAATGACGACATGAATTTAGATGAACAGTTGTTTACAACTGTGAGCGAAGTATATATGTACGTGCGTATGTTGTAGATTTTGTGGGGGCCAATTTTCTGACTTTTATTTTAACATGGTTTCTTTTAATCTCTGCTAAACTTAGTTAAGAGATTAAAAGTTGAGTTAATTCAGTGCATAATAACATAAGACATTAAGTTGGAGAAGTAATAACTAAATTTCTTTTTAACAAACAAAAAAAAAACTAAATTTTTTTTCTTAGAGCTTGTAATATTGAGTCCATATTTATCTTTTTATGGTAGCCCATATTTAACATATGTATATCGTTAACATTTCCAACAAATCGCTTTTTTTTAACCGCTTTTACGCTTTTGAACGCTTCACATCCTCATACCGAAATTTAAAATTCTAAGCAACCTAGTCATGAACAGAATTGAATAATCTAAAAAAGAACCATTTCTTTTGAGCCAGCTACATGAAGTCTCGGACTAGTTTGTTTGTTCATTTGTGTGTTTATGAAAGCATTCCACGATCTTTTAATGGTTTATGCAGGATTTATAACTTTAGCCGAATCCTAGATTGTTTCGGGTCAGTTTTAGGTCCTTGGGCCTGAAATAAAACTGAAATGATTATGCTAAAGTTAGTCGATAATTATTCATTTCAATACTGTCTTACAAACTCAACATAGGCCCAACAAAAAGTTTTGAACTACCAGAAACCGAGTGAACGTTAACGATATCTTTCTAAGAGCTCTTTTCTTTTGCTCCTTTATGATTTTTAGCATTGAATAAGAAATAATAAATATGTTGGGCTTATGGAACAACTAATTTATGAAATCTTAAACATATTCCACTACAAGAAAACACCCTATTTTCGGACCACCATTTCCGACCAATTCGGATAGTCAGAAAATTTTCCGACCATTTTTCAACCAAATTTAAAATTGTCGGAAAATAGTCAGAAATTATTAGGAAATATTTGGTCAGAAATTAGTTGAAATTTTTATTTTATTTTATTATATTTTTTACAAAATTATTATTATTATTCCAAAAAAATAGTCAAAAATTGGTTAGAAATTTTATACATTTCTGACCAATTCTCCAGTTGGTCGGTAATTTTTTTTTTTTTTTTACAAATTATTATTATTATTCAAAACAAAAATAGTCAAAAATTGGTCAGAAATTTTATACATTTTCCGAAAAATTCTCAAGTTGGTCGGAAATTAGTCGGAAAATTGGTCAGTAAATAGTCGGAAATTTCTGACGAATTTTCGACAAATGCGTTTCTATATAATTCACACAAATTTTCTTCCAAAATCATTTTTAACCTTTAAACTTCTTTCTAAAATATTTCTAACCTTCAAATCACTTTTTTTTATATTTCATCTATATAAAATCTCCACAAACTTTCTAAAAATTTTAAATTTATGTAATATCTCTAAAATATTATTTTGTTTACAAATTTATTTTCGTTTCTACATAATATCACTTTTAAAATATTTGAAATATATTTTCTTTTTCTAAAACTTTAAATATAATTTTGTTAATTTAATTTTAAAAAAAATACAAATTTCCGACTAAATTTTTACAGTTGGACGGAATTTGGTCAGAAACTATTGGTCGGAAATGAGTTGGAAAATTCCGACCAATTTCCGACCAAATTTCGTTTCCAACTCTCAGATTCCGACCATTTGACTATCATCAGAAATTGGTTAGAAAACCCCTATTCGAACCAAATTCCAACGAATACCCTTATCGGAAATTGCAGTGTTTTCTTGTTGTAGTGTTCATTCCTAAACTACGATTTCATAAATTAGTTGTTTCATGTGAGATGCCGTCGATATTAATCAATCCAAATATTTCTAAGTTGATAAACTTCTATAATCACTCAAAGTCTCCAACAAATACGAAAATCAACATCACTTAAATGCTTGAATCGTGAAACAGATTAAAACATAATTAATATGCAAAAACTACACAAACATTTTTTTTTTCCGCTATTCGAAATTTTACCATAATTTTCCTTTGAAACTACTTGTAACGCTTAGCTGGTCTGAATTCGCCCTCGAATGAACTCCGCCGCCGCCATAACCACCGCACTTCGCCACCGTCCTCACACTTTCCACCAACGCTTCAGTTTCCACATCCTTCACAAGAATTTCCGCCAACTGCTCCGGACTTATCACAAGCCTTACCTTCCACACTCCACAACCGCCTCGGTCGCCGCCATTACTAGCCGCGGTTACCGGCGTTTTCCCGAAAGACATCCTGTACGGCGTTGACAATTGATCGTAGGAATGCTGTTGAGCGGTTGTGGCGGTGGAAGAAAGAGGGAGGAGATAGTAGATGTTGCCGGCAAGGAGCTCTTCGCCGTGGAGAAGCGGCGGAGATGAGTGGCGGAGGCTTAAAGAGTCGTGGATGACGTGGCCGGGAAACTCATTGGTGATTAATTCGGCGAAGATGGGAGGATAAAGCTCCATGACGCCGCCGTTTGGAGTCACCACTTTTATTAATAAATCATCGTTATCGTATAATTTTCTTGAACCACCATAGCCTTTGAATACGCAATTACCCATTTTTTCCACAAACTAAGATAATAACTCAGTTATGTTATATTCATGGAATCTTAAGAAGACCAACATGGATAAGGGTTTAAGATGAAGGTTTTCTTTGACCAATTAAGTATAAAAATACCAAGTTTATAAAAACAAATTGTGGATGGTCCACCACTTTTCTTGGTAAAAAAGGAACGAAGATTCTGTGCTTGCGATTTAATATCATCATACAATATTATGATTTTGTTTTTCTAAGATCATCTTTTTTTGGATAATTTCAAAGTAATTGGTATTTGGTTGTATAGTTCTGTAAAATAATTGGCAATATAGTAGTTTTGTATATATATATATAGCTATCGAAAGTATATATATATATATATATATATATATTCTCCCTTTAAAAAGATAGTGATAGGTTAATAATGGTTACGTGAGGTCAAAAGGTAAAAAAAAAAGGCCGACAGAGACCAAAAAAATAAATTGTCTTTTAAAGACATTAACCTTTATGAAATTATAGATGTTGTAATTGAATTTTACTGACAAATTCTTAGAAAAATCCCCTAGAAAACTAATATTATAAATTTATAAATGACGTTCTCGTGTCACACTATAGACCAAACAGAGTTTTTATTTCATTGATAAGGTACATAGTTTTATGTTTGCTTGCATGTTGTTTTTACTCTAATGATTATTTGAATGTCTCGACGTGTGGAACCATGTCCTACAACAATATAACATATTGTCTTTTTTTTTTTTTTACGGAAAGCAAACAAATAAAAAGGTTCTGGAAAGACGAAAAACAGTGACACCTTTCGGTGCACTCAATTACGTACCAACAATTTCTTGGCGGGTCATTATTAATTTCAAGGGTCCTAAAGGGTTATATTGGGCTATTGGCCAATATAGCATGGTTTTTTTCTTCCTAACATTTAAATTCCATCAGAGATTTTGGAACCCAACCACAGAGAGAAAATATATTATATTTTAAAAAGCAGTAGGCTACTTGTATCTCATACCACATGCTGAAATTTTAAGTACCAACAAAATTTAAAATCTGTAGAAAAAGAAATGAAATCTTATTTATTTATTGTTTTTGTCGGCTTTGATTTATTATTTTTGTAAGATGCAAATGAGAAACGTGTGTTATTTTGGTTCATATATTTTTTCTTTAAAAATAAAACTGAGTTTAGTTTAGATTGTTCCGTACAATTTTAGGTTTTCGTTTCACTTCCAGTTAGTTTAGTATATTTAAATTAAAGTAGATAAATTTTAATTCAGTTTTTTAAAAAAAATTTAAAACTTTTTAATACATTGAAGTATTGAACTCGTATATTTAAACTTTAATATCCAAACTTTTGTTGTTTGTACTGTCAAATTGATTTTCTACATTTTGGTTAAAGATTAGAATGGTATTAGGATTGGCAGAATGGGCCGGACTTCTAACCAAGTGGAACTATATGATGGGCCTAACGAAAAGTACATTATGAATTCATGGTCCTGAATTATACAGCAGCTTACGGACATTGCCTTGTTTAACGAGCCGTGCAAAATGGGCATCTGAATTCTGACTTGTATAATACTCCAATTTTAATTAAATCAAACCCAACCAGAAAAACTGGGAGGCATCTGCATGTAATGTAATATTTGTTCACAATAAAAGGAGAAATAGTATTATTTAATTAGAGGTAAGGTGACAACAAATCCTGGAGATAAAGAACGTACTTTAAGATAGTTGACGCGTGAAACACACCCTGCGTTTGCGTTATGTTAATTACTTCAGTTCCACGTCAGCAGATACATGAACCAAGACAACAAACACTTGCTTCCGTCTAATAACCTCGCATGCCCCATGCATCGTAGTTCACATCCTCACTCAACCCCTTCCTCGATTTATAATTACAGCTTGGAAAAAAAACCGGACCCAAATTATTTTAAATCATAATCGAACCGAAGTTTATATCTAATCGAATGCTAATAATTTATATGCCGAATCAAAACTAAAATTTGGTGCAACCGAATCAAATAAACTAAACTTTTTCAAATCAATTATATACTAAAAATCTTTTTCTTTTTTAAATATAAAACCAAACCAAACTAGATTAATCTTTTTTTGTTTCGTTAGGAGCTGACAAAACCGAAGAATAACCAGAAAACCAATTTACCACGCCTAGAAAACCAATTTTCCACGCCTAGATAAAATGCCTAACAATCTCTCTTGTAGACTCCTATATATATAAACAAGTCATTCACGTATCAATTTGGAAAACAAGAAAGATCAATAAATTAAATGGGGAATTTTCTTAGGAGAAGCTGCTCTGTGCACCCGGCTTCCGACGACGGAGGAAGAAGAGGATACGTGGAGGATCCGCTGCAACAACGTAGAAGGAGTTTGCGGATTAAAGTGAGGATGAGAAGAGATCAATTGGAAGAGCTTTTGTATTTGGCGCGTCGTGGTGATCAATCGGAAGACGGTGGTAAGATTGGTTTCTTGATTCTTAAAGAATGTATGGAAGGTCGCTTACCGGCAAGTGTTCTTGACTCCGGTGGTGATGTTCGGTCTCAACGGTGTGGAAGTTACTTGGTGTCTCGAAGATTGAGTTCCATCACAGAAGAATAATAAATTAATATATATGTGCCTTCAATAAATAATATTGCTTAAAAGTTTATTTAGATACGACACTTTCATAACGTTTTCTAGATCATTATCATATACATGTCAGGCTAAAGAAAATAAAAAAAAAGGGAGTTCCATTATCAAGAAAGAAAGAAAGGTGGTATGTTTGTCTCATGTATTTAAAGCTATAAATGACTAAAAATGTATATCCCAATACTTTTTCATTTGTCAACATAATACTACTTCTTTCATAATCCTCGAAAATCTTAATATCCGACTACAGTAGAGTAAATTTGATGCCACTTAGCATCGTATAATTGTGGACATTGCAAAAAGGCAATCCTACAGATAAACCTCAAATCCAATCGACAACTTCCAGTTAATCGAAAGCCATCAAACTATTTAATCCCGTCCAAACAAGCCGTTGATCGACCCATCGAATCCACCGATTCAAAATGATTGAACTCTTGTACCAAATAGAATTAGGATAACTATAGTTACTAAATAAGAAAATAATTAAAATGGTTATCCTAATTTAATAATGTTTATGTTTTAGTACTGTATTTGGGGGTTTTTTGTTTGCAAATAAGTTTTACCTACCTACAATTTGATAAACGTCTGAAACTATAAAATAAAAAAAAATCTAATTATCTATTGTATGGTTTCCGCATAATTAACGGTTGAATACTCCTATCGCGATGCTATCCTTTACAGCACCAGTGGAAAGTGAATATACCAGTTCGAAATTCGATCATTTTTGCGTAAAAGTCAAGAATTTGACCATTAAAAAAAATAAAAAATTGTGTTTTTATACTTTTATAATACCAACGTTTCTATTCCGTCAATCTATGTAGTTAATGCTAATTTTGAAGATTATGTTGCAAGGCTTTATTTAGATGGAAGTTTTTTTTTGTTTTTTTAGTTTAATAGAAGTTGAATTTACATTAAATTTGTTTTTATGCATTTTCAAGAATTAATTACTAAGTTCCGGTCAAAGTCAAATACCGTCTAAAGAAGACCGTCGTAAACATAAAGCCAAAGGTAATAGCAGCCGAAGTTATACTGTAGATCCTTGGCCCAACAGTTATAGTTAGCCCATTATATAACTCCGAATGGGCCTGTTTAAGAAGACATTAACTTTAGTTAAAGTGAATGATCTTATAATCGAATTATAACTATTTTGTTTAGTACAGCTAATGCAATTGTTCCGTTGAAAAACAAACAATTTCGTAGAAAAAGATTATATTAGATTAAAAAGTGATTGAGTTCAATCGATATTCAGACCGTGCCTAAGCGGCTTGTTTCCCACATTCTTTCCACTATCTGTGTGATATCAAGAATTGGTCTAAATCAGAATCTGATGTCGCTTGAATTTCGTCATTGTTACATTGGGTCTTAACTTAAATATGTATTTTCTAATGCTTCTACGCATGTTATGCTATATGATTAAGGTTCCGACTCTCTGTTATGGTATCAATATATTGTCATTTCATTAACTTCATGCGCTTTAATTAATAAACCAAAAAAAAAAAAAAAAACTCTCTTCGTATGTTGTAATCTGTAAACTTTGGCTTGCTCGCATTCTTGTGTAGTTGTGGGATGCATGTTCTTGTTACTTCTCTGTTTTTCCATCCTTTAAAAATCTCCTTCATGTCTCAAACTCTAAACCTCACTCTTGAATTCAGATTCTATTATCTTGTTGTAAGGTAACCAATCTATATCGTTGTATTCATATAATTCCGTATAGTCCATTGATTTAAGCTCTAAAGTTACGTTTTGTTTTAGCAGATGGAGTCAAGAAGAAGTAAAGTATGTGGAGAAACAGCTTGTGGGTTTTCAACTTCTTCAAATGATGCCAAGGAACGAGTTGCTTCGATGCGAAAGCTCTGTTTCGTTGTGTTGTTATGTCTTTTGTTCATGACCATAGAAGTCGTTGGTGGCATTAAGGCTAATAGTCTTGCTATATTAGCCGATGCAGCTCATTTGCTCACTGATGTTGCTGCTTTTGCAATCTCTATGCTCTCCTTATGGGCTTCTTCTTGGGATGCGAATCCACGACAGAGTTTTGGGTTCTTCAGGATTGAGATTTTGGGTGCCCTTGTCTCAATCCAGCTCATTTGGTTACTCACTGGGATATTGGTCTATGAAGCCATAACAAGACTCATTCAAGAGACTAATGATGTTGATGGTTTCTCCATGGTTCTTATTGCCGCTTTTGGATTAGTTGTAAACATCATAATGATTGTTGTACTTGGGCATGATCATGATCATGGTCATGGGGATAATGCTGAGCAACTTTTGGAGAAAGCAAAGGAAAGGAAGAACATTAATGTGCAAGGGGCTTATCTTCATGTTCTTGGGGACTTACTTCAGAGCATTGGTGTAATGATTGGAGGGGTTATGATTTGGTATAACCCTAAATGGAAAGTAATTGACTTGATCTGCACGTTAGTGTTTTCTGTTATTGTTTTAGGGACAACCATTAAGATTCTTCGAAGCACACCGAGAGAGATTGACGCAAGGCAGCTCAAAAAAGGATTGATGGAAATGGAACAAGTTGTGGATGTTCATGAGCTGCACATTTGGGCAATTACAGTTGGAAAAGCTCTGTTTTCTTGTCATGTCAAGATTAGACCAGAAGCTGATGATGATATGGTGCTTAACAAAGTGATTGATTACATCTGGAAAGAGTATCGTATCAGTCACGTTACCATACAAATCGAGCGTTAAAACAACAACGCAAGCTCGAGTGGGTTCATTTCTCTTGTTTTCTGTCGTTTTCATGGTCAAAGTTCAATCTTTTTTCGCTTTCTCGTGTTCTCTCCATTACATGTTTGTGACATATGCCATTGTATTTTTTGTTTATGAAGAAGTTTTTTTTGTCCCGTCTTGAAAAGGGTAATTAAAAGGACATAGCTTTATTTGAGATTAGGGCTATGTTACTGTAGAAGAATCGGAATCTTTAGGGTTTATCTTTAACAATAGGCCTACAAAAAAGAGTGGGGCATGTCTGTCCTGAGAGCAAGTAACCATAGCTCGTGTGCTACAGTAATACAACCATATCACAGTACACAATATGATAAAACAAATTCAAAATTTCCTTGGAGTTTTAATTTGTTGATAAGGTTTCTAAGGTCTTCGTTAACTATGCAAAGTCTGAATTTTTGTTTCTTTGTTACAAATTTTTGTGAGACCAGATATGAATTTGGGACATTTTATAGGACATACACTGTTTAATGCCGTAGAAGTCAAGGCATCAATAGATAAGATTTCTGGAGAGTCAACCTTTTATTGTAATCAATTTATTAATTAGCTTATAATTGGTTGCAAAGTAAAAGACAAAATCCCACACTTTAGAAACCTTAACTCTCTATTAAAGCTCTTAACTGATTTGAATCATTAGAAGAAAGATGGAGGCAGCATAGTTTGTGTATAAAGTTAAGCTTTTTGTTTGATCATTTAAGAAAAGCAATAGTATGGTGTGATATATGATGTTATGGTATGGGTATACTGAAGAAAAGATGATTGAGACATAATGAGAAAGATGACATAAACCCAACGGAAGCTCTCTTACCCATGAAAGGTCCCTTTTTACCTTCTTCTTCTGTGTAAAATTAGAATGTCCCCACAAAAGTCTCTGTCTCCACTTCCTGACAAATCTTCCTCCACCAATAATCTCTATCTCTCCTCTGCTCGGCTCAGCCTCACCAACTCTTACGGTACCCAAATGTATCTAATTTCTTACCTCTTTGTATTTTTACAGCTCCCCTGTTTCCACTCTACTCCATAGCTACTACTAAAGAAAGACTCACTGTTCTATATAAAGCTAACAGTTACAAGTCCAGAAAGGCTCAGAATCAGAAGAGAGTACATGAGTTTCCTCTTCTGCTTCTTTTGTTGAATTCTTGGCATTTATTATTATTATTACATATCAAGATATCAAATCAAGAGCTCTCAAATGGAGAGGTTTCAAGGACACATCAACCCCTGTGTATGTATCTTTTGCTTAATTTAGAAAGCTTTTTACTCTCTTTCTTCAATCTCCTCTCTTCCCTTTGAATCATTTTTTCCATACTCAGAGACATGGACTTGCATTGATTCATTCCCAATTAGTCTAGATACTTTGCATTTAATGCCTTTGTTGTTTGTGTTTATAGACAACAATAACAATTTCTGCAATCAATTATGTTTCCCTCTCTTTGAAAACATTCCATTTCCCCCTTCTACTTTTGTTTATCTTTCTGTCCTAAGCCACCAGGTCCCAACAAACTCAACAGTAGAATTAGATTACACTTCTCTTTCAATCATTCGCGCCACAACGGGTAAACAAACTCATTCCTTTGTCTTTCTTGCAGTTTTTGGATCGAAAAGCGGATGTGAGAAGCCTACAAGTTCAAGGAATTGCAGAGTCTCAAAGCTTTGCCTATAAAGAAGAGGAAGAAAGCTTGCAAGATAAAGTTCCATTTCTACAAATGCTGCAAAGTGAAGATCCCTTGTCGTTTCTTTCAATCAAAGAGCCAAGCTTTCTAACGCTAATGTCTCTTCAAACACTCAAAGAGCCTTGGGAACTCGAAAGCTATCCGGAATTTCATTCACCAGTCCAATCTGAGACCAACCGCTTCTATCAGAAACCAACCATGGAAGGAGCAAATCAAGCTTTGTCAAGCCAAGAACTTCCCTTTAGCCAAGCAAACATGATAATCCCTTCTTCTTCCTCAACACCACACACTGCAAACTCAAGACGCAAGCGCAAAAACAGCCACTTGCTTCCTCCAGAAAAGAGAAAGAGGAGGAAAACTAAACCAAGTAAAAACATTGAAGAGATTGAGAATCAAAGAATAAACCACATTGCTGTTGAACGAAATCGACGGCGTCAAATGAACGAACATATCAACTCCCTCCGTGCTCTTCTCCCACCTTCCTATGTCCAACGAGTAATAACAAAATCATATATACATTAAAGTTCCAAACTTTATAGTCAAAACCTTAACAAAAACCCCTTAATTTGTTCTGCAGGGAGACCAAGCGTCCATAGTAGGAGGAGCGATAAACTACGTGAAGGTCCTCGAACAAATCATGCAATCTCTAGAATCGCAAAAGAGAACGCAACAGAGCAGTGAAGTAGTAGAAAACACCATTAATCATCTCTCAGGCATTTCATCGAACGACTTATGGACGACTCAGGAAGACCAAACTTGCAACCCCAAAGTCGAAGCCACAGTGATACAAAACCACGTCAGCCTGAAAGTTCAATGTCTGAAGAAACAAGGACAACTTCTCAAAGGAATCATTTCGCTCGAAAAGCTTCGACTCACTGTTCTTCATCTCAATATCGCATCTTCATCACATTCCTCTGTTTCTTATTCCTTCAACCTCAAGGTAAACACTACTTAAATTAACAGAACCCAACATTTAAAAATCCAATCTTTAATAAGAAAAATTGGATTTTGATTTTGATTTTTTTTTCCAATTTTGTTGGAGTAGATGGAAGATGACTGTGACTTAGAATCGGTGGACGAGATTACGGCGGCGGCGCATAAGATTTTCGATATTCCGACGATTTGATTATAACACATAAAATTCCAAAAGAAATATAACAGCTGACAAAATGGTATCTTTTTTTTTTTGTTTCTCCTTTTAATCATTTTTTTGAATTAGGAGAAAATAAAAAATTCGTGTTTCGTGATTTCGTTTTCCGACTGACGGAATTAAATTCTGGTTTGTTCGTATATTATTGGACTATTCGATCATATCATTTAGGCTTTGGGTATTTTGTGGATTGGGTCCCATCTAATTAAATGTTTGACCTTATGCGTCTTTATGGTATTTCATCAAATCATGGTTTGACTTTGTCTCTATTTCTAAGGGTTGACCATCCTCTCATTGTCAATATTAACTTATAAAGTACTCTCTGTGTGATGCGACTTCAGAGTTTATTAGACTACCAAATTAGTTTAAAGAAAGCAACCATATAGCCATATGGGCCTATAATACTACTAATGGGGCCACAGAATCAGCCCATACAGTCCAAGTAGCTAAAAAGAACTGAAAGTAGAAACAAAATTGACAACTCTTGGCACAGAACAAGCTTGCATTTTTTGCTATTGATATTTGAACTATACATTGGGAAAGGCAGATACTTTTGGTCACAGCATCATCAATATAGAAGTAACCGTTTAGAAATTTCAAGAGAGAGAAAAAAAAACCCAAATGTTTATAAACTTGGACTCAAACAAGAGCCATGAAAGTTTCTTCTGTACAATGTCGTTGGTCGATTTAGCTAAAGATGAGACCGACGAAACTTCAAGTTAGAGATGTAGTAGAGAATACGCTTCTTGCCGTCAGGGGTTAATGAGAAAGGAGGGTTTAGAGATAGAGTCACTGCTTCCTCGATTATAAAGGAGAGTAGAAGAATTGCTTTATTGTATAATGTTGCTGCACTTTCCTTGTTATTCAAATATTCTTCAGCCTGAAATTAAAAGTTGGACCAAAAAAAGTGTTAAACTTTTAGGACATGGGTGGATTAAAGGTGGACGCTTTTCACAAAGTTTCAGACTTTAGAACAAAATGGTAACAGATGGAAACTTTTTACTTACCCCACCACTCTTGCCAAATGCTAGTGCCTTCTCGTATATTGTTTCCATGGCGTCAGGCATATGAGTAGTGGCTGCAATTAAACGAAGTAGATGCCTTCAGAGAATTGCAAAGAAGCATAATAGACAATTGCTTGGTTAGGTACTAACCGCTTGTTTCGTTTAGTTGAGTTGATGAATTCTCGGCTTGATTAAACGCAGTAACAAACTCTTGTGTCACCCAGGATTTAGCTGGTGCAGGTGAATTTAAATCTGGAATTGAAGTCTCAGAAGCTGTGGTTGGATCTGGGGGGTCCACTCTATTCTCTCCAACGGACATCATCCAAGAATCGCATATCTCTAAAGCTTTTCTCCAGACAGCTAAAACGACTAGCGTAACAGCAAAAGATTCCTTTACCTGTCCTGCATTGCCCTGTATGCAACTGTGTTAGAAGCTATAATGTTATCATTCAGGACCTGAGATATTAGGAGTTAATATTACCATCTCGCGAGCTAGTTCCGTAAGTACTTGAGCATACTTATGCAAAACTTGAAGCTTAGTTGGAGGATGAACAATCGTTAAGCGTTGTACTTCTGTTAACAGATATGATCCGCTTGCTGGTCGTGGAGCTGACACATCAGATAACGGTCTCTGTGCTTCAAGTGAACTCGATGAAACTTTGTCATTCCTGGGTAAGCAATTAGGAAACCCGGAATCTTGCAATGATGCGTCGAAACATTCGGATGAACCTTCCAGCGAGGCAGAAGGACGGTTTACAAGTACATACTCTCTCTCTATGAGCTCAAGTGAGTCAACAACTGCACGAATGACAATAGCAAGCGATTCTGAGTGAATTGAGCTTATTAAAAGCAATAAAGATTAGACACAAAATGCGAATAACAACAAACCTCCAGCTTGGTTTGATGAGCATTGTCCCTCAGTGTCTTTTCTAGTCTTCTCAAAAGAGACTTGTCCCTCAGTGTCTTTTCTAGTCTTCTCAAAAGAGACTTGTCCCTCAGTGTCTTTTCTAGTCTTCTCAAAAGAGACTTGTGGTATTAAAATTTGAGAACTTGAGGCACTAGAGGAACTCCCATGTTTGTAGACATTCTCTGCACTTGATTTAAAACGGTTTGTACTGCTCGGTTGTGCGGAGGGCAACAATGATTTCCCCATAGAAGTAGTAGAATCAGAACGCTCAGCATCCGGCTTTTGTCTAACAACATTTGTGATGACAGATTAAGTGTAGACTGTTTAAAGCTTTTAATGATGAAGAGTGGTTTAGTCAAAATCTCCAGACATTACCTTGGTTCTCGAAGGAACATATGATTGAAGAACTCTCGGAATGTCAAGCGTTCAACTGCAGTCAAAACAACCGAATTTTCCATGAACAAAATTTGAGTTGTGATTTGATTGATCATAAAGATAAGTAGACAAGAAAATATGTATACTTGGGTTTCGACGAAGAAGACTTCTGCACAGATCTACACAATCTGGATGAATCTCATTCAAAGCATCTTCAGGGAATTTCAACTCAGTGTCTCTCACAATGTTATGAAAAAGCTGTAGAGATCAAATCATCACAATAAGTTCAATAGAAGTTCACATACGAAGCAATTCAATCGATTTAGGCTCACAAACCTGAATGTGATTGTTTCCATCAAAAGGTGGTTTTCCAGTAACAAGTTGAAACAAAATCGCACCAGCACTCCATAAGTCAGCCTGAAACATCCATTACACAAGAAAATACTGAGATTTAACAAAAAACTGAAAGATCAAATCTTTTCTCGAATTGATGAAGTTTCTTCACCTTTGCATCATACTTTTGGTTCCTGATAATTTCTGGAGCCATATACAATGGAGAACCGCAAAAAGTTTCTGCCATACTCTCCGGAGTTAGAGACCTACCAAAAACCAAAATAACGTACCAAACAGTGAATGTCACCAAACAAAGACCTTTCCATAAAAAGAAAACATTTTTCTGAAGATATGAGATACAGAGATGTAATAAATACCTTGCAAATCCAAAATCTCCTATCTTTAGCAATGGAGTTACTTCCTTTGTAGATAAAAGCAAATTCTGAACAATTGAAACAAGAACAGAGCCGTGATTAGTCTTTTCACAATAAGAAAGAGAATCAATGACGTTTTTAAGTTACCTGAGGCTTTAAATCTCGGTGAATAAAATGCTTCTCTTGAAGTACTTGCAACCCCAAAGCTACCAAAACAACACAGACCTAAATTAGAAACATGAAAAAACCTAAAAAAAAAACAGAGAGATAAAATTATGTTTACCCAATTGCCTCATAAAATGCTTAGCAACAGTTTCTGATACTTTCCCATGGAGATTGATGTAACCAGCAAGATCACCTCCACTACAATACTCCAATACTAGAAATATCCTATCTCCAGTCTACAAAATCCCCAATTTCAATTTCCAAAACTCAAGAGTTAGAAGAAAGAGATATGAAAAGAAGCAAACCTGGATCGCTTCGTAAAATCGGATAATATTGGGATGATCGATAGTGCTAAGAATCGAAATCTCTTTAAAAAGATTATCTTTAACTTTAGGGCTAAGAAGTTTCTTATCAATCTCTTTCACAGCGACTTCTAAACCAGATGATCGATGCTTCGCTAACCACACCACCGCAAACGAACCAGACCCAATTCTCGGGCCAAGTTCGTAGTCACCTACAAGTCGTGCCGTCTCCATCCCCGGGTTTTGACCCGTTAGACTTTCGGATCCTTTCTTGAATCAACCTCCATTGTTTTCTATTTTACTAGCCAACAAACGAAAACAGTGGGCAAACAAAAAAACAGAGAAAAATCAATACTTTTTTTTTTCCTTCTTCTTCTGGGTTTAGAACATCAAACTGTTTTTTGTATAACGAAAGGAGACGATGTAAATTGATTGGTTTTATATAATACTATTACAGTAAAGAAATCAACTTTTTTTTTTTTTAAGCGGAGATTGAGATTTTTTTGGTATTTAGCTTACGAGAAAAGGAGTTTCTTACTTGCAGTCCAGAAGAAGCCTTCTGAAATTGACGTCTTGAATCTAAATTCCACAAGAGAAATACGTAGGAAATATCTTAGAATATTTTACCTTTTCTTCATTTTTTAATTCTTACTTTATAAAATTATTATCAAAATGTCTATATGACCTATAGCATAATTATATTTTTTTAAAATGTAAATTCTTCTAATGTATAAGTTAGTTTCAAATTTCAACAATACATCTCAATATGTGGTTCTTTTTGGACTTTTTTTTTTGTTAGTTTTGATTATTTATTTGAACATGTTAGATTCAATGAATATCTTTTTAGAACATTAATTAAAACTTTGTCCGAGTATATTTCAAGATTCTACGAGAGTCTAATATTTGTTTTATTTGTTCATGAATGTGATGACATTCTACTGCTTTTAATGATAGAGAGATAACATTAGAACAAATAACAATTTAGGGGGTGTTATTGGTTTGTGTATTTAGGAATAGTTTTAAAGAGTTAAATGTTATTAAGATTCTATTGTTATTGTATTAAGATTTTTAAAAATTCTACAAAAGTTTGATGTTATTAGTTTATATATTTGTAAAAAGTAATCTAAAGTCGTCATAAGTTTAGAGTTATTAGATTCATGAGTTTATAAAGTTATCAAAAGTTTTGTGTTATTCAATTAAAATGAAAGTAACTCAAAGAGTCATTGAAATAAAGTAATATGTTATTGGTTTGTCGATTATACATAACTTCCTTCACAAAATATAGTCATAAAAAATATTGTACTTTGATAAAGTATTCTCAGAAACTTTATTTTCTATGTAAAAAATCTAATTCATTAATTTTGACATACTTCTTTCCACTAGACAGAAAAGACTTCTACTACAAATTATAATTTATGCCTGACAAAGAAAAAAGATAATTTTTGTCAACCTCATTAAACGTTGCTAAACTCTGTTATTGTTTCATGCCTAACAAAGACAAAAACGGGTTTTTAGCTGTAAATTATACCAATACCCTACTATGACTTTAGATTGCATCCTTTAACCAGTATAGCATTGAGATTTATGCAACCATTTCGAAGTACTTGGTGTGATATTCATATATTACCTTATAAATAAAACTTTTAAAGAAAAAAGATAATAACAATTCATGATAGTTAATAATAATCCATCAGATAGTGTAGAAGAATCCACACATATATTTGATAAGAATCTTGACAAGTATTTGAAATTTCATTATAATCTCCCAAAATTAATGAGTAACAATAAAATCCTCATAACATTAAACTCTTTAAAACTTTACCTAAATACACAAACTAATAACACCCCCTTAATTGTCAAAACTCAAAAGATAGTTGCATTAATGTAGGCTTCTCTTTACTAAAAAGCCCATTCAGAAAAGAAATGAAAACAAAAAAAAAACTAATGATAGAGTAGATATCTTTGTTCACTATGTTAATATCACCATTGAAGCCATCACCCATCGGATTGATATGTCGACATGTTTTTGACATATAACGTTGTTTAAATGTCAAAATAACACGTAGATGTTACCAGTAACAAGATATCTTCATGATTTTGAGTGACGTATGCAAAAATATAAAAATATAATTTTTTTAAGGATATACTATAAAAATCATTTAAATGAATAGTTATCGCTAATGACTATTTCTAATGATCTTTTGGTACGGTGATAAAAATCTGACAAAATTGATAATTAAATAATCGCTTGTTAATGCCACATCACCTTTGACCTGGCACAATCAATGTCCATGGGACCGGGGACCTGTTATAATTATCATGAAAATAATTATTTTCACGTGAAAGTGCCACGTATTTCAACGACAAGGAAAGCCCATTAGATCCGGCTTAGGCCCAAAATAGCTTGGAAACAAGGGCAGAAATAGTAACCCGCCGAAGAAGAGTAATCGCAACGGCCCACAACTCATGAGTTTGTATATAGGCCACTAATGGGCTTTACGTGGGGGTGCATATTAATTGGGCCAATGAAACAATCTCAATTGTTCAAGCTTGAATGTAACGTGGAATGTAAGAGAAACAAATTAATACTCTATTCCATAATGACGCTTAAGAGAATACGTAAGTGAATGTACTGGGTATATAAATAACATTTACAAAATTTTGGCATTGTGTTGGTGGAGAAAGATAGCGACTAAACCAAAGAAACAAAGATAAATAAGATTTGTGAAGGGACAATGGAGTCTCTTTGATCTTTATCTATCGTCTTTCTTTGATTGGACCACCTTCACCTTCCTCTTCATTACATCTTTCATATGTACCGAATCTTTCAGATCAAAACTTATTAGTCGTTAATTATGTGAGTCAAGTAAGTAGTGTTTTAAGTTCATGAATTTCCAAAGTAAATGCATTATAGTGTAGTATTTTATATATTGTGTTAGGTGATCACTTCTTAATTAAAATGACAATTTTCTAACAAAATGTCGATCAACGACATGGTAAACTGCAATGACTTGGTTTTAGTTTATCATACCCTCTTTTTTTCTATCAAACAAAGACATTTGTAGAAAGCTTGAACTAAATTTTCTGATTAAAGCTATAACATTCAACCAGATACGTTGAGTTAATTAATATCACATACATTGACATTTATTATAATCTTATGTTAAGAAAATAATATCCGAATAAGTTCCGATTCAGCTCCACTCATTACATATTGACATGGTCTATACAGTACTGCACCTATATATGTACGTATGGTTAATTGTCCATCCACTTATGCATACAATTGAATCTTCTCTTCTAGTCCCATCTCTCTTTTTTGCTTCTGTTTATTCTTCGGTCAGTTTAATAACACCACCAAACGTATTTTTAAAAGGAAATTTATGAATATATGGTCATTGTGTGTGTGCGAACCATAAAACTATGGTATATATAATCGAATTGAATTACATGTATAAAAAATGATATGCAATAAAGTTCCTGATTTCCTTTTGAAGTTTCAATATAAAGAGTCCTGATAATTTCCTAACTAGATTAATCCTATATAGATGGAATATTCTTGATCGATGGCCGCCATTACTGAGATGAAATAATCAAATTAAACCAAAGTCGAGAAAAGAACCACTATACAAAGCCAAATCCGAGAATAATGTGGACAAAATCAAAGCTCGAAACGTATAAAGCTTTTACTATCAGAATAAAAGCAACTCGGAATTAGATACCAAAGGTAAGAATTTTTTTTTATCTAGCTACATGAAACTTTCCAAGACCCATGCTATAAGCTAAGCTTTTTTAAAATAAGTTAATACTATAAGTGATCTATTTAATTAAATTAAATAAACGAAAGGGTTGGCTAGGGATATAGAGAGAAAGTCCTCGACCCTGGGGGCAAATGACAGTTGGAACATGTTGTCGCCATTATCGCACCATCCATCTTCCAATTTTGTTATTATTATTGTTATTAAATAAAATGGTCCGCCTTTTATATCACCACTACCTTCTTCGATTGCGACTTATCGTATATATTTACAATCAAATAACATTTTGTTATAATTGCTTTCCTTTTCCTCTCCCATAATATGGTCGCGGGTGTGTAACATATGATACTATATTTGATTAACACGAATGTACATGTCGCTTCTGTCCAAAAATCCTACACTACATTTAATTACTTAGACCAAAAAAAGAAGAAAAGAGAAGCCCTAACTCATTTACCTTCGAAATATCATTTTATTGATCCCCCACATGCAGAGGGTCCTCTATCGAAAACTACTGTTTCTGTAGTGATTTAAATCATTTATCAGCCAAAGACTATCATGCAACATCGTTCACAAATAAAATGTGATCATCAATATTTTTAAAGAAAATAATAAACCAATATTCGAAAATCAGACTCTTCTTTGCATGAAGATCATTAGCTAGTTTTTAGTCGATTTAAGAAAATATATATAAACCCTATTAAAGATCAATAGGGTTAGTTAGTAATGGTGTAGGTGATAGAAAAAGAGCAAGTAGACATTTAAAAGAGTTAAGTGCAATGCAAAGCTTGGGATTACTCAATTTATAAGTAGTGGTCCTTACCCTAATTAAACTCTTCTTTTAATACTCATCTGGCATATCGATCCACACATACTCTTACCTCCACCATATTACTCTCCATCTTTTCTTTTTAATTAAACTGCATGATTTCAGATATTTCTGAGTTGTACAAGAATTTTGGGTTAGGGATCACATCGAATATATATCTTTCTTTCTAAAGCATTGCATCATATATATATATATATATATATTTGTTTTCACCGTATCGTATATTCTCCATTAATTGTTTAATCATGAAAAAAATTGTATTAAACAACAAAACAATAAAGTGGATTCTCCAACTAGTTTGCATAGTGTGAATAATAATGATATAAATTATATATATTATATATACGCCCACATCATAGTGTGTCCCTTTTTCGTTCTTTTATCCCACATCATAGTGTATCTATGGCAAAGTTTTTGCATTTGGAGATGCAATTCAAATTTAAATCTAGAATGAAAAGGAAGATTTATAGAATATAATAATAGAATTATAGATAGGTCCCGTGGCTATAAGGGTATATCAGTATATGCTTTGAAAAGGGCGACGCTACGACGTCTCCTTCCTAGTTTCCTCCATTTCTATAAATTAAACATTTCATATCATTTTTCACCATTTTATTCGGATTCTAGAAATAATTTGTTTTATTCGTCATTATTGCTTTGCAGATAAAACACTAAATCGCACTGGCCAGCCGGATTGGGTAATATTTGGACCGATTAATTGTTGCAAATAATTATTTAATTACCACATGTAATTTAATTTTGGAGGCGTTGTCATGAAATAAAGAAAGGAAAAGTAGGTGAGTATGCATATTATAGTACCTTAGAGCATGATTATTGATAGTAAATAGGTTAGAGGTAATATATGTTGGAGGTAATATAGGTTGGAGAGAGATAGAGATAGAATGTTATATTTACTGGTAATATAGATGTTATTTTTAGAACTTTTGGTGATAGTAAATATAGATTTTGATTTAATTAAATTGATTTAATTTATATTTACTCACTATATTACCTATTGATAATCATGCTCTTATATTATATTGTCAAAAACAAGAAGAAAGTTACTACCATATTATTATAATTTAAAAGTGAATGGGTATGTATATAGAGCCATAGAGGTATGATATATTTATTTACTCTCTGATGAAGAACCATCAAACCAAAGAAAAGACACAGGTTATCGCCTGAAAGTTTTGTGACCACTCAATTATGTAATGTGAGATGAGAATTTGGACCACTTCGATCAATGTTCTTTCATGAGTTTCACCTACTCTTACATTTATTTTTTAAAATTCAAAATAAAATGTGAACTTTAACCTTTGTTTAAATCCAGCCTTAATTAAGACTTACTTAACTGATTTTCCACCCTTAATTAAGCCGAAGTTAGCCAGAGAAACATGAATGGTGCTTTGTCTCTTTCAGGACCACTCACCACGTACGTAAGTAACGATAAGATTTAACATGAATTTACGTTAATTTTTTTAAACAAGCTTAGTTTTCATTGGGAGGGGTCATGTGAATGCCACGTGTCTTGTTCTAGAACAACATGTGTATTATGTAATGTTTACGTGAGGTCGGTCTAAATAATGAGCTGTACACAGAACTTAAATTGTATCGATTTTTGTTGATTTTCAATTTTTAAAAATCCTTTAACAAAACATATATTTACATATTTTCATCCCTATAACTCTAGATACTTTGGTCGGTCCACGAGAACTACACTATGGATTTATTTATTTTTTCACGTGATATCATAGATAAAGATTAAAGCATGATTTATATTATTTTATTTTATTTGGTCAGGAGATTAAAGCATGATTTATATTATTTTATTTTATTTGGTCAGGAGATTAAAGCATGATCTATGTTAACATATAAATCCTCCTTTGAGCTTTCAGCTATCTAATAATAATTTTACCAATGTTTGATGAAAAATGTTTATTCCGTTTGTACGCATTAGTTAGTATGTTTGATGGAAACATATATTTGAATTGTCAGCTTCATAAAGTAAACTTACAAAAATTTCATTAAAGGAATAAAGCAAATTAAGCATGATAATTGGAAAAAGAAAACCCAATTCAGCCCACCATTCCAGAGTCGCAGATGGTGTGATGAATCGCTTTCATTTAGTTTTATAAGTTCGAGGAGACATAAGACAATTCTCCGTAATACATAGACCTTATCTATTAGGCACAACAAAATATAAAATATAAAATATAAAATATAAAATATACGGAATATAGCTAGGTCCGTAAATTGTAATCATGGTTTCCAAAAATGATGGGTATGAGTTGAAGTCTTCAGGTCCTAACTTTTCTCTTCGAGTAAACTTGTTAGGTCCGACGACAAAAAAAAAGAAAAAAGTAAACATATATGTTAGAACATCATTATTAGAGGTTCTTAAAGGAACACTTCTTAAAATTTTATAATAATAAATAATGATAAATATTAAAAAAATTCTTAGCATGAAGAAAGAGGGTATCTAAAATTTCTTATTTTAGAACCATTTTATAGGTTTTTAGCATAGGGTTCTTAAAATTTAGAATTAAAATATTAGTAAGAACCTGATATATTGTGTTTTTAGCATCTTAATAACTTTGTTTCTAACTCATTTTCATTACATTTCGCATGATTTCTAGGCATTAGGTGCATACTCTAGTGTAGTTTGCATTTGCATGTCGTTTTGCAAGTTTTGCTTGGAAATGGAGCTAAGGAGTGCAATTACATAGCTAAATGGAGTGAGGGATGAAGTTAGAAGGTCCGAGGCTTGCCAGCGGTCCAGCAAGACCGCAAGACTCCAACGGTCTCTCCCAAGGTTCGAGACACAAGGCGCCCAGGGAGTTTCTGAAGGTTTGGTGGATCACCCCTGCGGACAAGACCGTCAAGGATCCCAAGGTCAAGTTCAATGGTCAAGATGCATGGGATGTCCGAAAATTAGATTTATTTTCCTTAAACCGGATTTATTCGGATTGGTATCTTTGGAATTAAACCAATTTTGTGTTTTGAGGCTATAGATAGTCAACAAGAACCCAGATTTAAGGGGGCTTTTTATTTTTTCCTTTTGAGAGAGAATTGAGAGAAAAACCTTGTATGAATCCTATTTTCAATAATCTAAGTTTGGATTTCTCTTCAATTCTTCTATCTAATTAAAACTCTGAATCATGTTGATCCAAGCACAAATCCAATTGCTTTGTGTTGGCATGATCATGAGTGAGTAGTCATTCTAGATCCTTGGGGTTGATGGATTAGGGTGATTATGACCTAGATTGATGGAGTTTTAGGATTGCTAGTCAATTATTCATTCTTAATATGAGTTTTAAATACTAGATGAACCCTGATCAAGTTTGTTTAGGACTTAGGATTTTTATGACCGAGAGGTGTTTGTTAAAATTTCTGAATTAGATTATTAAGTGCTAATCACTCCTTACATACGAGAGTATTTGTCTAGGATGTTTAGTGGCTAGTTAAACTTGCTAAGAATGCTCACTGTTTAATCTTTGGCTAACGAGAGTTATTGTCTGAGGATTGACTAGTGAAGATACTTTTGTCACGAGAGTGGACTAGTTTGGAATCGTGTTTAAGGCCTATAAATTGGAATTGAGTAGTCAAGATTGAACTCCATTGACTGAATTAGTAATCGCCCTTGCATATCCATCATATCCCTTGGTTCTACCTTTAGTTATATTAATCAAAAGTCATTTGTTTCTGCTTAATTTAGTTTGAATTTATTTACAAAGTTTGATTTCAAAAACCCAATATTTCTTATTAGCTTAGCTCAAGATATAACTTGCATTGTTATTGTGTTGAATCTCGCTTCCTCGTGGATTCGACTCTTAAGTATTACAACGATACTTAGGGTTATTTGGTAACCCGGATTGAAAAATCCTACTATCAAATTGGCGACGTTGCCGGGGAAGTGACGCATTTAACCATTAACATTTGGTTTTGTTTTGCGACTAAGTTTACTTTTATTTCAGTTACTGATTTTTCTTTCTTTTCTTTCTTACTAGGTGCATGAACCTGAGAAGTCGCGGACCAACGAATCTTATTGACCGAGTGGACGATATAAGACAATTGGAACGTGCTCATAGTAGGGCAAGGAGAGAACAAGAACGGTTAGCTCAGGAAGAACAAGCAGAGATGGCCGATAACAGGAACATACCCAATGATCATGACGATGGTGAGCCTAGAGCAGAAGGTGGAAACCCGCAAGTACACCCTCAGAGACCTCGTCAGAACATTGGTGCTTACGATGAACCACACACACATGGTCACCGAACCGGCATTCAGCCGCCTCCAGTAGACAACCACAACTTTGAGATCAAAGCAAGCCTTATCAACATGGTTCAAGGCTCAAAATTTCATGGTTTGCCAATGGAGGATCCCCTTGATCACCTGGATCAGTTTGATAGGTTCTGTGGTACTACGAAGATGAATGACGTCTCTGAAGATGCCCTCAAGCTGCGCCTCTTCCCATTCTCTTTGGGGGAGAAAGCTCATACTTGGGAGAAGAACTTACCTCCAGATTCTATTACAACTTGGGATCAGTGCAAGAAGGCGTTTCTGGGTAAATTTTCTCATACACGTTTCTAACCAGTTTGAGGAATGAGATATCAAGCTTTACTCGGCGTGGTAATGAGAGTTTCAATGAAGCTTGGGAAAGATTCAAGGGTCTTACTTCTCAGTGTCCACACCATGGCTTTACACCGGTAGCTCTCCGGGAACTCTTTACCGAGGAGTCTCGCCAAAGTATAGAGCTCATCTTGACATTGCTAGTAGGGGAAATTTCTTGGGTCAAGAAGCTGAAGATGGTCTGAATCTGGTGGAGAGTCTTGCGACTAGTGACAGCAACTATGGAGGAGAAGACTATGATAGAAGCTCGAGAGATGGTAGTGAGGCGAACGAGAGGCACCGTAGAGAGATAAAAGCTTTGAATGAGAAGATGGATAAGTTGTTGCAAGTGTCTCAGAAGCAAGTTTATTTTGTTGGTGACAATGAGGGGTCTCAAGGGTATCAAGATGCTGGTGATGTGGGTTATGAAGATGCACAAGAGGAGATGAACTACATTGGTGGTCAAGGACAAGGTTTTAACAAAGGTTTCAATCCCAACTACAAGAACCATCCAAACTTCTCCTATAGAAACCCAAATGTGGAGAATCCACAAGACCAGACTTACCCATCTGTGAGACCTCAAGGAGGAAATCAACAAGGAAACTTTTAAGGCAATAATCAGCAAGGGAACTATCAGGAAACAACCAAGGAACTTCAGGCCTAGAGTCGCTTCGCAACTGCTTTCTATCCGAACCAAGGTCAAGCTAGTGCTTTTAAACCAAGTTCAGATGACACTAATGCAATGCTTAAGAAGATATTAGAGAATCAAAGCAGAGGAGCAATGGAGCTCACAACTCAGATGACAGCAATCCACAACAAAGTTGATGGGGTTTACCAAGACCTAAATGCCAAGTATGAGAGCCTGTCTTCCCAAGTTGCTCAAATGAGCAGCTCTTCTTCTAAGGGTCCTATTGGTGTGCTACTGAGCAAATCAGAGACTAACCCAAAGGAATATGCGAATGCAATTACTCTTAGATGTGGGAAGAAGTTACCTAGTGGAGACAGCAATGTGGACAATGCCAAAGAAAGAGGGGAGGTAGTGATTGAGATTGAGGATGAAACTGGGACAGTAAATGACGAGGAAAGACTGAAAGAGAAAATGGAAGACACCGGGATAGATGTGGAGAAAGTGGTGTTAGAAAAGGGTAAAGGAAAAGTAGTAGAAGAAGTTACCAAGGACAATATAAGGGTGTCAACTCCAAAAATGGGTTCAACTTTTTCTAAGAAGGAAAAACTCTTTGTACCACCTCCCTATGAACCGAAGCTTCCGTTTCCAGGCCGGTTCAAGAAGCAACTCATGGAGAAGTATCGAGCCATGTTCGATAAGCAAATGAAAGAGGTAACAGTCACAATGCCTCTGCTCGATGCCTTTGTGCTCTCACCACCGCTGACAAAGTTTCTCAAAGATGCTGTGAAAGAGAAGAAGACTCAAATGGAGAGCATGGTGCTCCTTACTCATGAGTGCAGCGCTATCATTCAGAGGAAAGTGATAGCAAAGAAAAAAGAAGATCCAGGGAGTTTCACTTTGCCTTGTTCACTCGGTCCACTATCATTCAACCGATGTCTTTGTGATTTAGGAGCATCAGTCAGTCTAATGTCGTTGTCAGTTGCTAAGCGGCTTGGTTTCACAAGATACAAGGATTGCAGGATCTCACTTGTGCTGGCGGATAGGTCCATTAGGACACCCATTGGCCTACTTGAGGATCTCCCGGTCATGGTCGGACACTTTGAGATTCCGACAGACTTCATAGTGCTTGAGATGGATGAGGAACCTATGGACCCAGTCATATTAGGGCGCCCATTCTTGCGTACTGCAGGGTCTCTGATTGATGTGGAAGGAGGTAAGATAAACTTGAGGTTGGGTAGAGAAGTGTTGACCTTTGATATCAACGTAGTCTTGAGGAAACCAACAATTGAGGGTCGGATATTCTACATTGAAGAGATGGATGCTCTAGCTGATGAGTTCTAGAGGAGATTGCCTTAGAGGACTCCCTTCAAAATGCATTGACAGTGAAGAAGGGTGAGTTTGTTGCTTGGAGATGACAAGTGAGGGGTATGAGAAGATACTTGATTCGCATCTACCATCTTGTGAGGACAGCCTATTTATAGAACTGAATGAAGAGAGACATGGGGCTGCATTACTCGAAGCTAGCAATGGTAAGTCTAGCATGGAAGGAGACTGGAGTGAGCTCAAAGCACCCCAAATCGACCTCAAGCCTCTTCCCAAAGGTCTAAGGTACGCGTTTCTAGGCTCTAATGACACATACCCGGTTATAATAAGTGATGAACTTAATGAGGTAGAGACTTCCGCCCTTCTAGGTGAATTGAAAAAGTTTAGAAAAGCCATAGGATACTCCTAGATGATATTAAAGGCATCTCAGAAACCCTTTGTGCATAGGATCCACTTTGAGAGTGAATCAATGACTTAGGAGCATCGAGGCGGTTAAACCCAAACCTCAGAGATGTAGTGCGGAAAGAGATTCTCAAACTCTTGGATGCGGGAATAATATACCTAATTTTGGATAGCACATGGGTTTCACCGGTACATGTGGTACCAAAAAAAGGCGGAATCATGGTAGTCAAGAATGATAACAATGAGCTAATACCAACTAGAACCATAACCGGTCATAGAGTTTGTATAGACTACCGAAAACTTAATGCATCAACCCGTAAAGATCACTTTCCCCTACCCTTTATCGATCAGATGTTAGAGAGGTTAGCAAACCATCCATACTATTGTTTTCTTGACGGGTACTCGGGATTCTTTCAAATCCCGATACACCCAAATGATCAAGAAAAAACAACTTTCACATGCCCTTATGGTACCTATGCATATCGTAGGATGCTATTTGGGTTATGTAATGCCCCAGCTACCTTCCAAATATGCATGATGTCTATTTTTTCTGATTTGATTGAGCATACTATGGAAGTGTTTATGGATGACTTCTCCGTATATAGAGATTCTTTTGCTTCTTGTCTAGCTAATCTTTGCAGGGTATTAGAGCGGTGCAAAGAGACGAACCTCGTCTTGAACTGGGAGAAGTGCCATTTCATGGTGAAAGAAGGAATAGTGTTGGGACACAAGATCTCCAAGGAAAGAATTGAGGTGGACAGAGCGAAGATTGATATAATGGTTGGTTTGGCTCCATCGAGAACAGTGAAAGACATTAGGAGTTTCTTGGGTCATGCAGGCTTTTATAGACGGTTCATCAGGGACTTTTCAAAGATTGCTAGACCTCTCACACGGTTGCTGCAAGGAGGTTGGTTTTGAGTTTGATAAAGAGTGCATGGAAGCCTTTGAGACAATAAAGAAAGAGCTAGTGAGTGCACCTATTGTTCAAGCACCAAATTAGAGTATCCCTTTTGAGATAATGTGCGATGCTAGCGACTATGCAGTTGAAGTAGTTCTGGGACAGCGAAAAGAGAAGAAGCTTCATGTGATATACTATGCTAGTAGAACTCTCGATGATGCACAGGTGAAATATGCCATGACAGAGAAAGAGCTGCTAGCTATAGTATTTGCTTTTGAGAAGTTTCGGTCTTACTTGGTTGGCTCCAAGGTCATTGTGCACACAGATCATGCAGCATTGAGACACCTCTTGGCGAAGAAGGATGCAAAGCCGAGATTACTGAGATGGATCTTACTTCTCCAAGAGTTTGATCTGGAGATTAAAGATAAGAAGGGAACTGAAAATGGCGTTGCTGATCACCTATCTAGAATGAGAGTTGTTGATGACATACCAATCAATGATTCTTTGCCTGAGGAACAACTTCTAGCGATCACTCTACTACATTCTACCTACGATACCCACAATCAGCTTGAGAAGGTTCAGAGTTTGAGTGAAAAACTTCCTTAGTATGGTGACATAGTGAACTATCTGGCTTGTGAAAGAGAACCACCGAACCTTGATGCTTATCACAAGAAGAAGTTCTTCAGAGAAATTGGACGGTACTATTGGGACGAGCCCTACTTGTACACTCTCTGCAAAGATAACCTATACCGGAGGTGTGTTGCTGAAGAAGAAGTTGAGGGTATATTGACTTTGTGTCACGGTTCAACCATTGGGGGACATTTCGCCACTTTCAAGACGGTTCAAAAGGCACTCCAGGCTGGGTTTTGGTGGCCGACTATGTTCAAAGACGCGTTTGACTTCATCTCGAGGTGTGATCCTTGTCAAAGGAAAGGAAACATAAGCAAGATAAACGAAACTCCTCAAACCCCAATCCTAAAAGTGGAGATATTTGATGTGTGGGGAGTTGATTTCATGGGACCATTCCCATCATCTTACGGTAACCAATACATCCTTGTGGCGGTAGACTATGTTTCGAAGTGGTTAGAGGCTATAGCAAGCCCCACAAATGACGCCAAGGTTGTGCTGAAGCTTTTCAAATCAATCATCTTTCCAAGGTTTGGTATACCGAGATGTGTAATCAGTGATGGTGGTTCTCATTTCATCAACAAGGTGTTTGAGAGTTTGTTGAAGAAGCACGGAGTGAAACACAAGGTAGCAAGTCCGTATCACCCGCAGACATGTGGTCAAGTCGAGGTTTCTAACCAAGAGATCAAAGCAATCCCGAGAAGACAAAGGAGCACTACTAGGAAAGATTGGTCGATGAAACTTGATGATGCATTATGGGCCTAAACAGCTTACAAGACCCTAATAGGTACCACGCCATTCAACCTTCTATATGGGAAGTCTTGTCACCTCCCTGTTGAGCTAGAGTAGAAAGCAATGTGGCGACCAAGCTGCTCAACTTTGATATCAAGACCATGGAGGAAAAGCTGACATTGCATGAAGTTAGATGAGTTGAGATTTGAAGCTTATGAAAGCTCAAAAATCTACAAGGAGAGAACCAAGGCCTTTCATGATAAGAAGATAGAGCCAAGGAACTTCAAAGAAGGTGATGAAGTCTCTTTTCAACTCTCGCTTAAGCTCTTTCCTGAAAGCTCAAGTCTCGGTGGTCGGGTCCCTTTGTTATTGGAGAGGACGTCCCTATGGCGCTGTTGTTTTGAAGAACAAGGACGTCAGGGTTTGTTGTGAATGGTCAGAGGTTGAAGCCGACTTGGCAAATGTCACATCGAGGGAAGGCAATCAGCATATCTCTCGGATCCACCATCCCAATAGACGCCAAGGGAAGTCGAGCTCATGACATTAAACGAGCGCTTGGGAGGCATTCCCATGGTATCCTTGTACATATTTTTCTTTCATTTTATCTTTTTACTTCATGTTTTTGACTAATAGGTTCGAGATATTGCCAAGGAAGGTGGAATAAGAAATGTTTGGAGCAATTTCTCGCCAATGCGACCTCATCATCTTGGACAATGCTCGAACTATTTTTCCGTAACGTTTGGTGGAGTTGTTGCTGCGTCTAGACAGACCGAAGAGAACCTCGCGTTCTACTCCAAGTGAAGAGCAGACCGAAGGCGTGTTTTGACGGGGTTTTACAGAATGTTTGGTGGAGCTGTGGCTGCGGTCTAGACAGACCGAAGGCTCCTGATCCTTCACTGCGTCGAGACAGACCTGGTGAGCCTGTAAGTCTCCTTATTTTGATTTTTGGTTTAAATTGGTTCATTAAAGTCAAACCACTTCGATTTTAAACCGGTTTTCACACTATTCTTCTTCCCAAAATCGATTTTCATCGATACCTTTCTCATTATTTTTCAAAACCTTCAATCTAAAACCTTGAAAACTCAAGAACTTTCTCAATTCTCAAGTGTTTTTCGTGATTTTAATTGCTAAATCCGAGTTTTTCAAGCATCTGTTGAGTTTTTCAAGTGTTTTTCAAGACTCCAGTGGTCTCTCCCAGCGGTTCAGACACACCGAAGGCGTCCACAGGAGTTTTACAGAAGGTTTTGTGGATCACCCCCTGCGGACAAGACCGACCGAAGGATCCCAGCGGTCAAGTTCAGCGGTCAAGACAGACCGCTGGGATGTCCGAAAATTAGATTTATTTTCCTTAAATCGGATTTATTCGGATTGGTATCTTTGGAATTAAACCAATTTCGTGTTTTGAGGCTATAGATAGCCAACAAGAACCCAGATTTAAGGAGGCTTTTTATTTTTTCCTTTTGAGAGAGAATTGAGAGAAAAACCTTGTATGAATCCTATTTTCAATAATCTAAGTTTGGATTTCTCTTCAATTCTTCTATCTAATTAAAACTCTGAATCATGTTGATCCAAGCACAAATCCAATTGCTTTGTGTTGGCATGATCATGAGTGAGTAGTCATTCTAGATCCTTGGGGTTGATGGATTAGGGTGATTATGACCTAGATTGATAGAGTTTTAGGATTGCTAGTCAATTATTCATTCTTAATATGAGTTTTAAATACTAGATGAACCCTGATCAAGTTTGTTTAGGACTTAGGATTTTTATGACCGAGAGGTGTTTGTTAAAATTTCTGAATTAGATTATTAAGTGCTAATCACTCCTTACATACGAGAGTATTTGTCTAGGATGTTTAGTGGCTAGTTAAACTTGCTAAGAATGCTCACTGTTTAATCTTTGGCTAACGAGAGTTATTGTCTGAGGATTGACTAGTGAAGATACTTTTGTCACGAGAGTGGACTAGTTTGGAATCGTGTTTAAGGCCTATGAATTGGAATTGAGTAGTCAAGATTGAACTCCATTGACTGAATTAGTAATCGCCCTTGCATATCCATCATATCCCTTGGTTCTACCTTTAGTTATATTAATCAAAAGTCATTTGTTTCTGCTTAATTTAGTTTGAATTTATTTACAAAGTTTGATTTCAAAAACCCAATATTTATTATTAGCTTAGCTCAAGATATAACTTGCATTGTTATTGTGTTGAATCTCGCTTCCTCGTGGATTCGACTCTTAAGTATTACAACGATACTTAGGGTTATTTGGTAATCCGGATTGAAAAATCCTACTATAAGAACCAAGGGCAAACCCACATTAGAAAATGGTGGATCAACTGCATCAGGTAAATTTTATAAAATTTAGGTTTTACACGTATTATTGTTACATATTTATAGTATAGTGATAATGAATGCACCACCTAAATAATAAGATAGTGAATTCAAGTCCCACTTAATACTTTTTTGCACCTGGTTAAAATTTTTGCTGGGTCCGCCATCATTGGTAAGAACCCCATAAGAGTTCATTGATGCTCTTAGGTTCAAACTTAAGAATTAAGACCCCATATATCTACCGTGTGTATATAATATAAGACTGTTTCCGTTAAACAATATATTTAAAATCTGTACCCTTATATAACCTTAATTAAAGCTTGTATATATTTTTGTATTGATGCAGAACAGAGCATCTATATTCAAATGTTGGCAAACACATTATTGTCGGTTTGGTATTTTCGTGTTTGCCGGGCTTTAAGTCTTTTCCTTTCTTTTATTTTAACTCGGTTTTGATATTATCATTATCTTCTTCCTATCCTAATAGCTATAGGATTTTGTTAGCACCTATATAAAGGAATTAAGGTTTTTGATTTTACATTCATATCTTAAAAAAAAATCAATAAAACCAAAAAAAAAACTCTAGTTTCCATAAGAACTTTGCATTGCTTAGCACTGAAAGAAGTATTCTCGTTTATATGTTTCGTTTCATCGACCATCGTTCATAGCTTCCACTACTCCACCATGTATGAATAACAATATTTCTAATAACAAAAATGGCAAGTATTATGGTGAATGTGAATTAAAAGAACAAAAGGATCTCTTACATGGTTTCTAACATGCATGTGTTACAACGTTTGTATCACATATACATATGCATATACTTATACAAAGGTATTGTTCTGTCAATTAGTTGTACACATGTATGAATGAGTTTTTCCACAAATTTTTTTCGAATTAATTAGATGCGTGAATTTTCCTCTATATAAGACTGAGGGCAAACATAAGAAAAGTCAACAGTAAAGACCAAAACTATAAAACATAATGTCATCTTGTCCTTGTAAAAGCAATTTGAGAGGCAGCCCATCCTAAAAAGCCTTACCACAGATCCTCAATAATTAGCATTTATTATTCACTGTTCATGAAAATCCAAAAGTCTTCTCTTTATTAATCATTTAAATTTTTTTCTTTTGTTTATTTCAACAAAAACAAAACTCTATTTCTAAGCCCACGACACTATAATCTATTTCTTCTCATATCCCAACCATAGTAGTTGTATACAGTATACTCCTTGGATTAATACAATAAAAATCTTTTGACGGATTGGCAAAATAATAATAATAATTTAACTGTTGTCATTCCATCTGAAATAAATAAATTATTTGGGAAAAATATAGTTTTAGGTATTTTTGTTTTCTGAGTTTACCACCAAAATTCGAAACTATGACAAGAATTTAAAGGTTTTAAGAACTTTAAACGTTTAAGATAACCTTTCATAAATTTAATTTAGTATTTTTAGATTTATAAACAGATCATGTATTGCCGGCAAAAAAAAAAAAAAAAAGATCATGATAATTTTGTTTAAAGCTAAATATGGTAGTTTAATTTGTCAATAAACAACCTGCATTATATATGCGGGGTTGAACCCGACGTAAGCTTAGTATAAGTTTATATAAATTTTATATTTGTGGTCTTACAACTAAACTTCATAAAGAAAGAAACAAACTAATATAAACTTATACTTAGCATACTGATCTGTCAACCCAAAATTATAACTAACATATCTCTCATATTTATAGATTTTTATGACCCACTATTACTGTATTTCATAGGTTCTTAATTCTCCTTGTGAATGATTACCATTTTCTCATTTAAGAATATTATTATTAGTGCTATATATTAACTAGTTAGAGCCAAAAAAAAAATGGTATATATATGTATATAGTTTATTTTTTTTGTTGAATAGATATTTTCACTGGTTAGTTACGATTATGAACTAGTAAGGCTAGTCATCAAAAATTCTCTTACATTTTGAGAATGGTATAAACATAGATTTTATATGTAAACCAAAACATATTACGTAAAAAGAAAAAAAAGCCAAAAATAAATGAAAATGAATAAGTCCATATGGAGAAAAATGAAACGAGGATAGTAGAAAAAGGACAAGAAGCTCACATGAACAAAACCAGATTGTTCCTGGGTCCCCTCTCACCTCTCTTCTCTCCTCTTATATTACATGACCTCTCTCTCTCTCTTTCTGTCTTTCCTTGTTCCTTGTTCTTGAGAGATTGTTCCTAATTTGCTTTTCCTGATCTCTTGTAATTGAAGAGCTTATTACTCCATAAACAGTAGAGAGAGAGAGATAGCTTCAATAGAGAGAATCGTGCTAATCAGCGAAGTTAGGCAAAAACCCACTTTCTACTTTTGTATAATTAGGTCAATCTCATCCACCACCATACTCTTCTCTCCTCTAATTCTCATATCTTTATTCTCAATTCTGCAATTAGGGTTTTATCTCTCTCTTTAATGTCGAATTAATCCTGAGAGAGATCTGAGATTGACAAAGCAAGAAGATGAATCTTGATCAAGAAGAGAAGAAGAAGCCTAGTGAAGAAGCTTGTTCATCAATGGAGAGAGAACACATGTTCGACAAAGTAGTAACACCAAGCGACGTAGGGAAACTAAACAGACTCGTGATCCCAAAGCAACACGCTGAGAGATACTTCCCTTTAGATAATTCATCAGCAAACGACAACAAAGGTTTGCTTCTAAACTTTGAAGATCGAAGTGGAAACTCATGGAGGTTTCGTTACTCTTACTGGAACAGTAGTCAAAGCTATGTCATGACTAAAGGTTGGAGCCGTTTCGTTAAAGATAAGAAGCTTGATGCTGGAGACATAGTTTCTTTTCAAAGAGATTCAAGTAATAAAGATAAGCTTTTCATTGATTGGAGGAGACGACCTAAGATTCCCGATCATCATCATCATCAAAGTTCTCACCAATTCGCCGGAGCTATGTTCCCTAGGTTTTACTCTTTCCCTCCTCAGATGCCGACAAATTACGAAATTCATAATAACCTTTATCATCGTCGGTTTCATCAACGAGATCTAGGAATTGGATACTATGTGAGGTCAATGGAGAGGAATAATCCAACGGCTGTGATTGAATCTGTGCCGGTCATGATGCAAAGGAGAGCACAAGTGGCTGCTATGGCTTCAAGAGCTGGAGGGAAGAGGCTTAGGCTGTTTGGAGTTGATATGGAGTGCGTTGGAGGAGGAGGAGGAAGTGTAAATAGTACGGAGGAAGAGTCGTCGTCTTCCGGTGGTAGTATGCCACGTGGTGGAGTGTCTATGGTTGGTGCTGGTTCTCTCCTCCAGTTGAGGTTAGTGAGTAGTGATGATGAGTCTTTAGTAGCAATGAAAGCTGCAAATGTTGAAGATCATCACTTCTTTACAAAGAAAGGAAAGTCTTCTTTGTCTTTCGATTTGGATAGATGATGATTATGATGAGATTATAATCACTTTTAATTAATACACATTATGATATTCTACATATATATATATATATGATAGTTATACATATATATGTGTGACACAAGGATAGATGTCTTTCAAGATTGAATGATATTATCAAGAAATAACATGTTCTAAAGATTCCAATTTTTGAACCAAAGGAAAAAAAGATTCGAAATTGATTCTAGGGAATTCTTTTGTTTTGATTCTGACTTGTTCTTCAGAATTTTTTTTTATAAGTATTTTCCTTAATGAGTCTCCTATGTAGCTTTAGTTGGTTCTGTATATACAGAACAGATCCTTTGGATAGGGATCAGTGTAAAACTTAAAAACGCATGTCCCTCTGGTCAGAAACTAATCAGAAGATATGGGCTGTCTTAGAAAAGTGAAAATGCGTATATAGATATATAATATGTAAATCGCAGCATTGTGTGTATAATGACATTAAATGTTTATCCATCTTTTTACTTTGTTTAGGTTTATTATTTGATATGGCTGCTGTCATTTCTGAAGCTGTTGCTACTGCTTAATTAGTCAAGCAGATTTTGCAGCTTGCAGGAAATGGACAGTCAAAATTAGATATTATAAATCTACAGTATTTTATTTTCCTTATTATATATATATATATTTTTTATAAAAGAATAGCTCTTTTTCATCTAGGTAAGACTGAAAAGGTATGATCTGTTTTCACACAGATCGCTGATGCATTGATTGTTACAGAAGCAAATGTTTTTTTTATAGTTATTTTATTTTCTTAGTTAACAAACTGGTTTATTGTCTGGACGACTGGACCATTGCACAACTCACACACAGGGATTGTTAATGTTAGGTCTTGTTCGGTGTGAGTATGCGTGTGATTAATTCCTTTAATTGCATTCTATTTGTAATATCAATATTTTAAACTAATTAAGCTGAAATTTACTAACCTATACTGATGATAATATTAGATGATGTACATGATTCTGATTTCGTATAATGTAGTAAATGTGTGCATACATCTTCTTGTTTTTAATGATCTGTGGATATATACAAACATTAATTAGTCTATATATCACCAAATCTAGGGCTTATTTATAGCTAGTTCCAATATGAGTTAAATAGATATTTAGATAAGTGTCGATTTGTAAAGCCTTAATTAATGTGTATTGGTAGCATGTCACAATAAAATTAAGCGTTCAAGTTATCCACGAATGTTATTACAGGATAAAAACATTATAGCCTTTTGGAAGGGCTTAGATATTCAACAGTGTGAAAAGTGACCTTGTATATACGAACGTGAACGCATGCAGGCATGAATATGATGCAAGATAAGTAAAATGTATATATATTTTATATGTAGAAATAGTTTGGTCTAATACGCACATTAATTATAACTATAACAAATACGCTATTTCACCATATATCATCATTTCTACATAAGATATTTCTTTGATATTAGCTAAGAAATTATTCCTTTTTTGTTGTACAAAAGAAACGGTTATTCATGTACATATATCTATATGTATGTATACGATTTGCTACTTTAGCTTGAAAAGCAATAGAAATCTATAGATTTTTAACATTTATAGTTCGTTAAACTAAGCAAAACCAGGAGCATGTCAGCTAAAGTCATTAGCCTATATGTACCATAGGTGTGAAAAAGGCCATCGAAATCAGCGAGGGCTATTAACCTAGAGATCACATAATGTAATCATATAATTGCCTATTTACATGTGAGGAGCAGATGCGATATGAGACTGAGCTACAAATAATGATGATGATGATATGTCCATGAGCCACGCATACCAACAAAAAATCAAATTTAAAATGCATGCATCCCTCGACGAAAGTTATTTAAAATTTTGTAATGTATTTTTTAGCCTCCTACTACTTTTAGTGAGCAAACATAGACAATGAAATTTTCTTTAAATCCAATATTTTGTATCCGTGATTAAAATTTGTTGAGAATCTATCACTCATAAACACGCACCAACCGCTAACGATCTTGAGATCGATCCAAACATAACAAAAAATTTGCGATAAAGAAAATTAAACAATTATAGTTTTACGAATTCATGATACTTGTACGTCTCGACCAAATAAGTTATATAGCAGTCCACTGTCTGAGATATCTGTTACACCATACGCTAGCAGAACTCGTAAATCAGAAGGAGGTAGAAGAAGTAATTACACAACATGACCAAAAAAGTAATTACACAAGATTCATGAGTTCATTATGTTCAGCAAACTAAATTGAATTAGGAAAATGACAAAATGTAGATAAAGAAGACATTCATTCTTGTGTAATTAAACCCTTAGAATGACATAATTGTTGAATAAAAATAATGATTCCATTAATGATAAAAAAGAAACTCTTAATTGTTCAACTTTCCCAAGAGTTGAGCAGAACAAAAACTTGGAATATGAGTATCCAAGATCAAGACTTTGTTTCAAATTTTCATAGCACGAAGTCAATCGTTCATTCTTCCGGCTCTGTGACTTGCTTTTGTCTTGTGCATTGGCATTTATAGTCTCGACCAAAATGGCTTGGTCGAGGTTGGACAAAGTTGAACTCTAATTGAACCACAAGCTGATTATGACAAATGAATTTCCAAACTTTGATTGATTCGGCTTCAAATGAATATACACAAAACTGCTCTCTTCACGGCAGGATTGGATCGGTTTGAATCAGCATCACTCTCAGAACTTGGCTTTCTAAATGGTACACTTCCAGTGAGGTACTTGGGATTGCCACTAATGCACAGAAAACTTCGCAACTCTGAATATTCTCCTCTTATTGACTCTTTAACATCGAGATTTAATAGCTGGGCTGTGAAAAGTCTCTCATTTGCTGGAAGGCTCCAATTAATCTCTGCGGTCATTTATAGTACGTTGAATTTCTGGCTTTCGGCCTTCACCCTTCCCAAGGGCTGTATAAAGACCATAGAAAAGTTTTGTAACAAGTTTATTTGGTCAGGATCACTGCTTTCAGGATTTGGTACCAAAGTATCATGGGTTAATGTCTGCCTTCCCAAAGCTGAAGGAGGTTTAGGGTTGAGGAATGTAAGCATTTGGAACAAGGTTTTGAATTTAAAGTTGATCAGGTTGTTGTTCTCTAACAGCGGTTCGTTATGGGTTGCATGGAACAAAGAACATCATTTGAAAAGGAAGAATTTTTGGACGGCTGACTCCAACTCATCCTCATCTTGGTTATGGAATTCTCTCCTTAATCTTAAGCCTATTGCTAAGCAATTTATCACTTGCTCGTTAGGGGATGGAAAGCTTGCAAGTTTTTGGTATGATTCTTGGTGTTCCCTGGGACCTTTGAGAGATTACTTGGGAAGACAGGGACCTAGAGTTTTGGGGATCTCCAAAAGAATAGAGTAAAGTCAGGGGATCCACTGAGACTACCATCTCGTCGATCAAGATTGCCGAGACTGGAAACTCTTAGAGACTGTCTCACTTTGATTCAGCTTCCCTTGGACTCTATAGGATTAGACACTTACAATTGGAAAACTGGGGACAGAGAGGAGAGTAAGATCTCTGCAAGTCGAACTTGGGAGATTTTGAGACCTCGGGCTGAAGAAGTCACATGGTTTGATGCAGTGTGGTACAAAGGTAATGTCCCAAAACAAGCTTTCACATTCTGGGTCACTACTCTAGATCGGCTTCCTGTTAGGGTTAGTCTGCACAGATGGGGAGTTGCTCCTTCCCCAAACTGCTGCACCTGCAATAACCTTCCAGAGACCAGAGATCATCTGTTTCTCAACTGTGAGTTCTCCTCCCAGATTTGGAATCAATCCTTACACAGATTAGGTCTTCCAAGCTTCTTATTTGCAGATTGGTCTTGCCTCATATCTTGGCTCTCATCAAGATTTCCAAGGATCCCGACAAAGCTGAAACGAATTGTTGCCCAAACTACAGTCTTCATGATTTGGAGGGAAAGAAATAATAGGCTCCACAACAGCTCATCCGCGACTGTGGCTGAAGTTAACAAGTTAATCGACCGCTCCATTAGGGACACACTCTTGGCCAGACGAAAAAGGAAAGGCTTTGGCACCCTCCTTTCACTTTGGTTCACCTACACATAAGCAACGATCTCTGTTTATGTTCTGTCTATGCTCCTGTTAGGTTTTTTCTATTTTTTTGCCTTCTGAAACTCTTGTAAGATAAAACGTTCTATTTTGGTAATATAATTCACATTTTATCAAAAAAAAAAAAAACTTTGATTGATTCATAATGAATTACATTTCAATTTGCTGGTTTGATAGGCCAAAAACTACACGCACTTTTTAATCCAAACCATTAAACTTCGGTTTGCTGGTTTTATCAAATGTTTAAGACTCAAAATGAAAACAATTTCGTACCGACTTGGGTTACATGGGCAAATGCTCTGTAGCCTGTAGGTGTTAATTTTGACAATGATATTAATATTAATTTCTCTTAGCAATTTAGTCATTATGAAGAGCGGGCCATTAGCTCCTTAGTTTCGGATTTAGTCCAAACTTAACCGCCGCTCTAATCTCTGTATGCTCGACTCTTCATCGATACTTTATGTTTAAAGACTTCTTCTCGTTTTCAAAACTTTACGTGATTACAATATTCAACAATATATATTCACCACATTCAAATATAATAAAACTCGATTCTAGAGAATTAACGTGGCTATCTGATAAGGATTGGATTAAGAAAATTCAATAAATTATCCTCTATTTTTCTTTTAATGCTTGTTCTCCAAATTTGGATAAATATGTATATATGTAATGTGACAAATTGATGATCTTCTTTATTCTGATCGAGAGGATGTAATTATGATGGTGAAATAATTCGGAAGTTGGATGCTTCACTAAGAGAAACTGAATAGAATTATCAAAAACTAATATACATAATTATATTAAACAAGGCCAACACATGATGAAGATGATCAAAAATGATCGGAGACCTCCTTTAGACTAGCATCGATCAGCTTGTTGGAGGTTTTTATGGCATTTTCGATTCAACCAACTTTCACATAAGCTAATAAAGAAGTTTTTGCCTAGGGCCATTTTTTTTATAGAAACAAAAAAAAAACCCTTAATTAAAATATTAGTATTAAGCTCAATATATAAAACCAGTCCATGTAATAGAAAGTTAGTGTGAGTTACTATTGTTTGAAAAAAAATATTAATATGATGAAACAAGGCCAACACATGATGAAGATGATCAATAAGTTTTGTTCATATTATATTCCATTTATTCCTTCTTAATCATATTTCCAGAAAATACAATTATTTCAAAAAGATACAATTTTTAAGTTTACTATATAGTTTTTATTAGTCATTGATGATGGATTGTAAAGTTAAAAAAAAATTAATTACTATTGTTTAGAGTTACATAAAATTGTTAATCACAAAAAATAATGCATTTATAATCAACTTTTAAAATGTTTTCTTAATATATGTGAAAATATTAGAAATATGATTAATTAGGAACATAAAGAGTACTTTAGAGAGGTTGATTTGATATTTTGGTTTGGATTATGAATTTGGTTAAGACCCTAGGGTTTAATATTTATAATTGAGATTTTGTGGCGATTGGATTTTTATTTTTATACACACAATATTTATAGTGCTTTCATGCATGCAATTTTAAACAGTTGAAGTATAAAATGAATGATATTAGTATTACTATTATCCAACTAAAACTTTTAAGAATTTTTTTATCAATATATCTCGGAGGCATATTGAAGTGTTCAAGCTTTTTGAAAAGGGTTGAAGATTGTTATTCTAATGCATGGATCACTTGTCAAATTATCTATTTCAATTGTATCTCCTGAAATTATTTTTTCAAAATTGAAATTGAATAAGTTATCTCTTATCTTTGTACGAAAATAACTCGAAAGCTTGAGTAACTTGGTTTTTTTTTGTTTCTCTCTATCAAAGTTTTTTTTTCAAAAGAATTTATCATGTGACTTTGTTTGTTACAGGGAATGGGAGTAGTTGGATTGATGGATTATTCAGCTAAGTGTCTTCAAGATGCAGCTAGTAGGTGCATGGATTTTGGGTCTTCTATTGAGGAGGAGCTTGAAGAGAACAAGTAGCAGCACGAGATTGAAGATGAGCAAAACGAAGTGAAACAGAACCAGTTTGAAGAGAAGAAGAAGCATCTTGAGCAGAAGCTACGTCGTGTCTATCTTCTAAGGGAGAAAATCTTGGAATACTGGAGTGAAATGGAGGACGACAGAAAACTTCAAGTTGAAAACACATTCAAAGTAATAACAATTGTTGATATGCTAATCAAAGGGGAAATCAAAATTTCTAAAGTAATAACTCTCTTCTCTGCTCTCTTCTCTCTGTGAAGAATATTTTCAAACTCTCTTGTCCTTTCATAGGTGATCCCAAAAAGGTATGGTGGTTTCAGATTTGGCACATTTAATGGATTTGAAGATGCACATAGATTTTCTATGTATTTAAAGATCAAGGATGAGGATGAAGATGTGGAGCAGGATGAGTTTGGCTCCTCATTCATGGGGATGTTCATTGGACATGAAGCTTGGATATTGGAAGTGAGAAGGCGTTTTGTGTGCCCTCCCTTTTATGGTTTGTTAAAGTCAATTACTTCTCTGTTTTCTTCTTTCTAAATTTCTTCTTACTAACTAATTGTTTTTCCAATTTTGAAGGTGGAATGAAGAATGCAAAGAAGGAAAGAAGATTCCTGCTTGAATTTGAGTACCACGAGAAGAACTTTTGGCTCATTGAGAACAAGTCTCGAAGATTACTTTTTGCTTGTTTTGATTGAAAAAACTTGTTTTTCCCTTTCTATTTCCTTTGAAGAATCTCTTTGCTTACATAGAAGAATCTCTTAAGAGTTTTTGGTAATCCACAAGCTGATTATGATACATGAGTTTCCAAACTTTGATTGATTCATAGTGAATAATTACATTTCAAATTTCACACCCGATTAGGAATCTTATTACTAGTGAGCTAGAGAAGCTTCAATTTAAACCGATGATTGATTTGAAACATTAGAAGAGCTAAAGCAGAAAGAGAACTAACCGAGATGATTCAAACCAACTGAAGCTAAATAAGAAAGAGAAGCCTTCTATTCGAAAAATTTGGAGCCAAAGCAGAGTAACAAAGCATTCAAGTTAACCAATATTGATTCAAAAAGCATTTGGTTGGAAATAGAGGAAAGTGAAGGATCATGGCTACAAGTTGAAACCATTATAAGCTCAATCTCCATGGATTAAGTCTCAAACCATTTTCACATTCTTACTTAGAGATCAAACCAAACTTGATACCGTTGATGTATTAAGCATCGATCTCTCTGATCAAATCTTAATATATATATATATATATATAATGTATTGCAACAGAATCAATTACAAATGTTTAGAACACGAAAGCAAAACAATAAAGAAACCTACTCAACTTACACATACAAACACATGATAAGCAAAACCAATTCTACGTGTGATCTATAAAGTATAACAAAGAGCTACAAACGAAATGGTATTCAATTCCTCATCTAATCCGCCATTAGCTCACAGAGGTCAGAAAACACCAACGAGAAGAGAGAGTCCGAGCAAGAAGAGCCAAACGATATGAATCAATAACAAAGCTTGGCCCGGAACTGAAGCACTTCCGGCATTACCTACGTCGCAAGCTCCTTTTTTTACTACACGAGCGCCATGGCAAGCTGCGTCGGGACAACCACACCAGTATGTGACTCCATCGGCTCCGCAAACTGGATCCGCTCGGAAACAGTTTATTGTGCATCCACCCGACTTCGAAACCCCGGAGCAGAGGTCCACGCCGGATTTATCTGGGAAATCATCGGCAGCTTGTAACCCGATCAAGCAGAAAACCAATACAAGGAAAGGAATGCTCAGTGATAACGACCGCATCACGTGAAATTGATCGAATTGTTGATGATGATGATGAGAGAAATTTCTGAAACCCTGAAATCTAATCAACCCTAGAAATTTGAGGTGATTGGAGAGGGAATTTTTGATTCGCGTTCAAAAGTGTTGTAAACCCTAATTTCTGGACATTTGGGGATTTTCTCAGAGTTTACTTTAACGTGTTGTTTGAATTGGTGGTAGTTGTACAGCTGGCCCGAGCGAAGCAGAAAACAAAAAAAAAACTACGCGCATTTTTTCATCCAAACGATCAAACGTCATGTCGTTTATTAATTAAGTCAACTTCGGTTTGCTGGTTTTAACAATGAAAGTTTTCGTACCGGCTTGGTTTAGATTGGCTCTGGCCTCTGTAGACTGTAGTAGTAGCCAGTAGGTGTTAAAGCAATTTTTTAGTAACGTGGGGGCAACGAGGCTTCTTACATTAATTTTGATAATCTATTGATACATTCTCTCAACATTTAAGTCATTCTGAAGAAACCTTCTGTTTCTAGATCGGGTCATGAGTCACTTCTTGAGTTCCTGATTTGGTCAAACCACCGCAGCTCTTTTCTCTGGATGCTCGGCTCTTTATTGATCCTTTCTATTTAAGACTTTCTCTTTTGGACCAGGTTCACTGCGACCCAAGTAGTTCTTTTAACGGTTGATTATCATCTCTTACGGCATATCGTCATGCCATCACCGATTGGTACCTAATGCGCAAAAGAAACGTGAAAATAACAAGTATGAGTTTGGAAGATCTCGTTTTGTTGGGAGCATAAAGCGATAGATTCCAGGGAAAAAAAAAGCTCACCATACTAATGCTTACACGTTTATCATCCATTAGATTTTTGTTGAAATTCCTTATGCTGATAGTCTTCGCATCGTTCACCTGTTGAATTCATCGTTACGAAATTATGGTCTTCTTCTCATTAGAAAAGCTTTCCGAACATGATTATGGTAAAGATACATACCATAGGATCTGCAACTCGTCCATGCCAAAGAACATTATCCATCACAATGGTTCCACCGACTATGACCTGCGTCAACCAAGATAAACTAAAGTCAATTGGCTACTACGGAAAAAGAGACTAGTATTATGATTTTCGTCTTACAAGTTGAAGAAGCAATTCGAAGTAGTCCTGATACATCCTCTTATCAGCATCGACAAATGCAAAATCATAGCTGCAAATAAAGAAAAAGCTGAAATCATTTCAAATAGAGCCACACTCAACACTAAAATGAAAGACGCTTACTGTATTTATTTACCTGGATCCTTCACCGTTCTGAATCATGGATTTTAAGGATTCTGCTGCTAAACCATGTTTCACAGTAACCTGACTAGAGTAAACAAATTGAAGAATCATGCAGTTGCTAGTAATGAACTATAGATACCGAATCGACAAGAAAACAAATAACATGTCATAAGAGTCATTTAACAAGTATGGTATCAGTATTATTAAGATAAGAATCAATACTTCAGTCACAAATAAGATATATCTCAGTCTCACCTTGTGAGAGACTCCGGCAAGCTCATAGTACCTCTTAGCAACTTCAAGAGAATTAAAATCCCTTTCACAGGCAACAAGAGACCCTGATTCTGGCAGAGCCAAAGCCACGGCCAATGATGAATATCCCTATTGGAAACACGAGCTCGTTATCATTGCCATCACTAGTAACAAAATTGAAGCCAACAAAACAATGCTCAAGAAACACATAGGAAGAAGACTAAACACCGTGTAAACTCCAACTTCAATACATCTTTCTGCTCCAAGCATCTGTACAAGCATCGTGAGCAATTGCGCTTGATCAGGCGATACCTACAGCCAAAATCAAATGTAATTTACCAGAAACTTAGCTTAGTAGTGACGAGAACAGCAAATTCCAAACAATCAGCATACAACCAGATCTCATCAACAAGCTGAAACAAGTAAAAGAATCATAATCATTGGTGAAATTATTACCTGCATTTGACTACCGCGCATTTTAGCAGTCTCTTCTCGAAGTTGCCTCAAAATCTAAGCAAGACACCAAATCACAAGTAAAATCTCCAGAATATCTGAGAAAAATGAAGACGAAAAACCAAAGTAGAGGAAGAGTCACAAACCTTAGGCTCGCGAACGTTGGAGAGGACATAGTCGTAAAGGCGAGGAGTGAGACTGATAACCTGTTTGTTACCGTACTTCTCGTCTTCAGCCACAACAAAAGGAGCAGCCGCAGCGATCGAGCAGTTTCGGATTAGCCGGCGACTGAATTTCAAACTCCTGACGACTGAGACCGTTGGCCGGTTAAGTAAAATATCGGCCGTTTTACATACCGAAATCGAACAGCGATTGAAAGCTAAACCGGTCGCCATCTTCGACTGCTCCCCGAAAACGAAACGTAAAAGTAGACAAAGATTACAGACTCGAAATCTATCTGCGTCTGCTCTAAACAACCGGGTCGGTCTTGACGCCGAGAAACGGGCCAGGTGATGTGCTTCACCGATTTCGGGCGATGATGTATTGAAGATTACAAAATTGCATATAAACCCCTGAATATTTAACATCTATCATAGGTAGACCGCGAACTATTGTTTCGATAAAACAGCTTCGAAATAGTAGATGGGTTGGGCCCAACTTGATGTGGATCTAGTCTTTGATCTGGTTTGTTCTGAATAGTTAAGTTGATGGGCTCCGTTTATATATGACAAAAAACAAATAAATATATACATACATCTCCGTTTATTTATGTTTTTTTTTTTTTTTTGTCGTCGGTTTATTTATGATTTCAGGAGATAAAAACGTGAGAATTTATGAGTGCCAAACGTTATGCGAGTGATCATGAACGACCAAATGTGATTGTAATCTCAAGAAACATGTCAAAACATAGTGATTTAAGCGACGCTCTTCGAACTTTGGATTCGAGAAATACAACATTGTTTTTCTAGTGCGGGTAGAGGACTATAGGTCGCATATTCGAACCGGCTGTTGCGGATTTGGAGTAGCGTTATTTGCTTTCGAGAACCTTTCTTGCAAAGTGGAAACTCACAGATCAGAATGGATAACAAGGAGACTCAAAGTAGCTGCTGCAAAAGTGAGCTTATGTTTAGGGCACAAGTGTTAATTAATACTCTTTCCATTATTTAAAGATAAATGTTTTAGATTTTTTTTTCACAAAGATAGAAATTTGGTGTTTCCAATGTAACTTTTTAGGTTATTTGTCAATTTTAACCTTACTAATTATTAATTAAATAAGGAAAGAGTATATTTGGTATTTAATTTTGGTCTTAAAAGAAGGGAATAGATTACAAACCTCGATTAAATTATTAGTTTTGTTAACAAGAGATTACGATATCTCTATTTTTTTTTTTTTTTAGTATATAATGAATATTATTAGTTCTAATGAAAATTTGGTATTGGCTAAACAACACATAAAACTTATACCAGTTACCACTCTTCGATTTGAGCCAACGGATAAATTACTACTAAACTATAGTATACTACACTCACTTTCTTGTAAATTGTATATACTTCCTTAGCTTTATTGAGTGATATTGTATGACAAAGCAATTCTTTGTGAAGGATATTTTCTTTTGTCGTGAGTACATGTGGTAGAGAGATCTTCCAAATCGTAGCACATAAATAAATTGATCATTTAACAAGTTCATACGACAAAGGTGAATGATTTAAATAGTACTGATTATAAATGACTAGATTAACATTAAAACTGACTAGAAAACATTTGTTTATGAGTATTGACTAATATAGAAAATAACAAAAAAGATAAAAAGCTTGTGAACCACATATTGAAGTCCACGAGAATCGCATTTCAAAATAACCATCAATGAATCAGATGTGATTTGACAGGTTTCAATTATGTCAACATGTAACTATATGTCACACTTAAGTTGTTGACATGTTCTCTTTAATGTTATTTAAAGATACTACTAGTAGTACTGAGCAAGAAAATAATCCTTATTCAAAGACCGTTCCGTTAGAAGAATAACTATGCGATTTACATATAATCTATAAATTCTGATTTCTTAAAAATAATAGAGTTCTGAATTTTCAGTACATGAATCTTTTACAACATACAAGTAACCATTTATAATACATTAATACATGTTTTAGGTGTAAATCATTGTTTTAAACAGAGACTCGAATTGAGAAGCAAAGACTCAGCCTCTTCCTAAAAGAATATTTTATATTTAAAATACCTAATTTTAAATATAAGTTATATAACAAGTTTTGTTTGTTTTGGTAAAAAATACAGTACTGTATATAACAAGTTTTGTAAGAATAGTTTTAGGAATCTTATATTACTACGACAATTTTAAAAAATATAAACGAATCTTTCATTAATGCTAGTTTAAACTAGGGTTTGATTGGTTTACCCGCAACCATCCGCAAACGCAGTGTTTGCGGGTGGTTGTGGTTGCAAGCATTTTATGTCAATCATGCAGATCGTAACATACCGTTTCGAACTGCTTGAAATCCTTCTATTTCAAAAACACTTTCAAGCTAGTGTTTGCGGCTGCGGGCGGTTGCGGTTCGTTAAAAATATAGATTTTTAAAATTTTTTAATTTATAATACTAATAATTTTTTTTTTAAAATTAAAACAAAATTTTTCGAAAAATAAAAAAATTATTATAAATTTTTTTTATTTTTTTTATATATCTATTAACTAAACTAAAATATATTTATAAGTATAAAAATATTTTATAAATAAAAAAATGTTTCAAACCTCTTAAAATAAGCAATTTTAATTAGTTATTATAAAATTTGTTTAAAACTTCATTTTTAAATTTTGATTATGGTAATACAAATTTTTTTATAAAAATTATATATTTTAAATATGTTAAACATCATCTGCAACTGTTGTCAATCAGTTAGTAATTTTTCGCAAACGCACCCGATTCTATTTACTAAACCAGTCGTACAAATCGCTTAATAACGTTTATAACCACAACTGCCCGTTTCCGCAAACTTTTGCAAACTTCTGCATCCATAAATGTAACCGCCGCGTTTAAAACACTCGAGCCCTAGTAAAAGTATAATTGTTGTGTTTTTGTTGTTGTTGTCAACTGTGTAATTGTTAACTCTTTTAATAAATACTAAAGAGTCATTATCAAAACCAAAAACAAAATTGACTACAGAGTAAAATAATAATTTCCTTAGACCGTGTTAAATGCGCGTGTATTTGTTTTAAATGTTCTATGTTTTATATTCTTACTAGTATAGTATTTGTAAATTCGAAAAATGTCGTATCAAATGGGAACCTTTTTCTTCTTCTTTATTTTTTTGTTTGTATGAGGCGAAGAATCTGATCAACACGACGCGTTAAACAAGTTGTCAACAAATAATTTTTATATAGAGACAACAATAATAATAAAAAATCTGATATATAGTTGATACTTGATAGTCGATACCATAGTATTTAAACACACAACAAATTTTTACATATCTACTCATCAATATTTTTTTAAATGGTAAAATGTAATCGAATATACTGTATTTTCTATAATGCATCGAATTTATTTTTTAATATAAAATCGTGTTCGATCTCAAATATTGGCGGATAACTATTCGAACATAAAATGATCAAAATTCTGATATTAAAAATTGAATGTAACTTAGAAAATATTAAACATTTAAAAAACTAATTTACGTTTTAAATATTTTAAGGTTTATAAAAAATATCTTGAAAGTATTAAATGTTAATTTTAGAAGAAGTTTTATTATAAATAAAGTTATTTGATTCGAATTTATAGCATGTAAGTGATTGTACATGTTGCTAAAAAAAAAGATAAAGATAAAACAAAATTTTATTTTATTAAAAAACAAAAATTATAAGACACGCCTTTCACGTTCTTGTGACTTGTGTGACGGAAGACTCCACAACTTTTACTAACCAATCGAAATTTTGTTTCCTCTCTTTTTTTTTTTTTTAGAACTTTTTTTCCTCTCTTATTATTTCTTCTTCTTCGGAGGCTAGTTTTTTTTTAATGCTTTTTAAAAAGTTAACTTTATTTATTTTGTTAGTTACAACGTAAAAAAGGTTAACTTTATTACCAAAAGCATATTATTTCTTATCTCTTTATGGGTTGGCTTGAATTGAAGCTTTTAAACTTGTTGAATCTGGATAAATTTAAGTTTTAATAATATTTGTCCCTTCAGTTTAAATAACTTAATAGGTTCAAATATATTTTTAACATATTGGTTATTTAAAAAAAAAAATCGAACTATATTAAAAGGTCAATCGCAATAAACATAAAATAACTAACTTATGGTGATATGGTTGAAAGATGGAAATTTAAATTCAAACGATTTGATTAGAACTCATCACTATAGATGCATTTAAATGATAAAATATGTTACGTATCCTGTGATTAATTAAGTTAATATCCTTTTCTTAATTTGGTTAGTAGTTTCCTTATTTTAAACAAAAAATCTCCAAATGGAACCATCTCTAGGTTCTAGAATATATCTCGTAAGGTCTTTGTTCAAAAATATCCTTCTTAAAATTGTATTTGGGGTTAAATTTAATAATTCTGTTATCAACTACTAATAAATCCGAATATATGTGTAGATAAATACCCCCATCTTCGAATTCGAAGTTTAATTTGGTTAAAGAAAAAAATTAGCGTGTGAGCTCATCTCTCTTAATTCTCCGCTCTTAAGAAGAAGTTTGTTGGAATTATCCTCCGCGTTAAATCGATTCGTTTCATTTCATTTCTAAGCGACCTTATCCGTTTTCTTCATCCATATATCTCCCAAACTTGTATTTTGTTCTGCAGAATCAAGAATATTCGAGCGTTTCTTCGTTCCGCATTTTCGTCGGATTTTTTTTTTGTCATTTTCTGGGATTGAAGAATAGTTTTAAAGAGAGTGGAAACGTCTTCTGTGGAGTATTTTTTGTTAGATGAGAGATGTCGATACCGAAGGAGCCAGAGCAAGTGATGAAGCTGAGAGATGGGTCGGTACTTGGGAAGAAGACGATTCTTAAGAGTGACCATTTTCCAGGTTGTCAAAACAAACGCATGACTCCTCAGATCGAAGGAGCTCCCAATTACCGTCAGGTCTTTCTCCCCTTCTCCGATTTTGTATATTCGATTCGAGCTTTGAATTTTTGTCTATCGGCTCAGAAACATGCTTGAGCTGAATCTGTGAGTGAAATCGAAATCGGATCATAGAAACGAATCCTATTTTTCTTTGATTCCTAGCTGGAATCTAGGTTTGATATTGTGTGTTTCAAAATGCAGATTCCTTATAAACCTCGAGCACACCAATGTTATATATATATCTCATTTTGTTATCTTCTGTTGGTTACAGGCTGATTCACTACGTGTACATGGGGTTGCAATCCCTACCGCTGTTGGTATACGAAACGTTCTTAGGCACATTGGAGCTCATAAGGATGGCAAACAAGTCAAAGTTCTTTGGATTAGTCTTAGGGAGGAACCGGTATAAATCCATCTTCTCCGACTTCTGCCAATATATAAACCCTAACCATGTGTAATTGCTTCGAGATTCTATGTTATTAACTTGCTCTTTACTACGCATTTGGCAGGTAGTATACATTAATGGCCGACCTTTTGTTCTACGAGATGTTGAGAAACCTTTCACCAATCTTGAATACACGGTACAAAATCCTTGCTCTCCTAGTATGTTTTTTCATTTTATGCATGTTGTTGTTACACTAGTTTGTTGGGTATAAGCAAATTATTTTCACTAAAAAGGTAAAATAAGAAACTTATGTATCTGTTGAACCTTTCATTTGTGTGACCTTAAGCTTATGTTTCTGATCAGGGAATCAACAGGGTAAGGGTAGAGCAAATGGAAGCACGGTTAAAAGAAGATATTCTCATGGAGGCATCTAGGTATATATTTCACTTGCTCCTTTATATCACCTAACTTTGTTTGTATCATTGTTTTTTGTTTTAGGTGTATTTGACCATTTTCTTGGCAGATATGGGAATAAGATACTTGTCACTGATGAACTGCCAGATGGTCAGATGGTGGATCAATGGGAACCAGTCTCAGCTGATTCTTTGAAGACACTGCTCGAGGTAGGACATTGGAATGAAACATCATATCTGTATGATACAGAGCATGCACTCTTTTATAGGATTTCCAGTTTCATATCATTATATTTTGCTTATTCTTCTCTGGATCTAGGTTTATGAAGAACTGCAAGCTGAAGGCTACCTTGTCGATTATGAACGTGTTCCTATAACGGACGAAAAGTCACCAAAAGAATCAGATTTCGATCTGCTGGTAAGTCTTATATTTACAGAATTAGTTAGATAATATTTTGAATGATCTTATCTCTTTCCATTTGGTATCCGCTAGGAGCATAACATTATATGTGGATTACTATGTTCCTGTCAATTTTTTTTTTAATACACTTGTGTGCTTCCAGATTAGGAAGATATCTCAGGCTGACATCAATACGGAGATCATTTTCAACTGTCAAATGGGACGTGGACGTACGACGACTGGAATGGTGATTGCAACCCTGGTTTATTTCAAACGTACTGGAGCATCAGGTACTTCATCGTCTCCAACCGCTCAATACGCGGAGAAGCGCATATAAGAAGAGAGTATAACAAATGCTCTTTCAGCGAATTATATTTTTATTAGAACAAAAAAAAAGTAGAAGCGAATTGGGGAAATCTTATTATTTGACTATTTAATTTTATACCGCTTTTGGAGTATCATATCTACAAGTGCTTTATTTTTCAGAGAAAAATGAAACACTATCGATTAGCCACATATTTCTCGAGAAGAATATAACATTATGTATGATTGGTATTTAAGCCTGCCCATTGTGGTATCTATTAACTCATCTTTTTTTCTTTCTTTCGTATATTATGTTCAATAAAGATCAAGGATTCCCAAGAAACAACTCTTTTGGGAGAATCTATAAAGCTGGTGAAAATATTACTGTTAATCTGCCAAATTCTGAGGAGGCAATCCGCAGAGGGGAATACGCAGTCGTTAGAAGTTTAATTAGAGTCTTGGAGGTATTTTGTCTCTTATTGTCTGTCTTTATCTGATCATCTTGGTGATCCTGCTGCTTCTAACCCTTAACTGGTTTCATGATTTTAGGGTGGTGTAGAAGGTAAAAGGCAAGTTGATAAAGTGATCGACAAATGTTCATCCATGCAGGTATCTGCGTTAAGTTTTATATTCCCAAATTAAGTACAGAATCTAATATATAAGCAACTGTTTATAGTTTTTATCTTATGGTGTTTCACTTAGGGTAAAACGTCTAAAGTTTATCCATAAATTAACTTACAGAATTTACGAGAGGCAATTGCAACCTATCGCAGTAGTATTTTGCGGCAACCCGATGAAAAGAAGAGAGAGGCAGCACTCTCATTTTTTGTTGAGTACTTGGAAAGATATTACTTCCTTATATGCTTTGCTGTATATCTTCACTCAGAGGGTTCTTTCCTCCAATCTGTTTCGCTTGGCCATGGCAGTTTTGCTGATTGGATGCGAGCTAGGCCAGAGCTCTATAGCATTCTTCGCAGGTACTGCCAAGCAGTTTATTTCTCTACAACTAAAGTTATCCTTCTGTTTGCACCTCAGGTTTCCTTAGTTCAAGAAAAACTTATTTGAGAGACTTTGCCTATGTTTAAGTAGCTCTCTGCAGTTGTATCTATTTCCACTACTATGAAAGAATTTGAATGCCAAAATTAACCTGTTTCTCGTGTTTCAGACTGCATTTTGTCTTCAGATGTCTCATGCAAGTTCATTTGCCTCTCCCAGGTTGCTCAGGAGAGATCCTATGGGTGCCCTTGGATATGCAGCTATGAAGCCTTCTTTGACAAAGATTGCAGAATCTACTGATGGGCGCCCTCACGAGATGAGTGTCGTTGCTGCGCTTAGAAGTGGGGCAGTTTTGGGAAGTCAGACTGTTCTGAAGAGTGATCATAGTCCTGGTTGTCAAATTTCAAGCCTACCAGAGAGGGTGGAAGGAGCACCGAATTTTAGGGAGGTTCCAGGATTTCCTGTGTATGGTGTTGCAAATCCAACTATAGATGGTATTCGATCTGTTATTGAAAGGGTTGGGAGTTCCAGAGGTGGCCGGCCGGTTTTTTGGCACAATATGAGAGAAGAACCAGTTATATATATCAATGGGAAACCATTTGTTCTACGTGAAGTTGAAAGGCCATATAAGAACATGCTAGAATATACGGTAATAATCTGTCTTTTAAGTATATTTCAGATACTATTTAGATGCAATACTTTTGGAGTGATTATCCTTAATATATCTTCACCTATCATTTGGTTGGAAAGCTTACATAAATGCCTTTTTTTAGGGAATTGATCGGGATAGGGTCGAAGGAATGGAGGCTCGTCTGAAAGAGGATATTCTGAGAGAAGCTAAGCGATATGATGGTGCGATAATGGTCATTCATGAAACCAAGGATGGACAGATTTTTGACTTATGGGAACATGTGGATGCTGATTCTGTTCAAACACCCCTCGAGGTTTACAAATGTTTAGAGGCTGATGGTTTTCCGATCAAGTATGCGCGTGTACCTATAACTGATGGTAAAGCTCCCAAAAGCTCAGACTTTGACACATTGACATCTAATATTGCTTCTGCTTCCAAAGACACTGCTTTTGTCTTCAATTGCCAGGTTGAGTTTCCTTCTGTATCCCAATCTGCTTGTGTTTTTCGATACATTTGGTAATCCTCTTTAGCTTATCTGTTCGACTTAATGCATTTCCTTTTTCCTTTTTCATTTTCACAGATGGGGAGAGGTAGAACAACCACTGGAACTGTCATTGCCTGTCTAGTGAAGCTCCGCATCAATTATGGGAGACCTATCAAGGTTCTTTATGACGTTCTGACCCCTGAAATTGTGGATGAAGATTCCTCTAGTGGTGGTGAAGAAACTGGAAGTAATAACACTGAAGCAAGACCTCGTAGTTCAGGACGAAGAATTGAGGAGGAACAAGGTCGTGCATTTGGAATGGATGACATCCTTTTGCTGTGGAAAATCACTAGGTTATTTGATAATGGAGTTGAATCCCGTGAGGCGTTAGATGCTGTGATTGATAGATGTTCTGCATTGCAAAATATTCGTGAAGCTGTTCTGCAGTACAGGAAGGTTTTCAACCAACAACATGTTGAGCCCAGAGTAAGGAGTGCTGCTTTGAAACGTGGTGCTGAATACTTGGAGAGATACTTCCGCTTGATTGCCTTTGCTGCCTATCTAGGAAGCGAAACTTTTGATGGATACTTTGTGGAAGGAGAATCTAAGGTGACGTTCAAGAATTGGTTGAATCAGAGGCCTGAGGTGCAAGCAATGAAATGGAGCATAAGGCTAAGACCTGGACGATTTTTTACTATTCCTGTGAGTCAAATATCTCATTTTCAGGCTGGAAAATGGTAATGTTTTCTTTATTTTGCGCGTAACAACTTTGAATATTGTCATGTAGGAGGAATTGCGGGCACAACATGAATTGCAACATGGAGATGCAGTCATGGAGTCCATTGTTAATGAACGGAGTGGTTCTGTATTGGGCAAAGGTTCTATTCTTAAAATGTACTTTTTCCCTGGCCAAAGAACTTCAAGTCGTTTGCAAATTAACGGTGCACCTCATGTATATAAGGTAGGCTTTAAGGAAATGTGACTCTTGTACTCGTGGTTTCCTGATTACTGGTAACCTTAAAATGATCATAATTAAACTTCATTTCAGGTCGATAGATATCCTGTGTATAGTATGGCAACTCCCACAATTTCCGGCGCTAAAAAGATGCTCGCCTATTTAGGCACCAAACTAAAGGAAGAAGGTGGGGATTCAATAGAAAGAATAGTAGTAACAGACTTGAGAGAAGAAGCAGTTGTTTACATCAATGGAACTCCATTTGTCTTGAGAGAATTGAGTAAACCTGTTGATACCCTCAAGCATGTTGGAATAACCGGTGCAGTGGTATGTTTCAGTCACACCTAATAATTATGAAAATTGCAAAAATGGTTTTATTGATTTGTATCCGCGATGCAGGTAGAAAGCATAGAAACACGGTTAAAAGAAGATATATTGTCTGAAGTTCGAGAAACTGGAGGCCGAATGCTATTGCATCGTGAAGAATACAGCCCGGCATCAAATCAGTCTCGGGTTATTGGATATTGGGAGAATATTCAACCAGATAATGTGAAGACACCTGCAGAAGTATATGCTGCTCTGAAAGATGAAAATTACAACATTTCTTACCGGAGAATACCTTTAACAAGAGAAAAAGACGCATTAGCTTCCGATGTAGATGCAATCCAGTACTGTAAAGACGAGTAAGTATCAACCATCTGTTTTCTCTATAAAATTTTATAGACCTACCAAATCTGGTCTGTTTTAACGAATGGACACATTTTCAACACAGTTCTGCTAGGAGTTACTTGTTTGTATCGCACACCGGTTTTGGAGGAGTTTCTTATGCAATGGCCATTACTTGTCTCCTACTTCAACCTGGTCAGAATTTCGCAGCTACACCAGCCACAAATTCTTCTACCTTAGAAGAAGATGATTTGTCTTCAAGGGCTTGTGATGAAGAAGCTTTGAGTATGGGAGATTACCGTGACATACTGAGTCTCATAAGAGTGCTTTCTCATGGTCCACAAAGCAAATCAGACGTGGATGGAATAATCGAACTGTATGTAAAAATCACTTTTGACAATTTTCTTTCACTTAACTACATAGCTCATAACTTGATTCTCTTGTTTTGGCATTTGATAGGTGTGCTGGTGCAGGACATCTGAGAGAAGACATCGTTTACTACAGCAAAGAACTCAACAAGCTTCCCATCACAAAAGATGAAAACCGTTCATACATCATGGACATGGGTGTTAAAGCCTTAAGGTTAGTTACCCAAACTGGATTGAAGATAAAATAAACTGCTTCGGTTTCATTTTTGTAACCAAATATTGTTTTTGTTTCTTTGCTTGTATGATCAGGCGCTACTTTTACCTGATAACATTCAGATCATACCTCTATTGCACATCCCCGGAAGAAATGAAGTTCTTGGAGTGGATGAAGTCGCGGCCGGAACTTGGACATCTCTGCCATAACCTCAGGATAGATAAATGATTGAGTGTTTTGGGTCTCAGTTTCCATACATATATATAAGAGATGTAGGCAAAGGTTATGTTGTTTGGTTTATTATACAGCTTTTAGTGTACAAAAAGTTGTACAGCTTTCTCTCCCTCCCGAGTCCTGTCCTGTGTTTTGCTCTGTAGAGAGATCTCTGTTTATAGGTTTACCCTTGTATGGCTTGCTTAAAACCCTCCAGCTGATTTAGCAGGTTACTCTAATGAATAAGCTTCTTTATTTCCTTTATAACCAATTAATTAAAAAAAATGCATATATAACAACGCAATTTAGATTTTCTTCGGAGCAAGCTTAGATTTGATCTTTTCGATTTCCTTTGTCCCGATCTGAAACGCCGTCGTCAAAACGTGATCCGGAATCGCCGGAGTGGCTGTGAAGAGAGTGGCGGCGATCGATTGTGTTCCCGGTAATTGACTGTTGAAAGCCGAGATCACTGACGCTGGTTTGGCTTTGTCGTTGTTCTTCTGGTAATGAATCAATCCTCTCGGGAAGACGAAAACTTCTCCTTTCTTCACCGTCTTAGCGAATAGCTTGTTCGCCGTCGTGATGAATCCGACGTCAAGCTCGCCTTCCAATACGAAGATCACTTCGGTGGCGCGTGGGTGCGTGTGCGGTGGGTTTAAACCTCCTGCCGCGTAGTCGATACGCGCGAGTGAGACTCCGAGTGTATTGAGCCCTGCGATCTTCTCTACGTTTGCTCCCGTGACGGCGGAGCCCACGGTGTTGTTAACGACGGCGGGTTTTCCGATCCCGGCGAAGAAAAAATCTGAGGCGGTGATGTTTGATTCCGGTTTACATGTAAACCCATTCACTTTTATCACTACATAAATTATTCAAGTATCACATAAAAGTTAATTTGGATATTCAATTTGGATATATGTAAAAATCATACAATCAGATTTGACAAATACTAACATGTAAAATTCTAACTATCCGTTCGAATTGTAAAGTATATGAATATTATGTGTACCTGAAGTGCGATCTGCGACGCATAGATCTTGAAGCGTGTCAGGATCGTAAGCAAGAACAATCATAGTGAGAGATAAGAAAGCAAAGAAGAACCCAAAACATGTCGACTCCATGATTTTGATATAATGTCGAAGAAGAGCAAGTAAACCAGAGAGACAGAGAACTTGAGATTTTGCAACTGTGATATCTTTTTATGTCTTGATTGGATGGTTATATATATATATATATATTTGAATTTGTTGAGGAAAATTATGCAAAGCTAAACTAACTTTAACGCAAAGCAAAATTGGAGTTGGAGGAGAGATGTGAGGTCGTTTTCTTATACACGTGTATTTATTTTAGCTTTTAAGTTTTGGTTTTCTTTTTCTCGAATTCTAGGCTTAAACCGGATTGTATTCAACTCTTTGTATGAGTGAGATTTTACTTGTCAACAAGTGAGATTTTCCTTGAGAGGCCAAGCATTTGTAAAATAAGCAAGAAAATATCTTGTTGGGCTTGGGTCTGGATTTTTTTTTTAGGGGTCAAAAGTCTGATTTTTTTGTTCATTCTGCATAATATATAATTTAGTAGCAATTGTTTAGTAGTTAGTAGAGTTGTAAAACAGGCCCGAGCCCCGCGGGCATGCCTGATAAGTACCTTTGCGGGGCGGGTTTGGACACTAAAATATTTGTCTATGAAAAAGCAGGCGTTGCGAGCATGGCCTGCAAGTGTCCGCGTTGAACCGCTGCGGGTGTGCGGGTTGAACCGCTGCGGGTGTGCGGGTTGAACCGCTGCGGGTGTGCGGACCTGCAAGTGTCCACGTTTGAAGCTGCTGTTTGGTATAGAGGCTTTGCCTCAGCCTGAAACTTATGTCTGCTATAGAAGCTTTGCTTAACCCTACAGAACTCAATTACGATAATTGAGTTATTGTGTTTCACAAAACTTAATAGCCATAAAATTTCAGAGATGGCACATAGATCAATCATCCTATACGATTACTTATTCATCATCAATCATCATTCATCCATCAAAGAGTCACACAAAATCAATCAATAGATCACAAAGATAAGAGCCACATTGAAGAAAATCAATCATGGTAAGTTACTAAGTTTCTAAGTTAGTGTTTGTTTTAGAAAATCAATCATTATCACATGATTATTCAGTATTTTAGTTGATCTAAAACAGAGTTAAGCCTAACTAGGCAAAACTATCTCAGAAACACAAAAAGTCTTAAAACAGAGCTAAACTTTCAGACTTTTTCATGTATGGTTTGGAATGAAACAGAGTTAAATTGAGCTAAAGCAGGAACATTAGAAGGAAGATGTTGAATACTTGTGATGAGTTGCTGTCTACAAAAGAAAGAAACGAAGAGAAACTTAGAATTGGCCTTTGCATCAAAGACATACAGAAATCATCTATGTTTATCAAAGAAGAACATTGAATTGGTATTTTATCAGAGAATCATCTATATTTATGTTCGCGGTCCTTTGCAGGCGCACACGCAGCGGTCCGAGGTAATGGCAGTCTTGTCCAGGCGGTCGCGGACATACCCGTCTGACAGCTCTAGTAGTTAGTGTCTCTTAATCCGGATTTGAATTCGAGTACTGATAACATAACTTTATTTTATTCAAAAAGGAATAGAAGTTTAGAAAAACTATTACAATTTGTATATTTTTACAATCAATAAAAAGAATATGTACACTTGAAATTATTATTTTTTATTTGAAATGAAAACGTTATTTACAAATAAAAACTTTTACATAAAATCCAAATATTAATAATGAAAAATAAATTTTTAATAAGTCATTTTCAGTTAATTAAATTTTTGAGTTATACAAAATAATTTCAACTAAAAATCATTTAAAGTGTTAAATTTACATTATGTGTAAACCAAACAAACTGAACTAATAACACCTCTAACGGACCAAAGAAATTTCTAAAGAAAGAATGTTATTAAGTTTAAATTATTTTCCACATGTTTAAAATTTAACACTTCAATTATTTTTAGTTGAAATTATTTTGTATAACTTAAAACCTTAATTAAATAAAAATGACTTCTTAAAAAGATATTTGAGAAAACCTTAAAATTTAGTTACAAATCCAAAAATCAAAAGTTAAATTTTAAAATAATAAAAACTAAGTGTTAAATTTTAAAAATATAAATACATATTGAACTTACAACATCTCTAAAAAACCAAAAAAAATTCTAAAGACAGATTGTTTAAATTCGGTTAGTCCACATATTTAAAAGCCAACACTTAGTTTTTATTATTTTAGCTTCTTTTTTTGTACTGTCTGAGAATTTTGATTTCTCGAAGATTAGAGATTTGAGTATTTATAAGAAAACATGGAAAGGTTACGAATAGATTGTTTCCTTTTCTTATATTTGAACTACAAAAAAAAAAAAAGGAAATTGATCAAACTGTCTGTCACTTCGGTAAAAAAAAAAATGTTACCGTTACGGTGTTTACGCTTGTTTCCTTTTTCAATATTTGAACTACAAACAAAAAAAGGAAATTGATTACCGTTACAGCCAACACCATCCTCTCGAGTCTCGATCCTAGCCGTTGTTTACCTTTTATGGATCTTCTAATACATTTTTTAATTGAAAATGTCGCCTACAAGTTTTTAGGCTAAAAAAACCAAGAAAATATCTTGTTGGGCTGGGCCTGGTTAGGCCTAATAATGCAGCGTAAGTTTTAGAATTTAAGTTTGTTTTTGGATTTTAGCAAATTTCTCTTCTCCATTTTATAATTTTTATTTGGTTGTTTTCTATTATTTTTATGAAATTTATTTTAAAATTTCAGAAAAAAAATTTCACAAATCATAATTAAATAACTTGGATTAATTTTCTCATAAAAAACGTAATAGATAATTAATATAGATAAATTTTATGTTTATTTAAATATAAAATATTAAAGTTCAATAAATTTTATATAATTAATTTTTGTAAATAAGAACAAATTTACTGATTATAAAAAATAAAAACCTGTGAAAAAGATATAATTTATTTCCAAACTCCAGCCTCTAAATAGGAAACTAGGAACTAATTATAGAGAGACAAAGAAAACCAAACTACTGATATTCTCTAATGGTAACTAAACAAACAAACTTTTAAACCAAAAAATTATTTTTTTAGGTTTCATTTTGTAATTATTTATTCGCAAATACCAAAACTTTTTGAATCAAGATCTGTTAGAGATAATATAAAAGTACAACAAAAGAAAAGATTTGAAAAAACGATTGTTGAGGTTTTCCGTCCATCCACAATTTGAGATGAAAATAGGCAATCACTGAGAATTTGGAGTTTGGTTCTTCTTTGACTTTGACAAAGTGGCACAGACTTCTTATCTAATCTAAGTAAATACCTAACCGAACTTATTAAATCACGTATTACATATGCCCAACAGAGTTCATGGTCTAATTGGTATCGGATATGACTTCAACAACTTTCAACAATGAATTGAGTTCTACCTTTCCTAAATATTTATCTTATGGATCGATCGTTAACTAGACAGATAGGTGTAGCCACCATAATCACTAAGGAAATATGATTTACTAAAACAAACCTTTCATCACCCAAACAATTTCTTACCTCTTCTTCATTGACATTGTACTAGTATTGTATCGAATAAAATAATGTTTGTTGACAAGGATCTTTCTCAATAAGTTTTGGATGCCATATTTTTCCAATCTCAAATTCTCAATTAGACGTTATGCAACATATTTGTGTCATATGCAAGTAATGTTTTAATAATTATTAGAACTAGTTCATTATTCTTAAACTGTGTGAAATATTTAGAAAATCAATCTTTCTAATATAGAGAAGAGAAAGTATAAGATAAGATTAAATAATATTAATTCTAATAAGGTTTATTTCGAGCTAGTAAATAGTATTCCAGATCATTATATTAAATTAAGATCACTTTCATTTTTGATTTTCCAAGGTAGGAGTTAGAAAATTACGCAAAGTGTACAGGTTTTACTTTCCTTTCTTTGATGTCAAGAGAGAATATCTTGTTGGGCTGGGCCTGAAAGAAATAAAAATAGGGCCTACTTGTCGTAATAATGACGTAAGTGATAGCATGAGATGACCAATCCACATTTTTGATAACTTAAAAACAAGGCTCGAAGCGGTTCTCTTATCTGGAAAACTAGAGACTGTTCTGTTGTCTAAGCGAACCAACAAAGTCTTCTTCTTTAATCAATCAATGGCTTCTTCTTCTTCAATGCAGATGGTTCACACTACCCGCTCCATTTCCCAGGTTCGCTACTTAATTCTACATTTCTGGGTTTTTCAATTTTCGGCTTTGAGAATTCGTAAAAGTCTATGCTTTTTTTCTTCACTTTACCAGCAATGGCCTCTATTTTGGCTTTACTGTGTGTTTAGTATAGTGTGAGTTGAAACGAATCTCATCAGATATTATTGCTGTTCATGTTTGGTTTTGTGTGTAGATTGGGTTTGGTGTTAAGTCGCAATTAGTTTCCGCAAATCGAACATCTCAATCAGTTTCCTTTGGAGCTCGTTCATCTGGAATTGCATTATCTTCGAGATTGCACTATGCATCAAGTTTCCCGCTTAAGCAAATTTCCGGAGTTTATGCGACCACCAAGCATCAGAGAACCGCTTGTGTTAAATCCATGGCGGCTGTAAGACTTAGATTCCACATTTTAAAAAACAAAAACCTAATTTTGCTTATGGATTATTGTGTTGATTATTGAATTTGTGTATAGGAGGAAGAAGTAACAGAACTTCAAGCTAAAGTGACACACAAAGTTTACTTTGATGTGGAAATTGGAGGTGAAGTAGCTGGAAGAATTGTGATGGGTCTCTTTGGAGATGTTGTCCCTAAAACCGTTGAGAACTTCCGTGTCTTGTGTACTGGTATATACATCATCTCTCTTGAAGTTTAAAGTTTGGAACTTTATAGATAAACATAACCATTGACTAAAAGAAATTGATTTCTTCAGGTGAGAAAAAGTACGGGTACAAGGGTTCTTCCTTCCATCGTATTATTAAGGAGTTTATGATCCAAGGAGGTGATTTCACCGAGGGAAATGTAAAGTCTTTTTCGAGAAATTACATATACATATAAGACTCTTGTTATTTGATATTTCTTTCTTAATCCTTCTTTTGGATATGGCCTCACAGGGTACTGGAGGTATTAGTATTTACGGTACCACCTTCGAAGACGAAAACTTCACCCGTGAGTGTTATTAACAAAGACTTATCCGATTTTCCGTGCTTCTTCGAGGTTATTAATGCTTTTGAGTTATTGTTTTTTGCATTTGTAGTGAAGCATACTGGACCTGGAGTCTTGAGCATGGCAAACGCTGGTCCTAATACTAATGGAAGCCAGTTTTTCATTTGCACTGTCAAGGTTAAGAGTCTCAACTCTTGACATCATTTCATATGTTTGGCTTTGCATTTTGATTCATATTTATTCACAAAATTTGTCTTCTCTGTTTTGTTTTTTGTGTATGTAGACTCCATGGTTAGACAACAAGCATGTTGTGTTTGGACAAGTGATTGAAGGTATGAAGCTTGTGAGGACTCTTGAGGCTCAGGAGACACGCGCCATGAATGTTCCCAAGAAAGGTTGTAGAATCTATGCATGCGGAGAACTTCCGATAGAAGCTTGAAGATCACAATTAACCGGTTCATTGTCATTGTGATCTTTGTTCTGTTTTCTGCTATTATGAGTATTGAGGAATCTAAACCATCAAAAAGCCAAAGATGATCAAACTCTAGTCTTTTCTTTTTCTTCTTCTTTATTTCGGATACATGATGAGTTAAAAGTACAATTAAAGTTCTCTTAATCGATTTGGGATTCTTATTATTAGACTGTCTCTCTAAGCATGGACCATGCCTGCAACCGCAGCTTGCTGAACAAGTGGCTCAAGCTTCTCATCTTTGTTGTCTTCCCATAAATCAGGTATTGCTTCCTTTATGTTATGAATGCTGCTTAGTGCATAGTCTGCACCTGGAACTAGCACCGAGTTTCCCACGAACACGGTTTTTAGCCCTGTTGCTTTAGCACTAGCGATGTTTCGAATGCTGTCATCGAAGAATATCTGAAAAGAAACAAATATTCAGTCTTTTGAGTTTGGTATCTGAAAGACTGAAACAGTAAAAGATCCTTGTGACTTTTCTTTACCGTTTTGCGTGGATCGACTATATCTGCAATACGAATAGCAGCTTCAAAAGCTTCAACAGAGGGTTTACAGAGGATCTGAGTCTTGGAATCAGAACAAGGGTTTAGTGTTTCGAAGCAAATGATTCCTTCGAAGCAATCCTCTAAACCCAATCTGTTAAGGGCTCGTGTCGCATGAGCTTTATCAGCGTTAGTAAAGATCTAAGGAGAAAAAGGAAACAAAAACAGAGGATGAGAAGAAAGGAATCAATGGAGAGGATTCTGAGTAAAAAGCTTGAAGACGAAAGAAACTTACGATTTTACGTTGAGGCATAGAGAGGAGAAGGTTACGGAGAACAGGATCAGGTTTGAGTTTTTCGTACGGCAGTCTTCCATGGACATATTCATGGAACTCATCGTTGTCGAATTCGTAACCTAGAACCTGTAAAGCAAGGTTCTGTTTTGGTTATAATCTGTTTGGTTTGATGATTGAAATAATGTGTTTGAATCGATGAGAAATGAGTTACCTTGAGACCAGCCATGGTAGTTCCATATTCTTTGTAAAGATCCAAACACATCTTTGGAACTTCACTCTCTTCGATTTCGAGTTGGTTAAGCATGAACTCTGCAAATACATAAAAAAAGACAGCAACCAGATCATAAGAAACTCGGTAATATAATATACATATGGCGCTTAAAAGTAAAAAAAAGAATCGATCTTGAAACGTTAAGTCTATTTTCCTTGGATGTTGTTTCGACAAGCTAAGTTGATTTCCGATGCTCAGAGGGTATAGAGTATCGTCCATGTCTGCAACAACAAAAACAAAAACAAGAGTTTTGAATCACTTTTCATAAACAAACTGGGTTGAAAATATCGGGTTTAGATGTGTGTTTATTACCAAAGAACAAACACTCGTACTTAGCTCCAAATCTATCCATCTTTAATACAGTCGAAGAAGAAGATGATGAAAGATGTGTGAGAGAGAGAGCTTATGATCAAATATGTGAAGGAGTTGGCTATGTTTATATACACAATTCAAAAGAGTGGATTTTCTCTTAAGGACACATAGAATATTTGGTTATCTTTACGACCGTTTTGGTTATTGTTAATTCATATTCAAATGCTAATTGTTTGATAACGGTATAGAAAACTAATGAAATGAGTTTCACGTGCATGTGTATATAAAATATTACAGTTATAATATTTTAAAAGAATTATTTCGAGTATCAGAATTAAAACTAGTCAATATATATATATATATATAAACATATTGGTTTGAAAAACATAGGATAACATTTTTAAATGTTTTAGATTTGTCTCTATTTTTCTGTATGCATTGGCTTTGCATAATTAATAAGTATGAAATAATTTTCAGAAAGTCGATTGTTGATGGTGACTTGGCGATTATGATAAATGATCCACCATGTTCTTTATACGTTGATGGGGGTAATAACTAATAAGATGAGGTGTTTAGCATAATACTATTATTTTTTTTATCATTCATATTATTTTCTTAGTCATTACCCACTTTCCGTGACCTGCCATTTTCATTTTCTACAAGTAATGCAAAAACAAAAGGGTAAAAATAAAGGCGAACAAACATATTCTGAAATGTCAAGTGTAGATAGAACAAAAAAGAGTCAAGTTGTATCATGCAGAAAATAAACGTTTAATTTTGGAAAAACATAATAAAATTGCATATTCCGTGTATTACTATTATGAGCATAAAATCAGAAAGAATTAGATTCGGCCCAAAAACATAACATGTTAGATCTGGACCTAATATTCTTGATCCTTTTTTATAACTTTTTTCTATGACAATAGAATATATCATGATTTTCCATACTTAAAAAATTAATACAAAAATATAAACTAGAACAAAAATCCTAGATTTTGTTTTTAATGATACAAAGTGTCAAAAGACTTTATTTAGAGAAATATGAAGTATTTAACATTATATAATAACTTCAAGGCGGAAAATTGAGTATACTTTTACCAAATTAAATATAAAAATCCACCATTAAAATAAGGAGGAAAATGAATCAAATCTGCATATAATACAATGAATGAATGGTTAGCTGATTCAGAGAGCACTTTTAATTATAATAACTAAAGGTTTTTAAAGCCTAAACCCAAAATTTTGAGTTAATGACATGGATTAATGTATTCAACTAGTATTCATTTTCTTATGTTGGATTCTAAAGCGTGCCCTCATTAATTCCTCAACGGCCGTCAAGCGTGTTTTCTTAGGTCCTGAGTGGGGCCCAGTGAAGTCTATTTCTATTTCCACGTTTTTATTAATTCCTTGAGAATGATAACAAATCTAGAGTACGCAAAAAGAGGAGGAACATTTAAACATAATCCATAAACATGCACTTGCCCATTCTATTATAGGGAATTAGGGATTATAATCTTCTAGTATTAAATGCTAATGACAAAAAAAGAAGCTCAAATATATATCAAAATCAGTAAACAAATTTGGGGGGAAAGAATTTCCAGCTATTAGAAGATTTAGTTTCAATTAAATATTTTTTGAAAAAAATCTGATTGCAAACAACAGTCAACAGTATCCTGTTTTTCCAAATGATTTCAAGAAAACATGATTTTTTGTTCTGGGATTAGACATTATAATCTCCATTATCAAATCTAAATATATTAAATGGGAAACCTGTATGCAAAATTTCCCAAATAAATGAATCTTTATGCAACTAAATTTAGATATTTTTATCAAAAAAAAAAAAAAACTAGATTTAGACATTTAATTGCAGTATATTCTCGTGAGAGAATTTTGAATTTATAAAAAGCTTTGTTTGCTTACTTACCCTTTTTAAAAAATTCTTAAATTCATTTTATTTTGTCTTCATGCAGTGATAACGAGTACGATTATCGAAATCGATCTTTAAGCCAAATTTTCGCGCTCGATTCGTCTTCACTGCATTTCCCGGAGCTCCGGGACTTGGCTTGTTGCGCCGACGGAGGATATGAGGAGCATTTTATCGATTGCGGTGGTCGTGTGCTGGCTATGTTCAGTCGCCGCGGCGGTGTTTCGGAGCGGATCTAGCGACGGATTTGGGAAAGCGAGAGATACTGAGACTGCGATATCGTTTCTGGAGAATGAATTGATACCGTCTTCGGTTCCCAGGGTGCCTCTCACCTTGATTCAGGGAGCTGACTCCAAAGGAGCTGGTATACACACTCTCTCTCCCGTCTTCTTCTTCTTCTTCTTCTGACGTCTTGTGTACACTCTCCAAGGTCTATCAGGAGGATGGTGTAACAACCATAGGAGTTGTGTGTATCGCAAAACAAGTCGGCGTGGTTCCTCTAAATTCATGGAAAAAGCTTTGGCTTTCACTGGAATATCGAGTAATAAACCTGAAGAAAATCCTGGTTTGGTGAACGCGAAGTGAAGAGAGGTTGGTGAATAACGGAAGCTTACCAACGGAATACGAGTTCGCGAGAATAGTATTATGATAACATAAAGTTGATTTTTCTCTTTAGTCTAAAAGTTGTAAAGTAGCAAATGATAGCATTATGTATAAAATGATAGCATTATTGTCTACAAATAATATGTTTAGAGTTAACAAGAATAGAAATTATGAACAAGTAATTGCCTTTTGACCTTAATGGAATATTAATTCATTGATCCATTAATTGTTCCTTCATTTCTTAAACACGGCCACGCCCAACAAAAATCGGGCAAAATATATCCTTCAATTCTAAACATATTATTAGACAGGGCGAGGCCAAAGTTTCGCTGATTCTATGAGGACAAACTTTATATATTTTATATACCTACCGGATTATAAACTTAGAAAAGTTACAGCAAATAATTTTCCAACAGCCCGCTATAGGATAGAAGCAGTCGAGTTCGGGAAGAGGAGTGTATCGAACTGTCAAATTACCCGGGAGTACGAGGTGAAGAGAGTTCAGTGAATAACGGAAGTTTATGAATAGAATAAGAGTTCGCGAGAATAGCATTATGCTAGCATAAAGTTGATTTTTCTGTTTAGTTTAAAAGTTGTACTGGCTGACTTAAATGTCTTACCTAATTTATGTGTGTTGAATGGCTGATTTTTTAAACTTTTATAATTACTTAAATATTTTTTCCCTTATTTTTGTATGATGGTTGATTTTTAGTAGCGGATTTATAAGTTTTTTTGTTGGCATGTTTGCCATGTGAGCTTCCACATCATTAACATTATTTCAGAAGTCAGCCACATAATTGCAGTGAACGCCACAGATATCAAACTTGATATCAACAGATGTGTGGTATCAAACGTGTAGTCTTTTTTTGTTGTCTCTATATTTTCATGGATGTTTGTGATTAGTGAGTTGCGAGGACCAACATTTATTTCTCTGCTCCATCTTTGCATCAGCAGCTGTATGATTGATACGTATTTCGCAGCTCCCAAGAACATTGTGATACTCCGCGATCTCTATAAGTTCGGAAGAGTTTTTCATTCTACATAACGGTTCGCATAAAATTGGCTCAAAATAGGTTTTAGAGATTTTAGAAAAAGTTTTAGAGAAGAGGGGGTGTATATATATATATAAGAGAATCAGAAAGTTGCAACTCTTCACCTTCATCTTCCCTCGATACAGGCCCGGCCCTTCACATATATACCCATGAAACATAGGTATTGGGCCCCCTAATTGTAAAAAAAAAAAAATTATTTGGCCTAATTGGGCCCCGAAAATTTGTTCTTGCGACCCAACGGTTCCCCTAAAACTGGCTGCATGAATTAATTTTATTCGAAAGCTGATCATATTTGTTTCTATCTCTACATCAGTGGCTGTATGAGTAATACGTATTTCGCAGTTCGCAAGAACATTGTGATTGTCCGCGCTTTCTACAAGTTCGGAAGAGTGTTTAACTCCGCACTTCGGTTCACATAAAATCGGATAGAAGTTCAGAAGCGTGGTTTATACCACTCAAGGGTTCGCATAAAACTGGCTCGAAGTTCGGAAGCGTGGTTTGTATAGCCCAGTGGTTCGCATAAAGCTGGGTCGAAGTTCGGAAGAGTGATTATACCGCCCAACGGTTCGCCTAAAACTAGAGAAGGTGTTGCAACATGAACGACCAAACAGAAACCAACACGTTTAAGCATAATTATAGAAATAATTATAATTCACAGTCACACTTTCGTTTTCTATATAATATTATTGGGTGTGGATCCGGTATCCACAAATAATTTAACTATTGTATCCATGTTTACTTTTTAATTAATATATATATATGCAATCTTTTGGGCGTTTTTTCTTTATGATAGACCAATTGTTATTAGTTTCGAATTTAATTGAAAATATTAACCAAATATATCGATATTATCTGCAATGATCCATGCGTTTCCAAACCATTTTCCTAAATTTTTATTCAAAAATTGTAAATTTCAATATGTAATGATCGAAAATAATTATCTATACTCTAATAGTATTGGTTTATATAATTATTAGAATAAGTTTTTGTTAAGGAGTATACCAAAGCCTCTCGAACTGGTATGCTTTTATCCCGGACCGGACTCTTGCTTTTTTATTCTAACGATGTAATTGACACGTGTATGTTGAATGTTTGCGAGCAGATTGAATCCACATCATATTAGACAAAACTTTCGACACAACATTGTAGTAGTCCAACAGCTGAATAAAACCGTAGTTAAACAATAACCCCGCGCTACGCGCGGGCCCCTTATCCTAGTTAATTACAACGAGTGAAATTTTACTTGAGAAACCAAACATTTGTAAATAAGCAAGAAAATATCTTGTTGGGCTGGGTCTGATAGATTTCAATATAGGCCCAGTTGTCGTAAATCATTGCTGCTTACAATTAGCACGAGCGTGATATTTAACGACTCCAATCCATGTAATATATATGTATGTCCACGGATAATAGTTTTCTTCACGACAAAAAAAAAACACGAGTCACTAACGTACTTGACAAAATAGTAAATGCCTAATCAAAAGAAGTTGACAAAATAATGCCTAATCGAAGTTGACAAAATAATGCCTAATCGAAGTTGACAAAATAATGCCTAATCGAAGTTGACAAAATAATGCCTAATCGAAGTTGACAAAATAATGCCTAAGGTTCTTCGATTTGGAGTAGAAAATCCTATAGAGTTCCATGATCTCAGAGGCTGCTTCTTTGGCAGAAGAATAATGGAGTTCAGCAACATATCCACCTTGTAAATCTAAAGTCAGATACTCCATGCAACATTGCTCTATGAGCTCAACAAGATGCTTCAAGCTGTTCACTTTCACTCCATTCACCTTGTAGACCTGTTCCAAGCATATATAATTTCTTCTCAAAACACTAAAAAAGGGTTTGGTTAAAGACTCAAAAACAAGTACAACACAGAACCTGAAGATTTTCCACGTGATCGCAAGAATGGTTGGTGTCATGTCTCAATATCTACATCAAGAAACAGAACTTACTTTTAGATTAACAATGCATAGTGTCAAAAAAGAAAACCATTTAGAACGTTTTAAGGTAAAAAATAACATACCCTAGAAAGCATGACCAGCTCTCCAGCCTCTAAATCCTTCGCCTTGGTTTCAGTTTCACGTAAGAGAACACACTTAGAGAGTTCATCACCAATTTTTTCCATGTAAGCCTTGCTGAAAGGCACAAAAACTAAACCTCCAAATATGTAATATTTTGGAGGGTCGTAATATTGTTGCACCTGGATATGTGGTCTCACCTGATATGCAAGAATAAAAAAAAATGTGCAACAAAGTAAACAATTTATACAGATGGCAAAATGTATAAAAGATAATAATTAAAAAACGTGTAGAAAAGTCAAACATACCGGCTTTAACGTGAACTCGCGCTCATGCACTTCTGCGCTTCTTTGAAATTTAATCAACAAAGATTCACCTGGTTTCTTCAAAGAAACCAGGTATCGGAAATCAATATGCTCTTCTCTTCGAAAAGGAAGAGCATCAAAAAGATAAGTTAACAAATATGGAGAACATTTAGAGAAAGATTAGTATCATTACCTCTCCCATCGTTTCCTATGGCAATGTTGTCAATTTCAAGCATTATGTCAAAAGGGCACATAATCTTGTGAGCACCCGAGAGGGAGCTGATTCTCTTGATTTCTACTCCTGGACCGTTATGTGACATATCTTTAAATGTCAAGCCCAATGAGCTCAAGGAAGAAAGTTGACTTTCTTCAGAAGAAGAAAGAAACTGCATCACAACGCATGTAGGAATTACAGTGCTGCATAAAACCACAAAGTAAATGTCAGAGAAATCCAATTTAAAATTAGACATAAGTACAAAACAGTTATGCACAAATTATTACCCAATATGCGCCTGAAACACATAAAAATCAGTACTCTGGAAAGCAACGCCGATAACTTTTCCTTGCGTAATGACCGGACCTCCACTGTGCCCACTAATGATGTTTGCGTCTACAACAATGACCATGTGCTCAGTCTGACTATGACTATACCGCTGGAACTTAATCCCAAGTACAAGCCCAGTTTCACAGACATGAGACTCATGACTTGCATTCAAAGAAACCAATGCATTAAGAGAAATTTGTAAGACATGTATACCTTTATATTCTCATATATAAATCCAATAGTACCTTCGGGAAAGCCAACAACAGTTAAGGCTTCTCCTAAAGGTGGTATGTCTGCAAAGTTTTTGGATTGTCATTTTTCAAACATTCTTTTTGAACCATTATCCATTTATCGATATCTGAAGGTATGTCTGCATTGTCTTTTGCAGACATACCTTCCCATAAATCGTCATTATCAACCTCCAAAATTACTAAATCACACTCATGTGTAATCTTTTTAACTCTGGCCTTGTATTTAGTAGTTGAATTGTTCTTTTGGACGTGGATAATGTGCATTGGTTCAAGACGCCAACGACATGTGCGCAGGTTAGAATCCTTTTTCCAGATATGGCAAAACCTGCAAAGACATGGCAAACAAGATTGGTTTGATCAACCCACTACAAATGACAATCCAAAAACTTTAACAATGGGCAAATATCTAAATATCATGATTCGGTTACCAGAGCCGTCGGATTGTCGCATCTCAAGATTCTGCCAAGGCCGATATGGGTCATGCCTTGTAGTGGCTGAGAAGACCTTCACCACCGAATCAATAATCTTTTCGTCAAAGCTGAGAGAAAGTTCTTTTAATCTTCTGATGCGTTCTTCCATGTTTTCATACCCCAAAAGAGCTTCATCGGCCATACCAGCTTTCACCATTCCTAACAGGTTGCCGATGCCTTGGTTCTTCCTCTCAATGAAGAGACCCACAGCTAAACCAGTGCAAAACCAAAACCATTCATTACTTGGGTCAAATGCAACAGCTCTAACCCAACCAAAGTGTCCCTGGATCACCATCTGTTAAAAAAAAAGCAATCACCTCGTATGAACATTTAAGCACTCTTTGGAATGGCCTAAGAAGACTTGTGTGCTTCCCTAAAATGTTATATTTCTGAGGCCAACACAAGTTTACAACAGATCTTACCCTGTAACTCTTGCATGGTATATGCCACTCTGGACGGAGCCATCTACTGGGTATTCTTTCCATCAATGCAGTTGACAGATTTCTGCAACACAAAGAGGGGAAAAGATGAAAAAAAATAACGAGAAACTGCCGCATAGATACATGCTAGAAGTAGAGCACATTGAATAAATATGGCCTAAATTTAAGTCCCATGAGGCCATGACTATGAACCACCTCCATCACCTCATTGTATTACAATCTAGATGTAGTGACATTATAAGGAGCCCCTAACCTTTCAAATGAGGATCCAGATTCAGAAAGAATGGCGGTGCTGTGACCAGTGTTGTTCCTGCAAATTCCAGAATCAATAACTATCAGCATCGTCAGTAAAGTTCTTACTATATGGATTAGTAAAAAGGTAAACTCACAAGCTTCTTGGAGGTAAAGTTGGACAAACAACTAAAGCTTTCTCTGTTGCGCCACTTTGAAGTTCCTTGGACCCTTCTGGATCTGCACAACTCATCGAGCAAAATATTTAGGTCCTTCAGAACGAGAAACCCTAATGCTAAGAGAATATATATATTTTACTGACAATTTTCTACCCATTTTCCCTAAAACTAATCAGATCAGACAGACACGAAATCATCAATCGCCTGAGAAAGAAATCATCAATCGCCTGAGACAGAAATCATCAATCGCCTGAGAAAGAAAGTGTGATTATTACCTGTTTTCGCCGAAAGGTAACGTGCACGGCCGTGTTCGTGGCGCTCCGACACATATCTGCGGCGGAAAAATGTGGATAATCTCCCATTCATTTCTCTGATTCTCCGGCGGAAAAAAATGATTATCTGTCGCCGTTTTAGAATCGACTCCCACTTAGGGATTTAGATTTTGCTGGAGTCTGTGAATGGGTTTTCGCGTTGGTTTCGTTTAAGGAGGCAAAATTGAGAGCTTGAATTTGTATGGGCTTCAAGTGGGGGTCCTTGGGCCCTCCAGGTCCTAGGAAAAAAATGATATATTAAGTTGTGATAATAATCAGGAATGAATCATGTTAGCTTCAAGATATATTCCAAGCACAAACAATAATTAAAAAAAAAAAGGAAGAATTTGAAAAACCTCAGAATACAAAATAATAATAATAATAAATCAGGAATAAATAACAATATTATTAGGAATGAATACAATTTAAATATATAGTCATACTTAATTATATTCAAAAACAATTCTATTGATTGTTAAAAATTGTTGTGATTATAATCAGGAATTGATGTGATGCATAACAAAGAGAACACTCTTTAACAGTCTATATGTGAGTTCTAATGATCTCCACAAGCAGATTACGAAAATGGAGTTTCTACATTTGGTAAATACCTTAGGAATATAATCAGGAAAATTTCCAGCACAGAGCAGGGATGCTTCTTCATAGGGTAATATAGCAGCATAAACCTTATACAAGGGAACAAAAAAATCATATTAACAAGTGTAACACAGAATCAAAGGAATCCAACCATCTAATAGAGACTCCGATGACTTACCTTTCCACCACAGTTCCAACTCTTTCTGATTTGTGACAATCCCATTTAGCTTATGTAATGCCTGTGAGGGCAATTTAGGAGGAATCAATGAAAGGACATCAATTCAAATCCTGGATTTTCGAATTGAGAGAAATAGTGAGAGGGAGATGGAGACAAAAAGAAACAACATGAATTAGGCGGCTGCTGCGTAATGATGTAGGTTTAGGTTTTGATTATTGGCCTTATGATTGTGTTATTTAGATACTAGTATTAGATGATTATGGGCCGAGTGGGCCATATCAATTTCTTCTTAATTATTTTAGAGTGAGCTTTTTTTTGTTCTTTTTTTTCTTTTCCTCAGGGCTTTTTTTCTTCTTTGATTATTGTTTTTTTTTTTTTAATGGAAATGAAAATTTGCAACAATGTGTGTATACATAATATGAATAGACAGAGCAGAGTTGACGGAGCGTGGTGAAGCTTCGGCGTCGCATGCTCTGTTTCGAAGACAGCGACTTTGACGAGAAGCGAAGAGGAAGGACCGCTATCGACGGCGTCATCAGCTGCTAAGGCGATGGTTTGTTGTAATGGTCTGGCAGAGGATGAGGATCTTCTCTCCACTCTAACCGGGATTTCCATTTTCTCCGGTTGTGGCAATCTTTTAGTTTTATCTCCGGATTAGACACACAAGGATTGAAAAGCAAAGAAGACAACATCTTCTTTTTTATGTTTTTTTTTTAATCTGGTTTAACTATCTTTGAATTTTCTTTGTGGTCTATAAGGGTTGAAACAGCCACATAAACCAACAAATCAACACATTTCAACTACTGTGTAAGCCAAAAAATATGCAAAAACATGGTCTTACTTGCTGCCAATGCGTTGGAGGAGCCTCAGGAGAGGTGGACAACACGAGTGCATCACTCGGATTACTCCGCTTCGTAAGACGTTGAGGACATTGATCTTAACATGAGTGAAATTGTTTATTTCGTTTATGTTGATTTTGCACAGAAAAAGAAAAGAAAATGGAACAAAATTGTATTAGTGGCACATTTAGTTTGAAGTTAAAAATTTTGGTTACTCGGTATCCTTGTATCGATTACTAGTAAGGAAATCAGTCATAGCCGAATCCCTAATTCTTGTGTCAAATTTTTTCTTTTTAAAAACACAATAAAATGTAGTTAAAAGACTAACAAATATTTTTTTCAAAGTTAAGTGGATAAGCAAGGTGGATACATAAATTATGGTCTTACAGAAATTAAAAAAAAAAAAAAACTCAATAATATAATATAGATTAACAAAACATAATTAGATATTGAACAAGATAATAACTTGAGCATGAACCCCTTTTTAACTGGAACCAGCGGGTGTCTTAGGAGGAGGAGGGCCTTGTACTCTCGTAGGAGGAGGAGGGCCTTGTACTCTTAGGTCATCGATGCTTTGCTTGATCCTGCTTCTCATGTCGTCGTCATCTAGTGAAGCCAATACATAGTCAAGGAGATTACACAGGTTATGTAAATGAAATTAAAAAAAAAAAAAAATGTGATGGACACAAATGGTTGATCCAAAATCCACAGATGATGGTAAATGCTATAAACAAAACCATTCACTTTCTCAGATATATGATCATAATTTCAAGGTATATCCTAATAGAGAAAGGATATTCTTTGTGATGAAGGAGTCCAACATTGTCTGGAACCTGGATTGCTGTAAACACACATAAGAAAAAGAAAAAATCAGTATATAAAGATGTAAACTCATCATAAGCCTAAGAAGATGAAAAAACCAACAAACCCACCATTTGCTGCAAAAGATTTTGATCAAAATTGCTGACAGCTTCACGTATAGATGTGTCAATGATGTCCACCTTCGTCATCTCATTGAAGAGATCCATGAGCTTTCCACGCTTCCCAAAATGTTTGATCACGATGTCATAAACTCGACAAGTTACAATTCCGAAATTCTCTTCTTCTTCCTTAGATAGCTCATTTCCTGCATCGTATCTTATCGACGTCATGAATCTGTAGCACACTACAGGAAAAGTTGTAAGGTCTTCCTCATCCATCTCCTCAAGAAGCAACAGAGCTTTCTCCACTCTATTTCTTTCACAATAGCCATTTATAAGGATTGCGTAAGTTAATCCATCAGGAGAAACACCGTCAGCCTTCATCTCATCAAGCAAATAGCTCACTTCTGAATCAGGTGCTTTGGACTCAAATAGAGTCCTAATCAAAGCATTGTACGAATTAACTCTTGGCGTGTATGTCCACACACCCACGAGCTTTGTTAACACCTCCACTCTACCTATTTTGCTTAAAATGTTCATCAGCTTCTTTAAGAAGACAATATCAGGACTCAAATAGCCACCTCTAAAAACGTTCCGATGTAAAGAATATGCTTCTTCTACCTTCCCCACTCTGACAAATTCCTTTATCAGTTCCATGTAGTCAGAATAATAAGTTGGCGAGGAACCTGGTGTTTGTTCCATCTCCTCCAGAAGAACTAAAGCTTTCTCAACCTTAAATAACTTCAAGTATAAGCCCAACAGGAAGGGGTATACCCAATCTGAAAGCCTTGTAGCAAGCCTGGCCTCCTCTTCGAGCACCTGTATAAAGGCCGTGTAGGTGGAGTAGTTATGTTGATAATCCCTTCTGGTCTGACCAGCCCAGCTGAAAAAATTAATCTTGGCATCGATGTCAACCTTCATCTCAAGAACTGAAGAGACAAATCTATGATCCAATCTATGTCTATACTGATGCATGCCCAAAAGGGGCTCACGAGAATTTAATCCTCTTCTCCTTTTGAAGCTTTCCATAATATGTACAAAGTTCTCACCAAGCTTCTGCACTGACCTATCCCTTGTGACGGGATTCCGAGGACGAAACATAGGCTCATGATGATTCGGAAAACGAAACATAATCTCACATTCCGGAATACTACTATACACAGCCCCACGAATCGGAATACTAGACCTCTCATTTACTGCAAAGAAATGTTTGAGTGGAAACCATAAAAGCATGTCGTTTTCTTTATTTCTTTCAAAGTGTGCAGATTTACCTGTTTGTATCGGAGAGCGGCGACGTGGGAGTCTTGAGCTGGCTAGGTTTTCGTGAGTGGATGGAATACTCTCAACAATCTCATTTTCTGCAAATTCCAGGAAACGAGTCCATATACCATAAAAGTAAAACCTTTAGCCAAAAAAATAATAATAATAATTGAGATTTCAGACTTTTTGCTTTCTCTCTTTCAAATCTCTTTCTATAATTAATAGGCAAAGTTTGCAGATTTACCTGTTTGTCTCTGAGGGAGGTGACGTAGAGTTGAGAGTCTTGAGACGGATCGCTTCGCGAAAGTGGGTACAACCGACATGTACACCATCTTCATAAACCAAATTGTACTCCTCCGCCCTGCTTTTATGATTCAGACAGAACGGCGGCTTAAAGTTCAAATGGGCCTTTTGGGACGTTTAGGCCTGGCCTGTTAAATACCTTGTGGTCTGGGGCGAATTTTTTTTTTTTTGTCGCGTGATATTTTTAAATCTATATAAATATAGTTGACAAAGATCCAACTAAAAAAAAGCAGCAAAGGTTTCAAATTTGTTTAGATCTCACCTAACAACTTTTCCCATTTCAAATAACTTTCGTATCATCCAATGGATAATACGAGGTTGCTTCAAGTTTTCCGACAAAACCTTTGGGCCTTTTCCTTGTGAAGCAGATTACTTACACATCTCTCTTCTGCTTTTCTTTACTCCAATTTTTGCCTTTCTACCAAACTTGCATCAAGATAATGAAGAACTCAGCCATGAACGGTCACGGAAGCTAGATTTTGGTGGCTGTAAAGTTTAAAAAAACAGTGGTGTTAGACAACGGAGATGAAGTGATCGTTTCTCTCACTTATGACATGTTACATCGCTATTGTTTTAATATCAATTGGGGTTAGTTCCATACAACATGAATCTAATGATCCTATTTAATAGCATATGCATTCATGTGTGTATACATAATATGGATAGACTGGTACAGCCCATGTATATAGAATCATATCTAATAGCTAATGCATGACAACATGTATAAATCGCGAGAGGACATTCATAATAAGTAAATAACTATTTACTTTATGTGTTCGATCACCAAGTAGATTGTCATACAGAATAAGTACATAACCACTTACTTTGTGTGAAAAACACACAAAGTAAATTGTCCCAAATGACTTCGCAAATGATGCAAAAATATAGTACATATAACAAGTCATTTCCGACAAGTTATCCCAAAAATAGAAATGCATTTAACTGGGAACATATCCAACCTTAGTGTGCTAGAACCGGGTACCAACATTAGTGTGCTAGAACTCATCTGTGATATTATCGTGTGGGTTGATTCATAGAAGAGTAAGAGCTTAGGACTTGGTTTTAGTCGGGTACAAGCTATTGGGTAGAATAGGTTGTGAAATTTCGAAACAAGTAGATCTTTGTGTAAAGATTACATTGTTAATAAAACAAGTTAAAGCGTTGACTTGGCGCGTTCCAAGCGAATCCTGTTGTGTCTAATCCTCTATACCATTACACTGCAGTTTAAACAAAAATTTCCGTACCAAAAGCGATGGAGGCGGCTGTAACGTTATTGTGGAAGAGATAGACCAAAGCTTGAATGTGGTGGATGGCTCTTCGGAGTAAGCAATGAAGGCGGCGCCTGAACCACCGCATATAGCGGTAGATCCTCCGTGATTGATTGGACTGAGATGGTGAGATGGTTCTCGATTGATCAAATATGGGATCTCTCTCGAGTGGCGTTGCTACGGATTCGCATTAGTTTACATAGGAGTTCGTCGGCTTCACAGAGATCAGTGATCTTCCCTGTAAGACATTCTTAGAGCTTGCTCGAGAAGAAACAAGCAAAAGAAGAAGAAAATGGACCATGGCTGCAACCGCGGCTTGCTGAACAATTGGCTCGAGCTTCTCATCTTTGTTGTCTTCCCATAAATCAGGTATTGCTTCCTTTATGTTATGAATGTTGCTTAGAGCATAGTCTGCACCTGGAACTAGCACCGAGTTTCCCACGAACACGGTTTTTAGCCCCGTTGCTTTAGCACTAGCGATGTTACGAATGCTGTCATCGAAGAATATCTGAAAAAAAGAGGTAAAAGGATACAGACCTTTGAGTTTGGTATCTGAAACAGTGAAATATCGATCCTTGTGAGTTTTCTTTACCGTTTTGCGTGGATCGACTATATCTGCAATATGAATGGCGGCTTCAAAGGCTTCAACAGAGGGTTTACAGAGGATCTGAGTCTTAAAATCAGAAGAAGGGTTTAGTGTTTCGAAGCAAATGATTCCTTCAAAGCTATCCTCTAGACCCAAGCTGTTAAGGGCTCGTGTCGCATGAGCTTTATCTGCGTTAGTAAAGATCTGAAGAGAACAAGAAAAAACAGAGGATGAGAAAAAGGAATCAATGGAGGATTCTGAGTAAAAAACGGAAGAAACTTACGATTTTACGTTGAGGCATAGAGAGAAGAAGGTTACGGAGAACTGGGTCAGGTTTTAGTTTTTCGTATGGAAGTCTTCCATGAACATATTCATGGAACTCATCGTTGTCGAATTCGTAACCTAGAACCTGTTAAAGCAAGGTTCTGTTTTGGTTATATCTGTTTGGTTCGATGATTGAAATAATATGTTGAATCGATGAGAAATGAGTCAATGACTTACCTTGAGACCAGCCATGGTGGTTCCATATTCTTTGTAAAGATCCAAACACATCTTTGGAACTTCACTCTCTTCGATTTCGAGTTGGTTAAGCATGAACTCTGCAAATAACAAAATGACAGCAAACAGATAAGAAACTCAGTAATATATATATATGAGCGGTTAAAAATTAAAAAAGATTCGATCTTGAAACGTTAGTTTAGTTTCCTTGGATGTTCTTTCGACACGCTAAGTTGATTCCGATGCTCAGCGGGTATAGAGTATCGTCCATGTCTGCAGCAAGAAAAAACAAGAGTTTTAGTTAATTTTTCATAAATTAATTCAGGTTGAAGATGATGGGTTTATATGCGGATTACCAAAGAACAAACACTCATACTTAGCTCCAAATCTATCCATCTTTAAAAAAAAGAACACGATGATGAAAGGTGTGTGTGTTTGAAAGAGCTTATGATCAATGTGAAGGAGTTGGCTATATTTATATACACAATTCAAAGGACACAGAATATTTGGTTATCTTCATTACCGTCTTGGTTATTGCTAATTCATATTATTATTTTTCGTTGTTAAAAGTTGCAGAATACGAATTATTTGATAGCGCTATAGAAAAATAACGAAAGGGTTTCAAGTATATTTGCGTATATAAAATATTCTAAATTATATTATTTAACATAATTATTGCGAATATCAAAATTAAAACTAGTCAATATAATAAACATATTCGTTTGAGAAACATACGATAACATTTTTAATGTTTTTAGATTTGTCTCTATTTTTCTGTATACTACATTGGCTTGCATTATTAATATGAAATAATTTTCAGAAAGTTGATTGTTGATGGTGACTTGGCGATTATGATAAATGATCCACCATGTTCTTTATATGCTGATGCGGGCAATAAGATGAGGTGTTTAGCATTTACTATTTTATTTTTTTATCATTCACATTATTTTCTTAGTCATTTACCCACTTTCCGTGACCTGCTATTTTCATTTTCTATAATTAACGCAAAAACAAAGGTTTAAAATAAAGGTGAACAGAAACATATTTTGAAACGTCAAGTGTAGACACAGAACAAAAAGAGTCAAGTATCATGCAGCAAATAAACGTTTAATTATGAAAACATAATAAAATTGCATGTATTACTAGTATGAGCATAAAATCGGAAGGAACTAGATTCGGCATTGAGGGTAATTGTTCTATAGGACGAGGAACATGTTAGATCTGGACCTAATATTCTTGATCTTGGTATTACCTTTTTCTATGACAATAGAATATCAAAAGACTTGCAGTATATTGAAACATATGGAGTAGTAGTACTTAACATTATATGATAACTCAAGGCGGAAAATTAATATATTTAAAAATACTTTTTTTATGTATCCACCATTAAAATAAGGAGAAAAATGAATCAAATCTGCATATAATACAATGAATGAATGGTTAGCTGATTCAGAGAGCACTTTTAATTATAATAACTAAAGGTTTTAAAGCCTAAACCCAGAAGTTGTGTTAATGACATGGTTTATGTATTTATTCAACTATTCATTTTCTTATGTTGGATTCTAAACCGGAAGAAGCGTGTCCTCAATTATTCCTGAGTGGGGCCCATTGAAGTCTCTTTATGTTTCCACGTCAGACCGACACAAGAAATCTAGAATACATACGTGATTATTTGTTTATTTATTAATTCCTTGAGAATGATAGAAATCTAGAGGAGGAGGAGGAACATTTGAACCACATAAACATGCATTGCCCATTATACACGGAATTAGGGATTATATTCTTCTAAATAATGGACTTCCAGCTATTAGAAAATTTAGTTTCAGTTAAATAAAGTAAAAAAAAATCTCCATAGCAAACAAATTTGCAAACAGTCAACAGTATACTATTTTTCAAATGTTATCAAGAAAACATGATTTTGTTCTGGGTTAGACATTATAATCTCCATTATCAAATCTAAATATATTAAATGGAAATCTGTATGAAAATTTTCCCGAATAAATGAATATTTCCTAGAGAAAAATACAGGATTTTATGCAATTAGATTTTGACATTTAATGGTTGAAAGAAAAAAGATTTAGACATCTAATTTCAGTATTTTTCTCGTGAGTGAACATCTCTTATATATAAAAGCAGGGTTTTGGGGCATCTAAGCTTGCCACGTGGCACCCAAAAAGAAAAAAAAACGAATCCCACTTTGAAACATACACCAAATAACCAAACCAATACCAAAATGAAGTCCACTTTCAAATCAAGCCCATTAAAAACATACCCAGTAAAAACAGAATCGAAATCGACTACCTTCTATCATCTTCTTCATCTCCTCCAAACCAAAAACGTAAATCCCTTTCAATTATCACCATTAAGCCTCCTAATCCACTATCTCCACCACTCGTTCAAATTAAAACAACCCCATGGCCCACCAAATTCACTTCAAAAACACCAAACCAAACTCCGAAACACACAAATATGGCTCCAGAATCTAGCCACTATCCTCCCAAGACACTTACGTTCAACATTCTTAATGAGATTGAGGGCGATTACTGTCACCAAGAAGTTTTAGTCCGCCTAATCCACTATTGGGAAGCTCGGAATTTTAAGAAAGGCGACGCTCTCATCGACCTTGAATTTACTACTCATAGACTCTCAGGTATCAAATTAAACTCTCGCCTCACTTCGGTTTAATGTATTTCATAGTACTGACATTAAATTTTCTTCATGTACTACATTCTGTTTTTTCAATGGAAATGGACAAAAATACATGCTTCTTCACCTTTTTACTGATCTGTAATTCAATTTCTGCATCTCACATAGGCAAATTGTTAGATTGAACAGAGAAGAGGAAGTGATCTGGTTTTGAAGATAGAGAGGAAGAAGATAGGGAGATAGATACATGGTCTGCAACAAAACCAATCGATCAATCAAAAGCCTGAATCAGAGAGGTTTTTCGTTTTTGATTTACTCTGTGCTTCTTTTGGGGTTTTCCAAATGTTTTGTGTTTCTGCAAAGGAAGAAAATAAATAAGAAATGTTTATACAACATGAGTATAAATGCAAAAAAAATTGAGATAACAAAGGCAATTTTGATATTATATACTTTATAAGGAAGAGATGTGAACTGGAATTATTTGATAACGCAGGAGGAGGATGGATTCTTTGATTAATAGTTGGAAGATGGAGTCCAATCCTTGGATGCTGAACCCTGGAATAAATAATACAGGCATTGCTGCAGAAACAACTATTGAAAAGCCACAATGTGGGTACAATTCAAAGTATCATATGGTATAGTATAATGTAAGAGTTAGATGGTTTGGTTTGTGAATTTACATACTGAATAATAGATAGGCGTCTATGTGTACACCACACCTGTAGATAAGATCAGAGTGAAATGAGTTATCGATTAGTGAATGAGATTTTTAAAGAAGGAATAGTAAAGTGGTCTCAGTGAGGTTTCAATTCATGGATTCTACTACATGACTTGTATCTTCTTTTTTTTTTATTTTTCCTTGGTGAATCACAGATGATGATGTCTCAACTTCGAAGAAGTTTATCTGTGATCTTAATCTTACACCTGAAAAGATAATGAGCAACAGTTCGCAACCAAGCAAGCCTGAGGTTTCTCCTATAACTTTAGAGGCGCCAGGGAAAAGATTGCCTGAAACAACAGATCAGGAGCCTCTCCAAACTCTCAAGAAGAAAGGAAAGAGAGCAAGAGATGATGATCACAAGACTCCTTTGAAAACACCAAAGCAAAAAGTTCAGGGCTAAGGTTGTTAGGGAAGGCAAAATAAATAGAGTTAAAAAATCCCCTCCTCCTACTGCTGCTGGTACTGATACTAAAGCTTCTGAAGCTGTTCGGCCAAAAAGATCAACTAGAAGACCTTTAAGATATGATGATTTTCAAGAAGAAGATTCAACATGTAGGATATTTGTTAATATACCAAAGAGAAGAAGAACCATTGTCTCAGAGATGCAACCAAAAGTTTCAAGAAACAAGCGTAGCAAAAGAGACGCAATAGCAAGCCAACTTAACTCAAGGGTATTACAGCTGCAATGGCAAAGCCAAAACCCAACAGGTGCGACAATACACAAGCATGTAACAATATTAATATATTTAATGCCCTCATCGGCTTTGAAAAACAGACAGTGGTAACAATATTAGGAGAATTGTATGCCGAATCTAAAACTTTATATTTTATCTTTTAGAATTTTTAAAGAGTATTAGGAATGTTCTATATTTTTTGAAATTTTTATTTATAAATCTCAAATTTTACCAGCTCAATTAATCTGGTTTAGATTATTATTTTTGAAACACTTTAAAAGACAATGCGATGAATAGTATTTGAAAGTCATATTAGACGTACAATTTGTATTATTATTTAAAATGTATAATAATAGGCAAAAAGAAAATAGTTATTAATATAAAAAAATTTAAAATTAGACTAAATATTAAATTTAAAATTAGGCTAAAATATTAAAATTAAAATTAAAAATTGGACTATAAAAAAAGTCGAAAAATGAAAACAATATTTTCATATGTTTTTAATGCATTTACATATTAGGAAATAATCATTGCATATAAAATTTTTAATATAATTTTTGATGCAATTTGAGGAGATGATATTTTATATTTTTAAGAAAAATAGAGATAAACTCCAATAAAATTACAAATTTACAAATAAATAAATAACACTTGAATCATATTTCACTAAAATATCTTATATATATACAATAAATTTATATAATTATTAATTTATGTTATTAATAAAATCATATATTTTATATAGAGATTTAAAAAAAAATCACTTTTCTTTGGAGTTATTGCTCATAGTTGCCTATTTTATTTTCAGTTTAGGAGTTTACTTAAGAGTAAAACAGATCCTTTAATATATATATATATACATATATATTGCATCTATGTCAAATGAGTAGTTGAGAAAAGATTTTTTAGAGCTATAATTTGTTGTCATTGTATATGGAAGATAGTAAATAATCTGTTTAGTGACTAAAAGGAATTTGCACGTAGAAGGTGCTTGACTTTGCTGAACATAAAAGAAGCTATATCGGTTTCACATATATATATGATACACTGTTTTTCAAAAAATAAAATAAAAACATAATTCATATAAATAACACATATTAAATATAATGAAGAATACTATTTGTAAATTTTAACTGTAAAAGAGACAATATTTTTACAAATTACAATTTACAAATCCACGCACGAGAGAATTTATAAAAGTTTTTTTTTTTTTTTCTTAAATTCATTTTATTTTGTCTTCATGCAGTAATAAAGAGTTAAGACTATCGAAATCAATCTTAAGCCAATTTTTCGCGCTCGATTCGTCTTCACTGCCTTTTCCGGAGCTCCGGGACTTGGCTTGGCTTGTTGCGCCGACGGAGGAGATGAGAGCGTGTTCTCGATTGCGGTGGTCGTGTGCTGGCTATATTCAGTCGCGGCGATTGTTCGGAGCGGATCTAGCGATGGATTCGGGAAACCGAGAGATACTGAAACTGCGATATCGTTTCTGGAGAATGAATTGATAATGTCTTCGGTTCCCAGGGTGCCTCTCACCTTGATTCAGGGAGCTGACTCCAAAGGAGCTGGTATACACACTCTCTCTCCCTCTCTCTCTCTCTCTCTCGGTCGTTGTTTCTTCTATGGAATCTGAGAAAATGCTTGCGGAGATGTTTCCCCTATCACATTGACCTATGTTTTCCACAATTAGATCTCAATTTTGGTTCCCTTAGTTGAAAATTTGAAATTATGGCGTTTGATTTTGTTATGTTGCTTGATTTGAAGATAATAGTGTTTATTTAACTCTAAATTGATGCAGTGTGCTTAGATGGGACGTTGCCAGGTTATCATCTAGATCGTGGTTTTGGATCAGGTGCTAACAGTTGGCTTATCCAACTTGAGGTACGTGCATTTTACAGCTTATGTAATCTTTAGACTTTTCTGTTAAGTATGCAATGTACGTTTTTTGCTTATGTACTATTTCTCAGTTTTTTAACCCAATGGCTGGTTTAGGGTGGAGGTGATAGAACAGAGTAGTGAAACTCTCGTCTATTGATAAGCAAACACGAATACAAGTTGGATCTGGTTTCACCGGAGCCAGCCTCTCCTCTCTACACCACCGTTGAGTTCTCTCTAACTACCTATAACAGACTCCATCAGACTCTATTTATACGATTACAACAATACAATTATATATATGTATCTATATATCATAAACTGTATCTATACATTCAACTTTGACCTGTTGACTTCTTCTTTTCTTCCACGTTATCTCGTAACTAATCGTTCTCTCTTCCCTCTTAAGCCACCAAATTCTTCTTCTGACGTCTTGTGTACACTCTCCAAGGTCTATCAGGAGGATGGTGTAACAACCATAGGAGTTGTGTGTATCGCAAAACAAGTCGGCGTGGTTCCTCTAAATTCATGGAAAAAGCTTTGGCTTTCACTGGAATATCGAGTAATAAACCTGAAGAAAATCCTGGTTTGTGCTCAATATTTTCAGATGAGTTTTGTCCATTTGGTTTATAAATGTACACTATTGTATCGATTCTGTTTTCTTCTTTGTGGCTTGCAGACTTCTTTAATTGGAATAGCATCAAGCTGCGCTACTGTGATGGTGCTTCTTTCGCTGGGGATAGTCAGGACGAGGTTGGTTTAGAGATAAGAGTATTTTGTGTTTCATATTCTATGAAACCTAGGATTTTACTGGATTCTTTCTCTTGTACCTTGATTTTTGTCTTATAATTTGTTACAACGACTTGTATCCTAGGACTCGCAGCTTTTCTACCGAGGACAACGAATCTGGCAAGCTGCGATGCAAGAATTCCTATCTTTAGGAATGCAGCAAGCAAACCAGGTCTTTGCATTTCAATGAGCCTGTTGGATTTTGTGCTTTGGTTTATGTTCTGTGTATCTTCTTATCTAATCACTTGCAAATGAATATTCATCACAGGCTTTGCTTTCTGGATGTTCAGCTGGAGGATTAGCTTCCATCTTGCACTGTGATGAGTTCAGGGAACTATTACCTAGTTCCACGAAAGTAAAATGCTTAAGTGACGCTGGAATGTTTCTGGACGCGTATGATCTCTTGAACTTGGCTTTTATGTTAGGAGAAGTAATATTTCTTTAGAAAAATATCAAACTTGAAATGTTCTTATGGAAAATGCAGAGTGGATGTCTCTGGGGGCCATTCTCTTAGGAATATGTTCCAAGGTGTTGTTACAGTGCAGGTAATCTCGGATTCAAAATTTGATGACATGGGCATGATTAAAGTGCATTCAAGTTAGCTTTTTATCTTAAGCTTACTGTAACTCTTAAATATTTTTCTCTGTTAATCTATAGAACCTCCAAAAGAACTTGTCAAGTACTTGTACAAACCATTTGGATCCTACTTCGGTATATTTCTTTCACTGTTTCATTAGCAAACTTTCCAGTAGACAAGGCTTGCGAGAATCTTTTGACATTATCCTTTCTGCCATTTCTCTTTTCCGCAGTGCTTCTTTCCCCAGAACTTGGTTTCAGACATCAAAACCCCAATGTTTCTTCTCAACACAGCATATGACTCTTGGCAGGTAATAATCTTGTCTTTCATCTAGCTCATTGCTTCATCCGTCCACGATGGTTGAATCTCAGAAAAAACGTATATATGAACTTTATCTATCAGATCCAAGAGAGCTTAGCTCCTCCAACTGCTGACCCAGGCGGCATCTGGAAGGCATGCAAATCAGATCACTCACATTGTAACTCATCACAGATCCAATTCTTCCAAGGTGAAGTTTTATAATTCACATTTGTTAGTTACCATCACTATCTCTACATATGCTGAGTCTGCAAAATGTTGATGCTTTCCCTGCTCTTTTTTTTTGCTTACACCAAGTAGAATTCAGGAATCAAATGGTGCTTGCCGTCAACTCGTTTTCTACATCTGACCAGAACGGTCTTTTCATAAACTCTTGCTTCGCGCATTGTCAGTCCGAAAGACAGGACACTTGGTTTGCTCAAGATTCTCCCCAACTAAATGGAAAGGTAACAATTCTCCGCCAAAACTGTTCATGCGGTTTCTATCTCAATGTAGCAATCACAAGTTTGTTAAACTCTGTTCATGATTTTTTCTTTTATCAGAGAGTCGCAGAGTCTGTAGGTGACTGGTACTTCGACCGAGCAAAAAATGTCAAAAACATTGACTGTCCTTATCCGTGCGACAAAACATGCCACAATCTGATTTTCGAGTGAGTAAACTCTTTGAAACTAATTTCTCTGATTATTTCAAACTTATACCATTACCATATTTATCCTAGGACTTCCAAATCTGTAAGATTCGTGTATCTCATAAGAGAACCATTTTTGTCTATCGATTCAGATCATAATTTATATTTGTATGACCTCATTTTTCGAATTGAAATAAGCTTTCTTCTTTCAATGTTTATTTTTATCGATTTTTTGTTCATATATATTGTTTGTGCAGTTTTGATCAGTCAGCTCTAGAGATCTCAGCTTCTTCAAGGTTTTATTTTCCTCTCTTTAGAGCGTCTCTGGTCTCTCTAGTGTTGACAAAATTCATCCTCAGATTCTTAGTTTAGTAGGTATAGTGAAACCATATTCTTTTCATACCTCATTTCTTTATAACCTCATTTTTTATTCAAATGTCGAATCTAGTTAGTGACAAAATCCATGTCATTACATAGAATAGAATATGAAAAAAAAGAAAAAGTTCATATTCCTTTATTCATTGGACTCTAATACAAAACGTCCGAATCTCAAAAACCGATCATGAACTCTTCTTTTGATGACAAAAGTTTTAACCTTTGTTCTGTTTTGAGAAGTTCCTTTTCTTGTGTGTTTTGAAATTCCAATTGTTAATCACTTTACTTTTCACCTTTTTGCACCATTATGAAGCGCACGCGAGGTAATGTTTTGCAGGTTCTATTTTGTTCTAAAGTGTTAGCTATGAGAAATAATAATCTTAATTACTAGCATTTTCGATAGAATTTCGCAACATTATGAATCCTAGTAATCGGTACTCACCAGTGACTGAAAAATTTCCATCATCCATGAAACAACGATTGGCATCGTATTTACAAAACCAGAAAAAAAAAAGGAACTAAATCCGAGTCTAAACTCGTACTCTACTAAACTCCATAAAGCAAAAACAAAAAACAACAAAAACCCTAAATCAACTGCTTAAAAAAAAAAAGAAAAATTAATTAAGAAGCTTGACGTGACGCAGAAGCTAAAGCTACCGCTTGAGCCCACACCTTCAATCTCGCCTTAACCTCCTTTGGATCATCACCTAATTCAAGGAGTAATAAATAATTCTCTCAAAGAAAATTTCAAAAACAAAGGAAATTAAAGTATATTATTTGACTTATTATTACCGGGACTGGAGATGCGCCAAGTGGCTATCGGTGAGTTGCCGCCACTGCTAGTCTGAGTATCGAAATTCGACCCGGCTGACACAGAGATCCGATCCGGAACCTCCAATTCGAACCCGAGATCTCTACAAGCCTTCACTTCATCTAACCCCATCCTCAACGACTTCTCTCCTCCTTCCGCCCTCGTTAACACCGTTAACCCCTCTCCACTACCGCCGTCACTTCCTCCGTTAACTCCTTTTTTCTTCTTTTCCCTTATTACCCTCCTTTGCCTCCGTAAATTACACCTACTGCTATCTGTGTTACTCTCACTCGAATCTAACTCGCCGGAAACTGTAAGTTTTCTTCTCCGGCGAGATTGTTTCGCCGGAAGAGAGTAAAACGTACGTGTCTCTTTGTCGGAATCAGACTCTCGAACGTTATCTTTTCCTCCTCCATCATCGGAAACTTCTCCGTCAGCTTCTGCTCCGTCGAAACTCTCCACCGACGTGAAAACACTCAAATCTGGCTGATTCTTCGTGGCTACGGAGCTTGTGCATATAGACAATCTCGACAGAGAATTACGCGTCTGGTGGAATCCATCATCTTCTTCGTTTACAATTGGAAATGAAGAAACCATCACTAAGCTCTCTTCGAACGCCATGGAAAGAGAAGAAGAAAGTGAAGAGACTGACGTTTGGAGTGTCCACTATAACGTTATATGCAAAAAAAAGCTGAGTCAACTCGTTCTATAACCCAAGTCTCAGCTTTGTGCTATTTACGCTTTTGCCCTTCCTTTTTTTGAGAATTGCAATTATCTATTGCTACTTTAATCCTCTTTTTGGGGAAATAACTCGATTTGTTGATTTTTATTATATTAACTGAAACAAAATAAGACGAACAAAATACAATATTTGAAACAAACGTTGGTCGAATTTAGCAATTTTAAATAGTAAGAACGTTTTTTTTTCTTTTCTATCTGGGTCCTACTTTAACGTGGAACTTGTACGATGCTGTTTTATTATTACAGAATTTTTTTATCGAAAAGTAGATTTTATTCTACTAAATAAAAAAGTTAAACCAAGGTAAATTATGTAGTTAGTGACCCATATTTATCTCCCTTTGTCTTACTACAAGACTGATTATTCCTACAATTTCCAAGTTAGTCACTTTCAGGCAATAAATAATGACACATATTACCCCTTTTAGGGCGTTATAACTTGTAAATGGATACTGCACTAATCCAACATCGGAAGCTTTAACTAATCGACCGTTAATTACATCACCGAGATAACATAATCTCGCTTTTAAGTGTAAGATAAACCAATTCTCAAAATTACCCTTCTAACTAGGCCTCGCTTTGGGACAGGAAAACAAAATATTGGTCTCACTAGCCTCACAGTTACTATTAATAACACCTATAATTTTGCTTCAAGGAGCAAAAATTGGAGCTGATTAGCTATTAAATCATTTATGCTCTGAAAACTTAAGTTAAGCAATGATTCGTGATACATAAGTAAAGCTGGACAGGTTGGAGTGGAACAGATATGGATATTAACATCTAATATGCAAAATCACGTGACATGCTATAAATATTCCAGACCAGGCTAAGTTAAACCGTTACAACGTCTATATGTTGTGTAGATAAACATGTCGATGTGTATGGAATTGGATTGCATCAGGTGTATTGTGTGGTGTGAACTGATCAAATATATCATTGTTGTAATTAATATTACGCATTTACTATCGGCATGAATGGTCCTTCTTGTCTTGTTTGTGTCTTTTACACTTTTCTTTTCTGGTTTCTCATTTCTTCGTGTGGCTCTGATCTCACTTTTTAAAATTATTTGTAGCTTTTATCATCACGAAAAAAAAAACAATACTTATATTTTACTTCTTGACTTTCATATTTTTAAATTATGAAAAAGATATCAACGTGTGTCAAGTGTGTAGTTTGTATTGGGTCACCTTAGTCGGCCCATAGGAATAAGATGTTTACTTATCCTTAAGAACTAAGTTTTTTCTAATATACTTTTATAAAATTAGTCGCTGTCTTGATATTTTGATTTTGTAAAGATAAATTATAAGAAGAAATGTAGGTAGTTAGTTTAACAACAACAACAAAAAAGTGTAGGTAGTTGGTTATTTGATGGTGGATTTGTTGACAAAACAACCGGAGCGACGCTGGCCGTTGGATCTTTTGATCAGTCTCGTTTTCAAAGTCAAAAGATCAGTCTTTGACTAATGAGCCGGCCCAAACAAAAAACTTATTTCTCACTCAAGCCCAATTCGTAAGACATATTTGCCGAGTTAATTATGCTTTTATACAAACGTCAAACAGTGCTAAAGCGAACTATTCAAACGGCAAAGCATGTGGACTCGAGAGCTCGTTTGGGACTTGGCTTTCTCTCCGACGATCTTCGTATAAAAACTTGTGCGGCGGGAAATCGAGTTTCAAATTCGCAGGATTCCGTCGAAAGTCCTGTACATTTGCAAGTCTAGAAGTTTCCTCTTCCTCATCACTGTTGATTTTACCCTAAAAGCAAAGAAAATGGATTCGGATTCAGTGAAGGAGTTGATACGAAGGGAAGTTCCAGATTGGGACGATGAGGTAGTGGCGACGGCCAGATTCAAAGCTTTTAGCGGGCAGAGATCCGATTGGGAACCCAAATTTCAGTTTTGGCGCGATTTGATCATTAAGGTTTCGCGTCAGTTGGGAGTATTCATCATTGATCCTGTCCAGGTCTGCTCAATCGCTTTTTGATTCTAGTCGAAATTAATGTCACAATTAGTTGAAAGAAGTGATTTTTGTATCTCTTTTGTTTCCAAATGGTGAAGAAAGTGTGGTTTGATCGAGAAGGAATGACACCTCTATGCATTGATCATGTATTGGTGAGTTTCTCATGGCGAAAAGGGATTTTTTTTTTTTTTAAGACTTGAGATTGATTACAAGTTTCTATTTTTATCTTTTTGGTTTCCAGTTATTGATGCATAATGAAGGTGATGTTGTGCGGATTAGTGATCTCGATGATCCGGGTAGTGGCCGTGTTTCTCGATTGTTGAAGACAATGAGGAATTTAGTGGTTCAACCCTCAGTGAAGCCGGGAGAGATTCTGGAAACTGAACTAATTATCGTCCCACTCTTGAAGGTGCTTCTGTTCATTTTCATTTTCAACTATCTATTTCTTGTTTTGAAGTTTAAAATCTGTGTCCGGAATAATGATATATAGGTCTGGGGTTTAGATTAGATACATGGAAGTATATGTAATGTGTGAATGTGTCTTATAATGATTGAAATTGTGAGTTTATTGTATAAAATCTATGGCTGATATAAATTAGGTCTTATGTAATGTCTAGGAGAAGGCGGCTGATGTGGTGAAACTATTATCTGAGGGACACTGGACTTCTACTTGTGTTATCACGCTGAAGAAGTTTCAGAATTTGTGCAACGGTTCGAATGAGGCATCAGTTGTTTTGAGTCACTTGTCAAGGTGTGGAAAAGCGCATAAAATCTCTATCAATAGGGGAGAACTGATTGAGGTTGGTTATTATTATCCATCTTTTCTTTGGTCTTATATCAGCTGTCTGATGGAGAGATTTGTTAGTCAGTTAGTATAGTATGGATTTCTAATTGAGCACTGTTCCTTGAGATATATCTGGTCAATAAGCATGTAAATATCTTGCTTGAATTTGATGTTCCAAGAAGTTTCTCATATAACTACACATTCCAGTGATAATAAAAGAAAGAGGCCAATTTGACTAGTTTCGGAAAGACGCATAGTGTTCGAATTCAACATACTTGTGCTTTGCAGGGTGTTAAAGTGTCTTTTTCTCAAGCAGCACTTCCCAGTGTCTCAACTTTAGACTGTGATATTCTGCACTTGCTAAGGACTACAGAAAAGCTTCAAGATCATCTTGAATTGTTGGATCAACGTTGTGAAACGTAACACCTTCTGATTCTTGATCTGTGTCGAAATGATTTTATTTTATCCTACATTGATCATAGCCTTAGAAAAACCAATTTAGCTTTACTTTTTTCGTAAATAGTTAAATATATTGAATTCAAAGTGTGATTGACCTCTTTTTTTTCCTTTTGAAGGTCAAGGAAATCAGCACTGGCATCTCTAAAGTCTGGACACAAGAAAGTTGCTCTCAGGCATGCAAGGGAACTAAAGCTGGCGACTGAGAGCAGAGAAAAATGCACGTCGCTTCTGAACAGAGTAGAGGAAGTGTTACAGACTATAGCAGATTCCGAATCAACGAAAATGGTATTTTTAACACTGAAAACCCCCATAGGTCGAACTTATCATTTTTGGTCTATGTAATATCATCAATTATGGATTTAGAAATATATGTGTGTGTTTGGCAGGTCTCAGAAGCAATCAAAACTGGAGCTAGGGCTATGAAAGGCATCAAGATCAGTGCAAATGAAGTTCATGACTATTTGGAAGAACTTGAGGAAACTATTGAATCACAGAAGCAAGTCGAGAAAGCTCTTGGTGAGTGGTGTTTTGTCATCTAAACTTACATACACGATTACTCCATGAACTTTATGTTAAGTTAGATTTTCTGTTAATGTGGCAGAGTCAGCTCCATATCCAGATATTGATGATGAAAATATTGAAGAAGAATTCTTGAAATTAGAGATGGAGCTTGAAAGCGAAAGTTCCCAGGTCCAACCAGGGACTTCAGATACTGCAGAATCACTGACTGAGATGTTCTCAGAGCTTAAACTTGGCAATACAAAACCAAGATTGGAGGAAAAAGCTACTGAGCCAGTTCAGATGAAAGATAGCGGAAAAAAGATTCTTGAGGCGGCATAGTTGAACAATACATCTTCATTGTGGTGTGATCTCTTCTCTTCCAAAGTATTTTTGTAAGCTATGCCCTTGTTAGGATTCATCAAGAAACGAAAGCTTCACTCCATTGTATAAACTCAGGAGCTTGTTTCATAAACAGAACAGAAGGGTCGAATTATGATTTTGATCACTCCGGTAGTTGTTGATAATCTACAGATATTTCTAACATGTAGTCTTTGTCATCAGAAGGAAACTAGTACTCGGGATTATTATAAATATTATTATTACATGAACTAAAAAAGCTGGCATTAAAAAAAAAAAGAGCAACTTCCATAGTAATTGGTCTGATGCTGTATTGCTCTTTTCGATCTTGATAGATCCACCTTGAGATGACTCTAGTGTTCTCGCTACTTACTCGAGAAGAAGACGACCATGAATCAGAAGGTAACTCTCATCACTCTTGTCCATTTCATCTGCTCACAGTTTTCCAGATGACTTACCAGAGGTGGGGTTTGGTAGTTGATTAGGGAAAGTAACACATGATGGTGGTACAGATTGAGGGTAACAGTTATCCATCGGAGTGAAAAATGCAGAGTTTTGCATTGGCATTAGTCCAGGATGGTTAAGAAACCTTAGCATATGCGCATCAGTAGTCCCAGGCAAGCCAGGTCTTGGAACAGGCGCAGGCATAAACTGTGGTACGCCCATTTGCATACAAGTTGCTAGACCCATCTGAGAGTAATCCGGCCCCATAGGCAACATCATTGATGGTGTAACAAATCTGTTACCCATCATCATCATCTACAACTCAAGATATTTTTATACAGGTTAGAACAAGATTCCTTAGCTTGAATTTGCAACTTTTAAAGGAAAAAATTATTGTTGGAAGTATTTGTTTATTATACCTGAACTTGATATTGAAGGGTCGTCATATAATTGATTGCTTCATCCAACATTGATTCGTTGTCGTCCTATCAACAATTGAGCATTAGATATAATGGTTGTTAAATAAATTAAATAAGTTGCTTCTTGTGGACAAACCTTGTGAGAATTAGGTAGTAGATCCTGCAAAGTACGCATTTTCTTGTTGATATCTTTTCTTTGCTTCTGTTTTGCATATAAACCAAAATAACCAGTGAATGTATCAGATTCAGTTTTTACTAATTTGCTTGGTTGTTGAATGAGATTTTACTTACGCTTCGTTTTCTTTTGACCAAAGCTTTTCTTGTTCTTGCAGAAACTCGTGGACTCTCATCATCATCTAGACTCTGCGTTGAGACAAAAACTTTCAGACAAGAACCTAACCAAACCAATAAAATCTGTGAATCAATCCTCTTACACTACTTAGATACGATGATCCTTCACTATCTTCAGTGAAATCTGTGTAGGAAGCGTCAAAGCTCGAATATACCGACCATTCAGCAACTACAGATTGCTCATCTGGAGGTATGAAGTCGATATTCTTTGGGTAATCATAATCAACTAAATGTTTATTGCTAGTTAACATGTTTGTTCCATCTGTAGAAGCAACAACATCAAGTTCTTGAACAACTTGTGTGCCTCCGAGATTCTTGATGGAACCACCACAACAACCAGGGATACTCTTTTTGAAATCTTCGTTATACTCGGCCTCATACAACTCCATGATCGATATCGTACTTTGATTCTGCCGAGAAACGTTGGATCTTTGGCACTTTTCAAGAATCTGCCCATTCTCAAACACCAGCTCCATATACTCTGGATCATGTAACCTGCAAAAATAATCGCTTGGTAAGAACATCATCATCATCATCTAGATACATATATTTGTGAATCAAGAACTTAATTTGGTTTGAAGATGGATGATGAGGAAGTCATATTTGTCTTGTTGAGTGATCCAAAAGGCTTTTTTCTTCAGTGGAAGTTAAGTGAAAGCTAATCTTTCTTTTGTTGCTCATCAACTTCAGCCTCTTTTAACATTTATATTTATATTTTTTTTCCTTTATTATTATTGTTTTTCTCAACTCTTTTGTTTTTTCTTCTCAGGTGCAATTAATTTCTCTGTACAGTGCTACCGTTTATATTTCGTACCTAGTCGAATCTTGGCATCTCTTTAATACTTTTTATTATATTGTAAAAGATTTATTCAAGGGATATCGTCGTTTCCTTAAAACGAAATCATCACATAAAATACAATCAGATAAGAGTTAAAAATAAAAATAAAAGAGAGATACATTAGTCAGTATGTCGGATTGCCACAACATAGACAAATATCTTTTGTAAACATAAATGAAACAACAAAAATTATATTTCCTCAATGTTCGTGATATCCCACAAATCGATAAAAATGATAATTTCAGATATTTTTATTATATAGTAGACGAAAAAAAAAATCCAACTGTTGAAGAGTGGAGAGAGAGAACGGGCCAAAAAGCCCACGTGGTTGTGGGAAGAGCTTTCACAATAGAAGGACAATAAAGAATGGGCCGGGCCCACCACAAAATATTAAAGGGACCCACAAGGTGTTTTGGACGCATTCTCCTCAAGAGGAAAAAGTAGAAGAGGTAACAACCGTAACAAAAGAGGTAAAAAAAAGAAGGGCGTGAAGTTCACGTGAAAGCCACGTGATTCATAGGTACCTTTGGCTCCTTTTGCATTTTAAGTTTGACACCTGTACTCCATAACTATGACTCATTTATGCATTCGTTTTTTATTCTCATTTACATTCGCTATTTTGATATTTTTGCTAAGGTTTTTTTTTTTTTATATATATAACTTTGCTAAGGTTGTTGTATAAATATCTCACCTTGTTTTGACATGCGATATTTATTCTTATAAAAATGTGAACTGTTTGAATTCATAAGATTCTCATTAGATCAGTACTATATATAGTATACAAATTAAAACCCAAGGTCTTGAACAGCCAACAATGCAATTTACATTTCTCTTTTGCCAATATAAAATTTTCAGTTATAAAATTGTAGTTATATACTTACATGTAGATTTTAACTTACAATTTTTATGTTTAATTTTCTCAAATGTTCAGATATACTTTTATACAAAAATAATACTGTTTATCCGAGCGAAGAAAATATCTTAAAATGTGTTAAAACACTACTGTTTACTCAAGGTGTGCATAAACAATGCCAGATATAATTACTCAATGTGGCGTGTGCAAGCGAGATTAACTTTTAATTTGGTTCATAAATTTCGATTACTAGGAAAATGCTATTGATTCGGTTAGTCTAATTTTTCAATCGCAAAAACGAGAGACTATATTAAGCAGGGATCACTAAAATAATACTATTTCAATACATGAGTGTTTCATATGAAAAAGTATATTAATAAATAACACTGTAAAACAGTAAAAACCAAAAAAAGAAAAGGGAAACAATGTAAAACGTTTTGATCTAAACACACACACGCGCTAAATGTTTGGGCCTTGAAGCTATAAGGCTTTAACCTTGTTGTCGATATGAAAAAAAAACCCTCAAAAACTATGTAATATATATGGAGAAAGCAAATCAAATGTCATTTGGGAGAGAAATGACGTCATAAAGAGTCGAAGTTAAAAGAGGAACATAATGTCACACACCCACACGTATCATTATCATGTTTTAAGCTTTGGGAATCATATAAAATTTCCCAAATCAATCGCGGGGTTAGCGCGTAATCTAAAGCCCACATAATTGAAATAAAATATAGTATCAATAGTTGTATAAAAAGGCACGCACGTAAAACCTCAATAGTAACACGCACGCACACACCCCGTATCTAATTGCTTTATCGAGTTTCATGCATTCATATTCATTAATGTATTAAGCTTCAACTAACTTAGATATAAAACATATGAAAAGAACATTACTAGTAATTAATACTACCTCACTAGATTGCTCTCCTAGACTACTTTCGAGACCAAATCTAAATCTTCATCTTTTTTTGTAAACTTTGGGTTTTGATAAAAAAAACATGTTTTCACTCGGTTTAAGGGGAAATCGATATAGCTTTTCTTTTGCAGCGAGCCAGTAAGGTAAACTTTTGTAAGTTTTTGAATTTTAGATACTATATAACATTTTTCATTAAAATATAAATAACATTATTGAGTTGTGATAGATCAAAATTTTCTAAATTGTCGAAGAAAGTTGAGTTTTGCTATTTGAATCTGAAACATAAAAGCAAATTTAAAATTTATTTCCATATTCTTTGGGACTTAAAATTTTATAGACCGTAAATTTTACAACTATTAGTAATTAATTAAACAATACTACAATATATAGTAGACATAAAAGTAACAAATACTGTTAATTATCCTTGCCTCTTAGTTAGTGATATTTTCTCATAAAATATAACATTACTTGATACTTATGTAAAGCATGTGTGATATATAGTCTGGTGTATATAACATTATCTATCATAATAATATTAAAAATTTTTGACCAAAATATATAATCTGGTTTGTGTATTTTCGTTGTGTTACTATTCAAATTCAATATCTCATCAGTCATTATATTTGTTTTTGAAATCCCTTTAAAACAACATCTCATTATATATGTTGCCGGAAAAAAGATTATTGTAAAGTAAAAGTGGGAGAAAGTTATATTATTGTAAACAAGATCAAACCTATATTGCTTTACGATAAAATCCTAAAATACTATTTATTAGAAAAAAAAAACGGGAGTAGCTTTTAAGTCATTCATCACTCATCAAATGAAAGCTTAAGACTAAGTTCAACTTCATCTACCAAACTACCAATTAGAAGGTGCATTAAAGAATGACTAAGACAATTTGCTTATTTTTAATTAAAAACCCTTATGTGTTATAGTCTTGTGGATAAATGGTTTCGATTCGAACCTAACAATGTATAGAGTAGTGGTCAAAACCTGCCCACATATATAGATATATGTAATTAATTAACTAGATATAATAATTGGTCTTGCATGTTGGTATGGTCAACTTTGTGACCAACGAAAAGCAAAAAAAACGAGAAAAAATGGAATGAGTTGGCCAACAAGAGAGGCTACAAAGAGCCACGAGACATGCAATCATCCTGATTTGAAGCCAGCCCATGTTTTTACTGACAAGCAAACACATTGCAGTAAAGTCGAGTTTCATAATTTGCGATAGACATAAAGTAAATTATTATTTTTTTTTTTGCAAAAAAAGAGGGAAAAACTCTCTTACAACTTAATGATTTATAAAAGGAACAGACATTATCAGAGCATGATTATCAATAGGTAATATAGTGAGTAAATATAAATTAAATCAATTTAATTAAATCAAAATCTATATTTACTATCACCAAAAGTTCTAAAAATAACATCTATATTACCAGTAAATATAACATTCTATCTCTATCTCTCTCCAACCTATATTACCTCCAACATATATTACCTCTAACCTATTTACTATCAATAATCATGCTCTCATTAAATCTTGAAACTAAAAAACTATGAGTGCCTTGAAATCTGAGAGTCACTATTTTTTTTTTGAAATTAGTTTCTATGTAGTATTTATGTTTTTTTTTTCCGAAAATTATATTCTCTATTGGCAGAAAAACTTTCTTCTATAAATCTTAATTCTCATATTTTCCATTCAGTTAAAAAGTATGATTTATTTTATATATTAAAAAAATAAAATTTGGTGGTTTAATTTTCTTAGAATCGACTTTTAATTTCTATATATGTCAATATTTGATATTTCGAATGTTGGTCTTTTTCTATGTATTTTTCTAAATCGGTATTTGGAAAATTCGTATGCTGTATCAATCAATCAGACCCAAAGAAAAATACGGACCAAATATATGCAACATATTGGTAATCTAGAAACAAAATAAATAAAAGAGAAAATATATAAAAACGAAAATAATAATTGAAAGGGGGACAAAGAATGGTGTAGAGAAAAGTTTGAAGAAGCATGAAAGAAAAAAAAAAGTGAGGATGGTGATGGTACTGGTAGGGGTGGTGGGGAACATATCTCTTCTTTATCTTTTTTTGTTTCACTTGCTTTCATCTCTCTCTCTCAAACTTGTTTAGAGTTTCTTTTGGTTCAAGCTATATCTCTTTCTTTTGTTTTTCCTTTTCTTTCAAAAATCTGTACTTGCTTCTGCGAATCAAACGGTATCTTCGCAATAAATGTCGGTGTTCGGGTTAAAAAAAATTGTATTAAATATACATATGCATGTGTGTGATTAATAGTATATATTAGAGTTGGAATCGTTCCAATTATTTCGAAGTCATGTACATTTTTCATAAAAGATATATATTTTTGATGTGTTTAAAATCTTGAACCGAGACCATGTTCGAATAAACAAGTTGTACATACTACAAATTAATGTTAAACAACAACATGGTCCAGTTGTAAGAAAAAGGAAGGAGTTTGTAATGATCTTGATTGGTGAGGAAGAAGCTATAAGCTAAGGAGTATAGAAGTGGAGGCGACAAAGAGAGGAGACACGTGGAAAAAGGCACGTGACGTGGGGAATGTGAAATGTTGTCGATGGGCACTGTCTCGTGTTTGCAAAAATATGTTTTTGAGTGTGAGAATTGTGACGTCTCCTTAGTCCTTAGTCCATAGGCGAAGCATCTTTCATTAGCTCCTCTCTTTAAGGTTACGCATTCATTACTCTTGCTTCCCTTCTCCTCTCTCTTTTCCTTTTTATTTTATTTTTATTTATTTTTATTTTTTATTTTATTAAAAAAATTTACAATTTAAATAACTGGAATTATGTTATAGCTATGTCTCAAAGTCATACCGTTTTAGTGAAAAGGAGAAGAATTAATTAACATAAATTTACCGTATTTGCTTATGATTTATTACATGTAACGTATATTGCTTTGATATATCAATCGAAATGACTAGTTGGTTTATTAAAGTCACGAATTCAAAGAGTTGGTTTTTACTTTTTAATATTGCCAAAAAACTGTTGGACTTGACTATATGTAAATGCTTTATATATATGTTAATTAAGATAAACTGATAAAGTAACAATCAAAGAAATTGAATAGCGACGTGGATTAGAATCATGGGGGAGCTCAAACTCTTGTCATGCTTGGATACGATGGAGTCCACGTAGACTATTCCTTTTTTTGTTATAATTAAAGAACATTATTAGAGAGTTAATGACGTAAACGAGACGTATTTGTCTATTTGAGCAGTTGATTAAACAGATTTATTTTATTAACAAAGAAAAGTTTCTATAAAGTGTCTCGCGGTTATAAAACCCCCTCAATTAGGGAAATGGTGTTTGTCGAACCCACGAATGCATCAATGCGCGTCACGATAATCTCATGCATTGAACTTGATTTAATTAGGAGAATGCCACTAATAATCTAATCTCACGATGATAATTGTTAATACACATTACAAATATGTAACTAAACATTGCGGTTTAAAAATCTAACTGTACTTTATTCCTTTTTAAAAGAAAAGAAAAATGTTCTTATCCGGTTAGACCATGTATGTCTATGTTCATCTAATTCCTCAGTTCTAGGCCTAACATTTGATTTTTATTTGGTCAGAAATTTTTTATTTAATACTATGTTATATTATATGAAGCTAATTAATTAATAAATCACACCACTGTTCTTATTCATTGATATCTGCTGAACATAAAGTCGTTTAATTAGATAAATTAAAATCCAACCCCAATATTTATAAGAAATCAGACAATTTATTTTGTTAAACGAAATAGTACTAGGAGTCGAGTATTTACTTTGGAACAACAAAAGTTTAATTAGAACACACCCAGCAAAAAAATCCGAGCACAAAGTCAAAACCAACACTTTGACCAAGTGTCTGCGTGACACGTGGATTTGTCTGCTACATCAACAACATCTTTAACCACACTGTCTCATCATTCCACTATCTACATTTTTTTAAAATATTAAAAAATAATCAGAAAGACCATTTCAATATTACTTCCTCCTTCTAAGTTCTAACAATATATTAAAATAACTAAAAAAACTTCCTCCTCTATATATATACCCACACGTTCAAATCATTAGTCACTTGCTTTAGATAAAATCTTAGAGAGAAAGAGAAACAGTAAAGAAAAAAATGGGAAGAGGGAGAAGCTCATCATCTTCATCGATAGAAAGCAGCTGCAAAAGCAACCCATTTGTTGTCTCTTCAAGTACTACTCGGAACCTAAGCACGGACCTAAGACTCGGACTCAGCTTCGGATCATCTTCCGGACAGTATTTCAACGGTGGAGAAAATCATGAATATGGAGTCGCAGCGGCTGAGGAAATGATCATGGAAGAAGAAGATCAAAACGAGTGTAATAGTGTTGGAAGCTTCTACGTGAAAGTGAACATGGAAGGAGTTCCTATTGGAAGAAAGATCGATCTTTTGTCTCTTGATGGATACCATGATTTGATCACTACTCTTGATTACATGTTCAACGCCTCAATCCTTTGTAAGTATATATCTACACACATACACATCTTTGCATGTAGACTAAAACCAATTTATAGTATTCGTTAACAAAGATTCTTATATAAAACATATATGATGATTTGGAATATGATATCTTCGAACATATATGTATTATGTAACATCTTTGCATGTAGACCAAAACCTATTCAATGATTTTCTGTAAGAAGGATATATGAAACATGATGATATATATTGGATTTACTAATACACTAATGAAATTAAATAATTTTTTTTTTCATTTTAAATGAATGGTGTGAGAGTGTATTGGGTGAATATGATAAATTAAAAAGAGTGAAAACTAATGGCTATAAATTGAAAATAAAATGGGAAACAGGGGCTGAAGAAGAAGAGATGTGTAGTGAGAAGAGTCACGTGCTAACGTACGCAGACAAGGAAGGTGACTGGATGATGGTTGGAGATGTTCCTTGGGAGTAAGCACTTTTTTAATTTTAATCTCTAATTAAACATAGTTTATATTTTAATTAATGACATAATTATGTAGATACTAATTATGGAACTTAATTGATTTTTGTAGGATGTTTTTGTCTAGCGTGCGAAGACTGAAGATCTCAAGAGCATATCACTACTGATTTAAAGAAAAAAGCAAAGTTGGAATCTAGAATTGACCAATACAGTGGAGCAAAAAGTTAGCTTTGTCTCATGTAAATCACTTCTCGAAGATTTATTAAAATTTTGTTTCTAGTTTATTTCATTATTATAAAAAATCGGTTGTAAATTGTAATGAGGAATTTTTTTCAAAAAAAGTTTAGCTAATGAAGATCCTTTTTCATGTTCACTGAATTTTGCGGATAGTGTATATGTTTCTGGTTTATTAGTCATTTTAGTTTTAGAAATATATCAAGCTAAAATAAAATATACAATATAATAATAATCGATTTTGTAGATACTGATATCGGTTTGTACAATTATTATCTCAACTCAATTCAAAACATATTGAATTGTCTCAATTCAAATCTCAAATACGATTATTATCTCAATTCAATTCAAAACATATTGATATTTCCGATTAAATACTGATATATATATATATAAGTTATAATTTTGTTCTTCTTATGGATATTTGAGATTGAAAAATGTTTGTTGTCAAAAAAAAAAAGTTCAATTTAAAATGAATCTGTCGAAGATATTACACTTGTTCTGCTCACCAAAACATTAAAAAGCACATACAAAAGGAAAACAAAAACCGAAGAAAAACAAAAACTCTTAAGCCACTCTGATTATTTTCCTCACTGCACACAAATTTACAAGAAAATAGTAAAAAAAAAAGCATCACTTCGAAAAAACGAAACCTCTGAGAGAAAAATTGGAAGGAGAAATCGAAGAGGTTTCTTCACAATCAAGCAAACTGTTTTTTTCTTTTCTTTTTCTTTCCTTTTTGATGTTCAAAACTTGACAGTAACTTACCAAGAAAGCAACCATGGTGATCTACTTAAACCACTTGATATCTCCAGATTATTCTCTGATAACCCAAAACAATCAGATTTATGCTCCGGGAAGATACTCTCTTTCAATGAATCACAAGTTATTTCCGGCGAAACCCACTGTGAATAACCTCTAACATTTGAGCATTTCCATGGAGATTTCTTTGAATTCTTCTTCTTCTTCTTCTTCTTCACTGTAAGAGTCACATTAAGGAAACAAATATTCTTAAACTCATCTCCTTCTATACCTTCAAGAAGACCCGCAACTTCGATATCAACGCCATTAACATTCTCAAACGTGATTTTCTCAATAGCCGGGAGTGCTTTGGGATCATATTTTTCATCAGGATGTTCACCATACTTGCCAGTGAATCTAATCGCTTTCTTTACATTATCGAGCTTCACGTTCCATATGTGAACGTTTCTCACATACCCTCCTCTTCCAGGAGAAGTCTTGATTCTGATTCCGGTATTCGAATTGAATAAATGCAAGTCTTCAATATAGATTTCTGATACACCTCCTGACATTTCACTTCCTATTGCTATTCCTGAGCTTGAAGTAGTTTGACCTGATAACCGATTGATCTTGATCTTGGAACTCGGTCTTGCGTAAGCTATTCCATACTCATCCCATCCACTTTTTATTGATACCAAATCATCTCCGGTAACTATGTAACAATCCTCTATACAAACATTAGTTGATGAGTCTGCAAATAGAAAAATTACCAAAGATTTTGAGGGAAATATTCAACCGAAAATGACAATTCTTGAATCTACGAGTAAATTTTGAAAGGAAACTCACCAGGATCAACTCCATCAGTGTTTGGAGATTCAAGAGGAGCCAAGATTGTGAGATTTTTTACAACAACATCCCTGTTCAGACCAAACAAAAAGATCCATATCAGAACATACCAAGAGAAAGTGTTTGCGATAATCAATATCAAATCATGATAAGTTAGATGACCTGCAATAAACAGGATGAATGTTCCAAAACGGTGAATTCAAGAATGTGAGGTTGGAGATGATTAGACCAGTTGAGTTCATGAGCTCAACAAGATGAGGTCTTGTATAGTTTAGTTCTCCATTTCTAAACCAATCCCACCATACACTTCCTTGACCATCAATTGTCCCGTTTTCGCCTATAATTTCGGTTTCATCAGACAACATATCTAAGAGACTAAGACTAACATCATATATATAAATGCTATATTGGTACCTGTTATGACTACATCTGTGAGATTCTGACCATATATAAGACTTCTATGTCTTTTACCGGGCAATTCTCTTCCTCGTCCATATGAAGGTAATGGATCAACCAAAGGCCAATTGTCTGAGCTCTGAGGATTAACAAGCTGTATAAGTGAACACAATTCATATAACAAAGTGTATGCTTGTAAAGATTCAAAAAAAGGCAGAGACTTGCCGTTGACCCGAGAATCGTTGCACCCTTATCTAGCCATAAGGTGAGGTGGCTAATAAGGTCGAAACTCCCGGTAAGCCACTGACCAGCAGGAACAAAAAGCTTGGCACCACCTTTATCAGAGAAAGAATTGAGGTAGAATAAAGCATTCTGAAAAGCTTTAGTGTTTAGAGTCAAGCCATCTCCAACCGCTCCAAACTCTGTAATGGATACGCTGTGAGGCCGATGAAGATTCGCTAAATTGGAATATTCACAATGCAGGCTTCCTTGAAAACTACACCAAGCACCATTGAATGCCTGTACCAAGAGCACATACAAGAGCTGCAAAACCAACAGTTCTCAAGTCTCAACTTTTTATGAAACTCTGATAACATACATAAGCACTGGTGAGAGTCACATTCCATCTCTCAAACTTAGCAATAAGCAAAATCAGGAAGAAAATGAAACTTTTAACAGTGAGACATTTTGTTTCTAGGAAAATCCGCCACCTATTGTAGAACATTGTGATCCTATGATGTTCTCAATTCTCAAGCTTTATGAAACTCAAAATAACTAAAGAACAATGGAGACAAAGTTAGGTAAGAGCCACATTTCACCTCTATAAGCTAGTAAACATCAAATCAGGAAGAAAAGATGAAATCTTGAACAGTCTAGGAAAAATCTCAATCTTTAACCAGATTTCAGATCTTAAAGACAGAGATAGATTACCAGATTTGCATTAGAATTGACCAAGTTATAAAGAAGAGAAGAAAGTGAGAAACTTACAAAGAAAGATCTCTTCATATGAAAAGAAGATCTGTGATCTCCTTGAGCTCCAGGAGAAAAATCTAAATTAACAAAACCTTGACAACAAACCAACAATCTGAGTCCTTCTCTCTCTCTCACTGATAGATGGTAAAAATCAAAACTTTAGATGAATTTCTTCTCTCTCATGAGATCAGCAAGTTGCAAAGATTGATTAGATGAGTCAGTAGTGAGAGGAAACTGGGGAACCCACACTGGACAATAAAATCATTGAAAGTGACCGTTTGTGCCCGCCAAAATTCAAGCAGTAGGTCCATCTTCTACCTTCTCCGTACTCTTTCCCATTACCATTTCGACCTTGATCTTCTCCTTACTAACAAAGCGCAAAAACATCTAATTAGAGATACTTTAAAGTATAATTAAAAATGAAGAAGAAGAAGAACAACAACATTCGATGATATCTAAGATGTCTGGAGATACCTTATTTGATGTTCTGTTATAAACAGACAAAGAGGGTCACTGAGAGAAAGCCAGAAAAGAGAGAGAGCGTGTGAGACCACTCTGTATTTCATTCAACACCAAGGAATCAATTTTATTACTATTATTTGTTTTTTCTTTTCTTTGAAGGAGGAATCAATCAGCGTATTTCATGTGATCCGAACTAAAAGCAAATAAATAAAAGAAGAAGAGAAAAATTGACCTGGAATCCTACATCGAACATTGATTGATTCTATAGAAAAAGGGGTTTTTTGAAAAGTTTCTGTAATTTTTCTTTAATTTTTTACACCTTCAGTTAATCACGAGACTAAAAACGGCGACGTTTTGAGTAGGAAATAAAAAGAAGATGATGGATCACCTGACACGTGGCATGGGTCTCATAAAGAAGTTGAAGAGTTGACTATGCTAATTACTCTGATACGTTACTAAATCAGTGTCTACATTTTTTCAATTTTAATTCTGGGATTGTACAACATCCATAATTACTATACTTAATTACCCCTTTAATAATTCAGCAAACATACTATCATGAACCGGATTATAAGGTAAATTCCCAGCTTATGATATGATATTCAACTTTGAATTAAAAACATCTTTTTATAGTTCACAGTTGAAAACTCAAATAGCTTTAGGTCCAAATATCAAATCAAAGCACAATGCACTTGAGAGTCTTTACAAGACAAATGTAAAATTTCATGAATTGAACAAAAACATAATGAACAGTTTTAGTAACTCCTGCCCCAATAGGTCCACTTCTTCGCAGGCTTTCCTGAAGCAAAACAGAGAGTGCCTGCATCGAAAAAATTAAAGCTTCATGTCAATGGATGGGACAAAATTTCTCGATAAAGATTAAAATTAAAGGGTTCTCTGTCTCTGACCTTCAGGGAGTTCTGGCTGTTCAAATGGAGAACAAAGGGTTTTAGCTGCTCCAGTTTCACCTTTAGTTCGTGCCTTAACATCTCTCTCCACTTCCTGCAACGACATTGATTTGCAAGGGGGATGAAAATTGCATTCCCTCACAGTTTGATTCTATAAGCTAGAAACAAGAATTTTTGTTGTTGTGACATACCTCTTCATCACACCAGGGAGCTAAGATGAGTTTCTTTTTGTTGAGAGCTTTGATAAACTCATCCCAAGTCTTCACTTCTTGAACACATGCTTCCCTCTTTTGCTTCGCAACTTCATACATATTTTGCTGGATCTTCTCAAGAAGTTCCTTAACATGTTCGACTAAGCTACCTCTTGGGATATCTTCCTTAACTCCGTTGTCCCGTCTCACAGTTCTGACCTATGGGGATGTAAATCAAAGATAAATGAAATCCGTTTAGCCACATTACAAGTTTACATATTTAAACCAAACATTACTGTCTTCTCAATAGAGGAGATGTTCAATGAACTGACCTGATCATTTTCCAGATCTCTGGGTCCAATCTCAATTCTCAATGGAACACCCTTCATTTCCCAGTTTGAATACTTCCATCCAGGAGAGTAGTTGTCCCTTAAATCTTCTTCAGCACGAATACCGGCTTCACTAAAGGCAGATACAGTAGCAACACAAGCATCAAAAATTCCTTGGGTATTAGCATCTTTGTAGGGCACAGGGATCACAACAACTTGCACAGATGCAACTTTAGGAGGGAGTATCAGGCCTTTGTCATCTCCATGAGTCATAATCATAACTCCAATCTATACAAGGTTTGAAATTGAAAAGTTAATAGTTATAGAGCAGATGAGGAAAAATAATCTAAGTAATTCAAGTATTTACCGTCCTGGTACTGTAGGCCCAAGAATTCTGCCACACCATCGCTGTCTCTCCTTTCTCATTCTCATAGTTGATCTCAAACATCTTCGCAAAGTTTTGACCCAAACAATGAGAGGTTGCACCTTGTACACCACGACCGGTGTTTGGAATGAAAGCCTATTAAATCAAAGTTTTAATTCATAGAGAGTAAATCCACAAGAAAAGAGATTATGTCTCTGAAACAAAACAGAAAGATTGCATACCTCTACACTTGTAGTGTAAAGTCCCCCAGCAAACTTCTCATTTTCACTCTTCATACCTTTCACAACTGGGACTGCGAGATACTCTTCATATATGCGACGGTAAAGCTCCAAAATTTGAAGGACCTAAGAACAGTAGTAGCAGTATGATGAAACATTCCTCCTAAATAATGTTGACCTGCTAAATATAACCCTTGTTTGCAGCAAACATGAATCACATGCAAAAGTTTAAGTTCACCTACCTCTTCATCTGCTTCTTCTTTCGTGGCGAATGCAGTGTGTCCTTCCTGCCAAAGGAACTCACGGCTCCTGCAATTAAATAGGTTAGTCAATGGGGCCTATGTCAAGCAAACTTCTGTGTAAAAGGTTAATATCCATACCAAGCATAAATATTTACAGCATAAGCAATGACTAACTAGTTCAAGCAAAAAGTACTAACAACATGAACAGGAAAAGTAGAAAGGAGTATATGATAATTAAATACCGGATAAATGGGGTAGGGTTGCTGAACTCCCATCTAACAACGTTGCACCACTGGTTAAGCTTTAAAGGCAAGTCACGGTGCCCCCTTATCCATTTGCTGTAGTAAGGGTACATCACTGTCTCACTAGTTGGACGAATAGCAATTGGGACTTCCAAGTCAGATTTACCTGACTTTGTAACCCAAGCAACCTATACAAAACATTTGAATCTGTTAAAAGAAGGCCGATTTGTCACAGAGACAAACGTCTAAGATTTAAGATAAACACACCTCTGGGGCGAATCCCTCGATGTGGTCCTTCTCCTTCTCCAGGACACCAGGAGATACAAACAGAGGGAAATAGCAATTCTTGACCTTCATTTTCTTGATTTCCGCATCAAAGAAAGTCTAGAAATGGGAACACGGAAATAACAGAAAACAAAGTGATCAAACTTTATATTTTCCACTCTTGATTCTACTTTCTATGACTTAAAAATACAATTAAAAAAATGATGATACTCACATGCATAATCTCCCAAATCGCCATAGACCATGGCCTAAGAATATAACATCCAGAGATGTCATAGTATTCAATCATCTCGTGTTTACAAACCTAGACAGACATTTTAAAAAAAGAACAGATTACATAACATGCTTGGGACAAAAGAAGAATGCTCGAAACAATCATGTTGAGCATATAAACAAACCTCAGAATACCATTCCCCAAAATTCTCATCTTTCTTAACACTGAGTCCCAGACCCGTTTCCTTCTTCACATCCTTCTTCTTTTTTCCACTGGTTCCAGCCGTTGCAACCTTTACTTTTGCAACCTTTTCTTTCTTTTCACTGGGACCAGCCATTTTCTGAATGCAATTGTCAAAACGCAATGCATTTATAATCAAAGTTATGAAATCAAGGTTTCACCACCAATTTAACTGATTATTAAATCGCAAGCTACTTCGAGATCTATGATTCGATTGAGATTTACTCATAAATCGCAAGCTCAACGAAATAGGAAACACTGTCCACCTAACGGAATAACCAATCTGACATATCAACAAAGCCGGCGAAAACTACATGCTAAGGAACATATTAAACACTACAATAGATTCAACTAAAGACGTCCAAGGGGAGAAGAAACGAGTGCCTAGATTCTCAGAGAAATTTCCAAAATCACAATCGATTCAGAGAACAAAAACAAACATTTGAGAGAAAGAGAAAAAAAACCTAACCAATTCGCCGGAGAGCTGACGGCGGTGGAGGCAAAAGAAGGAGCAAAGATAAGAAGTTGAGAACGAATTTAGAGCAAAGAGGAGTTACAACTTGCAAAACCTTTGACTCGCTTGACAAGCTTTGATACTGAGCTATTACTTCCAATTGTATATTGCCACGTGTTAGGGCAGACCTGTTTCTTGCCTAATGCTCAGTTTTACATGGGCCAGGCCCATATTTTAGTCAATAAGTCAACGCTCAATGCATTAGTTATGGAGAAAATATGGATTTACTGTATATTCTAATCCCGTTTCGCAGTAGATCCAATTGCAACTTGAATAATGGTTAGGTCATGGAAATGCTATTTTATTCTCTACTTTCAATTATTTTTTTGACGGCGAAAAGCTATTTTGTTCTTTGTGACTAAAAAATCTCACATGTCATATAACTCGGCCCAGTAATAGCCCACCTTATATCGGCCTACTAAAACCCAAATTTAAAATTGCAGTCCAAATCATATCTAACAAGATGCAACCGTGCAAAATGCCAATGATCACATGTCACTACCGTAAAATTGTTTAAATTAGAAGAATAAATAATTCATTAAATTTGAATATTTCTGAATAATCGGGAGGCGGAAAATTGTTACCGCACCACTAATTCGACGATGACGTACCAACAGTGAACCATTTTGACCCACAAAACCACATCATTTCCACCCAAATCGGAGACGAAACCCTAGCTCAGATTTTTAGTCCGATGGAGGCGGACGACCGGCGTAACGGCGATTCGACGAGTCACAATCACCGGGCCTCGAAGAAACCACGCCTAGCTGGGATTTTATCCGAGTCAGATATCCGGTCCGAGTTCGCTCACCACCAGACCGGTGTTGCCAGAATCAACAACGGCAGCTTCGGGTGCTGTCCCGGATCCGTTCTCGAGGCGCAGCGTGAGTGGCAGCTTCGGTATCTCCGTCAGCCTGATGAGTTTTACTTCAACGGTCTCCGTCCTGGACTTCTCGCTTCTCGAACTGTGATCAGTGACCTAATCAACGCCGATGATGTTGAAGAGATCTCGCTCGTTGATAACGCCACCACTGCCGCAGCTATTGTTCTTCAGAAAGTTGGACGGTGTTTCTCGGAAGGGAAGTATAAGAAGGAAGATACAGTAGTGATGTTTCACTGTGCGTTTCAGAGTGTGAAGAAGTCGATTCAGGCTTACGTTTCTCGTGTGGGAGGCTCCACTGTTGAGGTTAGGTTACCTTTCCCTGTAAATTCGAACGAAGAGATTATCTCGGCGTTTAGAGAAGGATTAGAGAAAGGTAGAGCAAATGGTAGAACGGTTAGGTTAGCTATCATTGATCATATAACATCGATGCCGTGTGTTTTGTTACCGGTACGAGAATTGGTTAAAATCTGCAGAGAAGAAGGTGTGGAGCAGGTTTTTGTTGATGCAGCTCATGCCGTTGGTAATGTTAAAGTTGATGTTAAAGAAATCGGAGCTGATTATTATGTGAGCAATCTGCATAAATGGTTCTTTTGTCCTCCGTCTATCGCGTTTTTCTATTGTAAGAAACGCAGTTCTGAGTCTGATGTTCACCACCCTGTGGTGTCTCATGAGTTTGGGAATGGTTTGCCTACAGAGAGTGCTTGGATAGGGACTAGGGATTACAGCTCTCAGCTTGTGGTTCCATCTGTGATGGAGTTTGTAAATAGATTCGAGGGAGGGATTGAAGGGATAATGAATAGGAACCATGATGAAGCTGTTAGAATGGGGTTAATGCTGGCTAATGCTTGGGGAACGAATCTCGGGTCACCTCCTGAAATGTGTGTTGGGATGGTTATGATCGGTTTGCCTTCAAAACTATGTGTTGAAAGTGATGAAGATGCTACTAAGTTGCGGTCATATCTGCGAGGGCATTACTCAGTCGAGGTTCCTGTTTATTTTCTTGGATTGAGGGATGGCGAGGAAGGAGTGAAAGACAAAGGCAGTGGACTAATTACTGCATATGTTCGGATCTCTCATCAGATTTATAACAAAACAGAGGATTATGAGAGATTGAGAGACGCAATAATAGAGTTAGTCAAGGATCAGATAACTTGTCAAAACCTTCCTTCAATGTAGTAACCAGGTATTCTTCAAATTCACAATCTTGCTTATTCTCCAGAGTTGCCTTCTCAGCCTTGTATCTAGTAGAATGTTGGACCCCTAAAAGCAGAAAACTTTAGATCTTGTTCCATGGTCTAGTTGATGCTTGCTTGATTGTATATGAACCAAACCCATTAAGGCATTGTTTTGGTTTGGTGCAGATTGATAGGATACCAAAGGGAGTAAGAGCAGAAAAACAGAGCACGCGCGATGAAGAATTGGCGCCAAGGAAGTCAACACGTTCAAAGATTCCAAATAGGAGATATTTGGTTTAATGAGACCACGTGGCTTCTAATTTGTGTTAGTTGAATTTGTCAAATAAGATAATAAGTCTTTAAACACTTAGTTGGGCACTTTTCCCATTATTCACGTTTGTAAGGAGTTAGCTCCACTTTTCATACGTTCCCGTTTTGTAAGGAGTTATGACTCCAATCTCTTTGTAATTTCTCTATTTAAATCAATCAAAGAAAACCAAAATAGGTAGTCTTAACTACCACTAAACAATTGTCTTGTTCTTGTTACAATCTCTTTGAGGCTTTGAAGAGGGACCTTAGCACAGATACTTTGATATTCCACAAGCGCGCCTCCATATAGACTCTTTCATATTTCAACACTTGATTCCGCCGGTTTAACATTAAGGCGCTTGGAAGAGCCACAGGCCAAGATTCTGGAGGTAACCTATGTTGATGAGCTTGTGGAGGAGAGTGTATTGCAATGGAAGAAGAAGCTAACCTTGAGGGTTTTTGTTGTAGTATTTTTAACGCTAAACGGGCCTTGTATTATTATTATGCAAATAAAATCATGTCCGTTTATCTTCCTTAAACATTATGCTTTGAAATCTTTGTATCTCTCATTCCGATGATTTTTCTTAAAAACTTTTTGTTCTCACAGTTCACCATCACATTGATAAACAGTAAGCATTTAAGCACATATTTGTAACAGTTAATTGGAGTGTGATTTTTGTTCATTACTTCTTTGTCTATCTTCAAGCTAGTAGTCTAGGTACTAAGTTGATTCAGATGAAACCTGTAGGGTCAAACCCGAATAAGTAATAGCCCAAAGGGGTATTTGTGGACAATTTAAAACTCTTGATTATTTAAGTTAATACTATGCCACGGGTCATCCATCAGTCGGTTTATCGGAGAAGAAGAGTGTAAAATCCGGCGATATTCAGAGCTAACGCAAAAGCGTGATTGTTAGAGGAAGAAGATGACTGAAGACACTAAACCTATTAGGTTACTAAATTTCGTCTCTGAGGAACAGGTGGTTCTTTCTCTTCCCTTCTCTATTGAAAAAACCCTAGTTTTGTTAAATTCGATTTAAAATTTCTGGTAAATTGATATCGTGATCTAGTTATATGAATCGAAGAAAGAAAGAGGTGAAAGAGTTGAAGATGGAACATTCCAGAGAGACAGAGCTCTGTACGAGGTTTTTCTCCATTCCTCCATCGTCGTTTCGTTTCTGATCCGAGATTATTGGATTGCTCTTTTCTTCTTGCTCGCTTGGTAATGTGTTCTTTGACTTATCAATTGCAGATTTTGAAAGAGAACAAAGACAAGAAGGACGCTGAGTTTAATGAACGATTCAAGCATAGTGAGTCACTTCTACTTTTGCACTCTGTTGTATTTTGCGACATCAAAAGTTTTTGGTTTGTGCCGTTTGTTCAATGGTTTCATTAAAGAAGAGACCTCCTTAACCCCTTATTTGAATTGGGATTGGCAGGACCACCCAAAGCTCTTGATGAAGATGAGACTGAGTTTCTCGATAAACTGGAAATGGTAAGCAATCTAAGTCTCTCTTTTTATTGCCAATGGACTGCTGCATATACTATAGTTATTGATGAGATGATGTTTATAAGCTCTTGACGATCAGTAATGGAAGGATCAATACTTGATGGCTTGATCCTTGGTGTTGTATGTTCGTTCTGCCATCTTGACACCGTCATTTGCATTTGTTTTTTTTATAGTCAAAGAGGGAATATGAACGACAATTGGCTAATGAGGACGAAGAGCAGCTTCGTAGTTTCCAGGTAAATTTCTTTTGAATCTTGAATAACAACACTTAACGGATCTGAAATACTAAATCCTAACGTTTTAGATTATGGTTACATTTTCAGGCCGCGGTCGCAGCACAATCAGCAATCATTCAAGAACCCAAGGACCTAGCACCGCCACAACCAGCTCCAATCATCAAGGTTATCTTATGATTCAAATTGGAATGTTCCATAAAATTGCAGAACTGTTCATTTGAGCTTTTGAATCATGTGAGGGTGTATGTATCTTGTTTTACAGGAACAAAAACCAACCGGGAAGAGGAATCCTACGACTCGTCCATTTAACGCGATCATAAAAGTCAAGCCACAACCGAAGAAGGCTAAAGCCACAGAGAACGAAGAGAAAGAGATCCCAGGGGATGGAAAAGCGACCAGCCAAATCGACCGGGCTTCTTTAAATTCCACAAAAGGCAATGTCACAGGTAAAACTCCTGAACCTCTGCAAACAGGTTTAGGCTTAGTCTCATACAGTGATGAAAGTGAAGACGATGATTAACATTTTTACTGACACAAGAATCTATGTAAGCATTCACAATGAATCTAAAAAATCGAAACTTTTTGGTGTCCATTCCATTGTGTATATTACTTTCGTGCTATAGGCATTAGAATTTTTTTTTATGTAGAAGCACTCAGATGAAGCTGTACTAAAGAAGCATAAACACCATCTTTGATATTAATCAAAGTCTCATGCTTTCCTTTCTCCACGATGACTCCATTCTTAACCACTGCAATTACATCGGCATTCTTTATTGTCGATAACCGATGTGCCACCACCACAGTGGTTCGGTTAACCATAACCCTATCCAATGCATCCTGGACCACACGCTCTGACTCAGCGTCTAGAGCACTTGTGGCTTCATCAAGTAGCAACACCTTAGGATCCTTAACAATTGCTCTAGCTATGGCTACTCTCTGCTTTTGCCCGCCTGATAATTGAACTCCTCTTTCACCCACCATTGTATCATAACCCTGCAATGGTAAGTAGAAATTTCGGTTTTATGTTTATCCGAGACCATGGAGCTGTAAATAAAGGCTGGTCATTCGGTTTAAGTTACCTGTTGCAGGCCACTGATGAAGCCATGAGCATTAGATAGCTCAGCTGCAGATACGATTTCGGTTTCAGTAGCATCTCCTCCTTTACCGTAAGCAATGTTTGCTCGGATCGTTTCATTGAACAAAACCGGTTCTTGGCTCACCAGCCCAGTTTGCTGCCTTAGCCATTTCAGCTGCAATGTCTTGATCTCAACTCCATCAAGAGTGATCTGACCAGAATCAGGGTCGTAAAACCTCTGCAACAATGCAATCACTGTCGATTTCCCGCTTCCACTCTCTCCAACCAAAGCTATTGTCTGAAACAGAGAACAACAAAATTAGAGAATTCATAACTTAATCAAAGTAACTTATGTCGGAGATCAAGGTCTAACCTTTCCCGCGCGAATGGACAGACAAAGATCTTGGAAGATTTGAACATCTGGTCTTGAAGGATATTTGAAACTGATATGACGAAATTCAATATCTCCTTTAACGTTATCAAGAACACTCCCAGACTCATCACTCGGATCAATCTTAGATTCTCTGTCAATAACCGCAAAGATCGATGCAGCCGCGTTGCTAGCTTTACTAGAATCAGGAGATAATGAACTTGACTGAGAAATAGCAACAGCCGCCATTGTTAAAGCAAAGAAAACCTGTTTTGAAACAACACAAAAACAACCTTTAGAAGTGGAATCCAAAAACAGGAAACATGAGTTTCTTCCTCTGAAATGTTTTTGTTGCTTTTTACCCTGAAAACAGAGTCGAAGGTTGTTTTGCCGGCATCAACAAGCCTTGCACCAGCATAAAAACTGGCGGCGTAAGAAGAGAAGAGAACGAAGAAAGAAACTCCGAAACCGATACCACTAACTATGCCTTGACGTATTCCTGTTCTCATAGGACCTTCACATTTCTTCTTATACATTTTCATCACTTTCTCCTCTGCACAGAATGAAGCAACTGTTCTTATACTCCCAACCGCATCATTCGCTACTTGGCTCGCTTCCTCATACATTCTCTGCCAAAAAGTTTTTCCTTTTCATCAGAAACACAGAAATAACTTCATACTGAAACTAAATTTGTACCTTTGCATCTGCACTGAAGCCAACCATGAACTTCATGTATATATAACCATTAAGCCCGATTAACGGAAGCATTGCGAGAACAATGAAAGCTAACTGCCAGCTCGCCACAAACGCGATGACCACTCCTGCAGTTACAGATGCAAGATTCTGAACCGTTTGAGCCAATGCATCTCCAACTAGACCACGAATCGTAGCTGCATCAGCTGAAAGCCTAGCTCCTATAGCACCACTTGAATTCTCAGTCTCATCGAACCATCCAACTTCCATATGAACCACTTTCTCAAAACACATTGATCTTATCCGCTGCACTAGTTTACATCCAGCTATGGAGAAAAATATCGTTTGTGCTGGGAAGACCACCATTGAAGCTACACCAAGAAGCATGAAGATGATTGCCCAAAACCTTGTATCGGATTTTAACTCCTCAGGTGGTTTGAAAAATGCTTTGATCACGCTTGAGATTAGAATCCCAAATATCGGAAGTATGACTCCGTTTAATACCGCAGCTATAGATCCGAGTATAAGCATTGGAATCTCTGGTTTGTTTAGAGCAGCGACTCTAAATATTGAGACTTTCTTGTGTTCAGTTTCTTCTTCTTTGATCGGAGAAGAAGTCTTGATATCTTTCTCTGGTATTGTTTCGTTGTTTGTCTCTATTCCTGCTGGGAAACCAAACATAGAGAAAGAAGAAGATCTTTTGCTTAAAGACCGACTTAGTGATGACTTTCTCAAGCTTGACCGTTTAATAGACTCCATTGATATCTTTTGCTCGTCTGGTGAATCTTCTGTTTTTTTAATATCTTCTTGTAGACGTATCAGCTGAGAATACGCTCCTTCGGGGTCTTGTAGGAGCTCAGAGTGAGAACCTGATCATATATTTATGATAAGTACATAACTATCAAATAGGATTGGACATATACATGTATGTCTGTTTAAGAATTTGAGTTGTACCTTTCTCTACGATCTTGCCTTGATGAATCACAGCAATCATGTCTGCGTTTCTCACCGTGCTCAATCTGTGAGCGACAACTACAGTTGTTCGGTTAACCATGATCCTGTCAAGAGCTTCTTGAACAATCCTCTCAGACTCTGCATCAAGTGCGCTTGTCGCTTCATCTAAAAGCAAGATTCTTGGATCTTTCAGAATCGCTCTAGCCACTGCTATCCTCTGTTTCTGCCCACCTGAAAGCTGAGTTCCGTGTTCTCCAACCATTGTGTCTAAACCCTGAAATTTACAGTTAATTCAGTTACATATACAAGCTTCATCGAATTGAAAACAGAGACAAAACAGAGGAGAGGTGAATCAAATCTCTCAACCTGAGGAAGCTTGTCGATGAATTTAGATGCATTTGCGAGCTCTGTAGCCTTACGAATCTCTTCGATTGTTGCGTTTTCTTTCCCGTAAGCGATGTTTTCCTTTATACTTGAAGTGAACAAAACTGGTTCTTGACTCACAAGTCCTATCTTGCTTCTGATCCATTTTAGCTGAAACTCTTTAAGGTTAATCCCATCTATTTGGACTTCACCACTTTGTGGATCATAAAACCTCTCAATCAAGCTCACAACAGTAGACTTCCCACTTCCACTCTGCCCAACTAGAGCCACGGTTGAACCACTCGAGATAGAGAGCGAAAACCTGCGAAATATCTGCTCATCTGGTCTTGCCGGGTAACTAAAGTTAACATCTTTAATCTCAATATCTCCTCTAATATCATCAAGAACTTTTCCAGCTGTATCAGAAGCATCAATCTCCGGTTTTCTTTTGATAGTTTCGAACATTTTATATGCCGCGGCTTGACCAGCCGCAAACGCGCTTAAACAAGGTGATGCTTGTCCTAAAGACCTGAAATTAGCAAGAAGAGCAAATTAGATTACATACAATAAAAAGTTTTAAGAACCAAAGTCTATTCGAAAGCTCACATGGAACCAGTTAAAACCGCAAAGATAATGATGATAACTTGTCCTCCAGTGTACCCTTTCTCCAATATCATTTTCCCACCATACCAAACCGCTAAAGCATAAGTGCAAAATATGACTATATTGAGTGTACCGAGTCCAAGCCCTGTGGAAGCTCCTTCAAACACACCTGCTCTATAAGCAGAGACAAGATGCTTATTGTAATTGTTTATCGCTTGCTTCTCTCCGGTAAACGATGCAACCGTTCTTATTGACCCGATTGTTTGCTCAACTACAACTGCAGCTTTGGCATAAGAAGTTTGTCCACGAGAAGCCATCTTTGAAATGACAATAGCGAGAGCTGCACCAGACATTACTAGAAGTGGAATTGAAGATAACATGACTAATGTAAGAAGCCATCCTTCAGTGAAAGCTATCACAAATCCACCAATAAACGTTGATACTAATTGTATAGCCTTCCCAACCTACAGAAAATAAAAGTTAAGTCTCTCAGTTTCACTGAAACTTTGAACTTTGGGTCTTTTTGGTTGTTAATTACCTTCTCTCCCATGGCGTCTTGTATAAGGACAGTGTCACCTGACATTCTTCCAACAACTTCTCCTGTGTTGGTTTCGACATCAAAGAAGGCAATGTCTTGTCTCAGTATGGTTTTCAGATACAAACTTCTTATTCTTCCAGCTTGTCTCTCCCCAGAGATCATCCAACCAGAAACCTCTGATTATATAAAGATCAAATCTTTTAGACTTTTACATTAAAAATATTTGAGACAATATCAACGAGAGTGTATGTGCTTACGGAGAAGAGCTGCCACTAGAGTTCCGAGCCCAAGGTATACAAATTTCAAAGCCACCTGTGAGTAAAATTGTACTAAAGATCAATCATTGTGTCCTTGTAAGTTTAAACAACACATGTAAAATAGCAAAATCTATTTATTACCTTAGCGATCTTATCAGAAATATCTGAACTGTTTTGGTTTTGTCCAAACACATCTATGATATCTCCAAAGAGGATCGTCATAATAGGGAAACCAAGACCGTTACCCACCGCGCCAATAGTTCCGAGGATCATCAAAAGGATATCAAAGGAATCTGCAAAGGCAAACAGCTTGTGAAACGGTACAGTTTTGGTCTTCTCATCTTCTTCTTTTTTGTTCTTCTCTGTTTTTTTCTTCTCTTCTTTCAGATCAAACTCTGGCTTAACTTCTTTATCTCCTTCTTCATGGGATTTAGAGTTTGAAGTCTCTGCGTCTGCTTTGTTTGATGAATCCACCTTCAAGCCCTCCTCTGATTCTATTACACTATCCATTGTCTTTTGATCCTGTTTGTAAGAAGATCAATACAAGGCCTGTTAAGATCTAATTGAAAAAGAAGAAAAAAAAGACCATCAAAATCACATAAACCTTATCCGACAAAAACCCAGAAACCAGTCCAATGAACTTGGAACAAAAACAGAGAAGCATATACCTGGAAAACAGAGAATAATGTGAAAGTAGCAAGTGGAACTAAAGGTTAAGCAGGGTTGAATATATACTCTTGTTCATTACTTGAAGAACAAGCAGTAGATTTTTCAATTTCAAGAACTTGTAATTCCTCTTTTTTAACTTTAAGCTGATTAGAATTGATTCAATTGGAGTTGGGACCTACTTGAAGAAAACAACAAGGACTAGAGTCGTCAAAAACGACCTTGTTATGATGTGACAGGACAAACGCCAATTGGTCTGGTCTCTTCTCTGTGGATAAGTCTTTATATTTCCACCTAATTTCATTGACACACAAAAAACAGAGGAAGCTTCTAACAAATAGAATAAAAAACACAAAACAAGTCTTCCTTTTTTCCTTCAAATGTAATTCTGTTTGACAAATCAATTTTTACTTTCCTTTGTTCATACTTCAAACTCAAATTGGTAAATGTTTGAATAAAATAATTTCGTATGATTGGCAAATGTCTCATAACTTTCTCTTTACACATGTTTTTATTTTATATTTTTATATTTTGTGCACATTACACTTGAGTACGTAACGAAACAACTTTCAAGCAGCCAATGAATTTTCTCATTCGTTTTTCATTCCCACTGACACAATTTTTAAATTAAGGGAATTGGATTTGTGACTATTCCGTTTTGTTAGATGTCAATATATTATTGGTCATCAAATCTTGGAATAATTGGCGATGAGTGTTCTCGACGCACCACGTCATCAAGCGTACACCTTTCTTTGGCAAAGGCATCGATCCTACGATGCCAGCAGGGACAATGCTCAACCCTTGGATTGGTGCCACGTGTAATGGAGGACCCCACCCATAATCCACTTCATTAAATCCTAATTTTCCCCACTCCTATAAGAACAGCGTATTATAACCTACCGCCGGCGCGAACGGATCGTCACTGTCGCCGTTGACGAATTTCCTAAATTCCTCCGGTAGCTTCGCTTTCGCTTGTTTGATCAATTTCACCACATCGAAAACCAATTTCTCCTTCGCGATTTCGTTGCTTCCGGCGGAGATTTTCACCGGGAAGAAGCAGTTGCCGTAGAAACCAACCGGAAGCGGCGGATCAACAAGATGACGGCAGTTTGCGAAGAAGACGAGCTTCACTTCGGTATTCTCTCTCAGATCAATCGCTTCCGTTCGAAGTTTCCAGAAACATGCGGCGATTACCTCGAAAGCTGAACAAATCTCTCCGGTTGACGCGTGAAACTCACGTTTGAACTTTTCGATCAGATCCGATGGGATGTCAAAGCTCAAGTGCTCAAGTTTGTATCCCGGAAACACCGGTGGAAACGGCGGAGGATCTGCCGGAGATATGAAATCGTTTGCATGGTGGTGCTGTGGTATGAAATCCCTATGCCAGACGGGAGAGACGCTGAGATTCGTCCGGCCGCAGGCGGTTTCTCCGACGGCAGTGAGAAATTGGGCCGCACCAAGGCCGTCGCAAATGGCGTGGCAGGATCTAAGGCCCATTACAAAACCGGCGCAAGAGAATTGAGTCACCTACAAAATTAGAAAAAAGTCCGGTTCAGTTTTACTTAGTCGGATACAATCGTCAAACCATCCGGTTCAATTTCTAACAGGTTATTGAACCGGAATTAAATTTACCTGCATTTGGACAAGTGGTTCTGAATTATCATCTTCAGGGACTTGCTTGATCAGGAAGGAGATCATCGTAAGGTATTTCCAAAAGATTGTTGAAAAAACAGACGCTCTCTAGCTTTACATCGGTAACCGCATCTATAAACCAAATGCCGGTTTTCCCGGTACAATCGATCTGAATTTTACCTTGGTTTGTCTCTTTCATTCTACCAGACAAGGGATAGTAATAGACAAGTGCTTTAGCCAATGCCTCTTTTATGACTCTAGGAGCATCAGGTCCATGTGTAAACACATGTATTGTTCTAGCGAAACATCTTAAGACCGGAATATTATCGATTAAGGACAGATCCAACACTACGGATGGGGTCGGTTCACATGGTTGAATAAGGACTCGGTTTACTCTGGTTAAAGAAAAAGCCATTGAATAAAAGATTGACTTTCAAACCAGAAATTGCTAATGGCTTAGGACTTAGGAGTTGATATATTTTTGGTGTTAGAAGACAATGCCATTTATATAATGTGTGAGTTATATTGGTGAAGTCATATATCTCTGAGACAGCTTCGCTTTGAAGTCGACTTTGATTAGGTGATGTAGGGCTCGGTTTTGCTAACATATTACACTTCTCATAAACAATATATACTATATAGTATTGAAGAATATTTAAAATGATTTTTTTTATTTAGATGAATACATTATTTTTTGTACCATTTTCCTTTACAAACAATAATTAATTAACTGTAAATTCAAACACATCAAAGTGGTAAAAAATTTCATTATTTGGAATAAAAATAAAATGAAACAACATAACTTTTTTTTTTTGACTATCTCGCACGTGAAACAAAAGCAATCTTATACAAACTTCATCCCAACACGGCTAGAACCCTATCGTTGTATATAGTAGTACCCAAAAAGAGCCCTGGTCACCAGAGACGACGTCGTATTTATTATTACTTTTTACATCAATACATACTGTTTTATTCGTTACTTTTTGTTGTTGTTGTTATCTTACAATCCAAGCTGGACAGGCACATTGGCTTCTTGAATCCAGTTAGCCGGACCCACCCAGTTAGCCACGGTGTAACCTTCAACCTCAGCTGCACTCTTAGCCACCTTAGCCCAAGGAACCCTCTGGCTAGGGTTAAATCCCGGTCCACGGTTATTGAACTCAATGTATTTAGCAGTCTTGTGGTTTGCTTCTCCTTTCCATTCGGTCCATCCTACTGGTTGAATCAAATCACCCATCTCAGTTCCAATAATCACAGTCGTGGCAAATTTCTTCCATGGCCTTCCTAGGTAAGATTTGATGGTTAGCTTCTCAGCTTCGAGCTCCTTGTCTGGCATGATACGGCAGTTGTGGAGAACGATACCGATCTTGACCGCTGCACCCTTTTCGTTACCGTCGGCTGTAACGTAGTTGGATTGTCCAGGAGTACCCTTGCGGACAAGGATTAGAGAGTTTTGGATCACAGTTGCGGACTTTCCGAAGATGAAATCGATAGTCCCGGACACAACAATGTTCCGGTAGAACTGACGTCCGTTGTTGACGTAAAGTGTGTCTTGGTAAGCGTCAAATCTACAGTTGAATATGACCGCACGGTCTCCGTTCACACGGAGTGCAACCGCTTGGTGTCCCAATGGACCAGCTGTGTTCTTAAACCCGATCCATTTAGCCATGAATCCTTCAGACTCAACCTCTGCATGTACATATTAATATATTTTAGTACCAAGTCAAATTAAGTAGCTAGGCATATTACATAATTAGGGTTTGGGGACTTACGAACGGTGGCACTGAGTGAAGTAGTGATTCCTGGGTTAAGTTTAACACTTTTGTTATTAGTAATGATGGTTTTTGTAGCACCATCACCAAACATGAAAACGTTGTTCTTCTTCTTAGGGATCCTGACCATTTCATTGTAGATACCAGCCTTAATATGGATAATGCACCTTCCAGGGTTTTTGTCAGGACAAGCATTAACAGCTTCAGAAATGGTTTTAAACTGTCCACTTCCATCCTTAGCCACCACATGAGTTGCCTTGATCTTACCGCCACCACCTCCGCCGTTTCCACCGGAAACACCGGTGGAAACGGCGGAGGATCTGCCGGAGATATGAAATCGTTTGCATGGTGGTGCTGTGGTATGAAATCCCTATGCCAGACGGGAGAGACGCTGAGATTCGTCCGGCCGCAGGCGGTTTCTCCGACGGCAGTGAGAAATTGGGCCGCACCAAGGCCGTCGCAAATGGCGTGGCAGGATCTAAGGCCCATTACAAAACCGGCGCAAGAGAATTGAGTCACCTACAAAATTAGAAAAAAGTCCGGTTCAGTTTTACTTAGTCGGATACAATCGTCAAACCATCCGGTTCAATTTCTAACAGGTTATTGAACCGGAATTAAATTTACCTGCATTTGGACAAGTGGTTCTGAATTATCATCTTCAGGGACTTGCTTGATCAGGAAGGAGATCATCGTAAGGTATTTCCAAAAGATTGTTGAAAAAACAGACGCTCTCTAGCTTTACATCGGTAACCGCATCTATAAACCAAATGCCGGTTTTCCCGGTACAATCGATCTGAATTTTACCTTGGTTTGTCTCTTTCATTCTACCAGACAAGGGATAGTAATAGACAAGTGCTTTAGCCAATGCCTCTTTTATGACTCTAGGAGCATCAGGTCCATGTGTAAACACATGTATTGTTCTAGCGAAACATCTTAAGACCGGAATATTATCGATTAAGGACAGATCCAACACTACGGATGGGGTCGGTTCACATGGTTGAATAAGGACTCGGTTTACTCTGGTTAAAGAAAAAGCCATTGAATAAAAGATTGACTTTCAAACCAGAAATTGCTAATGGCTTAGGACTTGGGAGTTGATATATTTTTGGTGTTAGAAGACAATGCCATTTATATAATGTGTGAGTTATATTGGTGAAGTCATATATCTCTGAGACAGCTTCGCTTTGAAGTCGACTTTGATTAGGTGATGTAGGGCTCGGTTTTGCTAACATATTACACTTCTCATAAACAATATATACTATATAGTATTGAAGAATATTTAAAATGATTTTTTTTATTTAGATGAATACATTATTTTTTGTACCATTTTCCTTTACAAACAATAATTAATTAACTGTAAATTCAAACACATCAAAGTGGTAAAAAATTTCATTATTTGGAATAAAAATAAAATGAAACAACATAACTTTTTTTTTTTGACTATCTCGCACGTGAAACAAAAGCAATCTTATACAAACTTCATCCCAACACGGCTAGAACCCTATCGTTGTATATAGTAGTACCCAAAAAGAGCCCTGGTCACCAGAGACGACGTCGTATTTATTATTACTTTTTACATCAATACATACTGTTTTATTCGTTACTTTTTGTTGTTGTTGTTATCTTACAATCCAAGCTGGACAGGCACATTGGCTTCTTGAATCCAGTTAGCCGGACCCACCCAGTTAGCCACGGTGTAACCTTCAACCTCAGCTGCACTCTTAGCCACCTTAGCCCAAGGAACCCTCTGGCTAGGGTTAAATCCCGGTCCACGGTTATTGAACTCAATGTATTTAGCAGTCTTGTGGTTTGCTTCTCCTTTCCATTCGGTCCATCCTACTGGTTGAATCAAATCACCCATCTCAGTTCCAATAATCACAGTCGTGGCAAATTTCTTCCATGGCCTTCCTAGGTAAGATTTGATGGTTAGCTTCTCAGCTTCGAGCTCCTTGTCTGGCATGATACGGCAGTTGTGGAGAACGATACCGATCTTGACCGCTGCACCCTTTTCGTTACCGTCGGCTGTAACGTAGTTGGATTGTCCAGGAGTACCCTTGCGGACAAGGATTAGAGAGTTTTGGATCACAGTTGCGGACTTTCCGAAGATGAAATCGATAGTCCCGGACACAACAATGTTCCGGTAGAACTGACGTCCGTTGTTGACGTAAAGTGTGTCTTGGTAAGCGTCAAATCTACAGTTGAATATGACCGCACGGTCTCCGTTCACACGGAGTGCAACCGCTTGGTGTCCCAATGGACCAGCTGTGTTCTTAAACCCGATCCATTTAGCCATGAATCCTTCAGACTCAACCTCTGCATGTACATATTAATATATTTTAGTACCAAGTCAAATTAAGTAGCTAGGCATATTACATAATTAGGGTTTGGGGACTTACGAACGGTGGCACTGAGTGAAGTAGTGATTCCTGGGTTAAGTTTAACACTTTTGTTATTAGTAATGATGGTTTTTGTAGCACCATCACCAAACATGAAAACGTTGTTCTTCTTCTTAGGGATCCTGACCATTTCATTGTAGATACCAGCCTTAATATGGATAATGCACCTTCCAGGGTTTTTGTCAGGACAAGCATTAACAGCTTCAGAAATGGTTTTAAACTGTCCACTTCCATCCTTAGCCACCACATGAGTTGCCTTGATCTTACCGCCACCACCTCCGCCGTTTCCACCGGAAACACCGGTGGAAACGGCGGAGGATCTGCCGGAGATATGAAATCGTTTGCATGGTGGTGCTGTGGTATGAAATCCCTATGCCAGACGGGAGAGACGCTGAGATTCGTCCGGCCGCAGGCGGTTTCTCCGACGGCAGTGAGAAATTGGGCCGCACCAAGGCCGTCGCAAATGGCGTGGCAGGATCTAAGGCCCATTACAAAACCGGCGCAAGAGAATTGAGTCACCTACAAAATTAGAAAAAAGTCCGGTTCAGTTTTACTTAGTCGGATACAATCGTCAAACCATCCGGTTCAATTTCTAACAGGTTATTGAACCGGAATTAAATTTACCTGCATTTGGACAAGTGGTTCTGAATTATCATCTTCAGGGACTTGCTTGATCAGGAAGGAGATCATCGTAAGGTATTTCCAAAAGATTGTTGAAAAAACAGACGCTCTCTAGCTTTACATCGGTAACCGCATCTATAAACCAAATGCCGGTTTTCCCGGTACAATCGATCTGAATTTTACCTTGGTTTGTCTCTTTCATTCTACCAGACAAGGGATAGTAATAGACAAGTGCTTTAGCCAATGCCTCTTTTATGACTCTAGGAGCATCAGGTCCATGTGTAAACACATGTATTGTTCTAGCGAAACATCTTAAGACCGGAATATTATCGATTAAGGACAGATCCAACACTACGGATGGGGTCGGTTCACATGGTTGAATAAGGACTCGGTTTACTCTGGTTAAAGAAAAAGCCATTGAATAAAAGATTGACTTTCAAACCAGAAATTGCTAATGGCTTAGGACTTGGGAGTTGATATATTTTTGGTGTTAGAAGACAATGCCATTTATATAATGTGTGAGTTATATTGGTGAAGTCATATATCTCTGAGACAGCTTCGCTTTGAAGTCGACTTTGATTAGGTGATGTAGGGCTCGGTTTTGCTAACATATTACACTTCTCATAAACAATATATACTATATAGTATTGAAGAATATTTAAAATGATTTTTTTTATTTAGATGAATACATTATTTTTTGTACCATTTTCCTTTACAAACAATAATTAATTAACTGTAAATTCAAACACATCAAAGTGGTAAAAAATTTCATTATTTGGAATAAAAATAAAATGAAACAACATAACTTTTTTTTTTTTGACTATCTCGCACGTGAAACAAAAGCAATCTTATACAAACTTCATCCCAACACGGCTAGAACCCTATCGTTGTATATAGTAGTACCCAAAAAGAGCCCTGGTCACCAGAGACGACGTCGTATTTATTATTACTTTTTACATCAATACATACTGTTTTATTCGTTACTTTTTGTTGTTGTTGTTATCTTACAATCCAAGCTGGACAGGCACATTGGCTTCTTGAATCCAGTTAGCCGGACCCACCCAGTTAGCCACGGTGTAACCTTCAACCTCAGCTGCACTCTTAGCCACCTTAGCCCAAGGAACCCTCTGGCTAGGGTTAAATCCCGGTCCACGGTTATTGAACTCAATGTATTTAGCAGTCTTGTGGTTTGCTTCTCCTTTCCATTCGGTCCATCCTACTGGTTGAATCAAATCACCCATCTCAGTTCCAATAATCACAGTCGTGGCAAATTTCTTCCATGGCCTTCCTAGGTAAGATTTGATGGTTAGCTTCTCAGCTTCGAGCTCCTTGTCTGGCATGATACGGCAGTTGTGGAGAACGATACCGATCTTGACCGCTGCACCCTTTTCGTTACCGTCGGCTGTAACGTAGTTGGATTGTCCAGGAGTACCCTTGCGGACAAGGATTAGAGAGTTTTGGATCACAGTTGCGGACTTTCCGAAGATGAAATCGATAGTCCCGGACACAACAATGTTCCGGTAGAACTGACGTCCGTTGTTGACGTAAAGTGTGTCTTGGTAAGCGTCAAATCTACAGTTGAATATGACCGCACGGTCTCCGTTCACACGGAGTGCAACCGCTTGGTGTCCCAATGGACCAGCTGTGTTCTTAAACCCGATCCATTTAGCCATGAATCCTTCAGACTCAACCTCTGCATGTACATATTAATATATTTTAGTACCAAGTCAAATTAAGTAGCTAGGCATATTACATAATTAGGGTTTGGGGACTTACGAACGGTGGCACTGAGTGAAGTAGTGATTCCTGGGTTAAGTTTAACACTTTTGTTATTAGTAATGATGGTTTTTGTAGCACCATCACCAAACATGAAAACGTTGTTCTTCTTCTTAGGGATCCTGACCATTTCATTGTAGATACCAGCCTTAATATGGATAATGCACCTTCCAGGGTTTTTGTCAGGACAAGCATTAACAGCTTCAGAAATGGTTTTAAACTGTCCACTTCCATCCTTAGCCACCACATGAGTTGCCTTGATCTTACCGCCACCACCTCCGCCGTTTCCACCGGAAACACCGGTGGAAACGGCGGAGGATCTGCCGGAGATATGAAATCGTTTGCATGGTGGTGCTGTGGTATGAAATCCCTATGCCAGACGGGAGAGACGCTGAGATTCGTCCGGCCGCAGGCGGTTTCTCCGACGGCAGTGAGAAATTGGGCCGCACCAAGGCCGTCGCAAATGGCGTGGCAGGATCTAAGGCCCATTACAAAACCGGCGCAAGAGAATTGAGTCACCTACAAAATTAGAAAAAAGTCCGGTTCAGTTTTACTTAGTCGGATACAATCGTCAAACCATCCGGTTCAATTTCTAACAGGTTATTGAACCGGAATTAAATTTACCTGCATTTGGACAAGTGGTTCTGAATTATCATCTTCAGGGACTTGCTTGATCAGGAAGGAGATCATCGTAAGGTATTTCCAAAAGATTGTTGAAAAAACAGACGCTCTCTAGCTTTACATCGGTAACCGCATCTATAAACCAAATGCCGGTTTTCCCGGTACAATCGATCTGAATTTTACCTTGGTTTGTCTCTTTCATTCTACCAGACAAGGGATAGTAATAGACAAGTGCTTTAGCCAATGCCTCTTTTATGACTCTAGGAGCATCAGGTCCATGTGTAAACACATGTATTGTTCTAGCGAAACATCTTAAGACCGGAATATTATCGATTAAGGACAGATCCAACACTACGGATGGGGTCGGTTCACATGGTTGAATAAGGACTCGGTTTACTCTGGTTAAAGAAAAAGCCATTGAATAAAAGATTGACTTTCAAACCAGAAATTGCTAATGGCTTAGGACTTGGGAGTTGATATATTTTTGGTGTTAGAAGACAATGCCATTTATATAATGTGTGAGTTATATTGGTGAAGTCATATATCTCTGAGACAGCTTCGCTTTGAAGTCGACTTTGATTAGGTGATGTAGGGCTCGGTTTTGCTAACATATTACACTTCTCATAAACAATATATACTATATAGTATTGAAGAATATTTATAATGATTTTTTTATTTAGATGAATACATTATTTTTTGTACCATTTTCCTTTACAAACAATAATTAATTAACTGTAAATTCAAACACATCAAAGTGGTAAAAAATTTCATTATTTGGAATGAAAATAAAATGAAACAACATAACTTTGTTTTTTTGACTATCTCGCACGTGAAACAAAAGCAATCTTATACAAACTTCATCCCAACACGGCTAGAACCCTATCGTTGTATATAGTAGTACCCAAAAAGAGCCCTGGTCACCAGAGACGACGTCGTATTTATTATTACTTTTTACATCAATACATACTGTTTTATTCGTTACTTTTTGTTGTTGTTGTTATCTTACAATCCAAGCTGGACAGGCACATTGGCTTCTTGAATCCAGTTAGCCGGACCCACCCAGTTAGCCACGGTGTAACCTTCAACCTCAGCTGCACTCTTAGCCACCTTAGCCCAAGGAACCCTCTGGCTAGGGTTAAATCCCGGTCCACGGTTATTGAACTCAATGTATTTAGCAGTCTTGTGGTTTGCTTCTCCTTTCCATTCGGTCCATCCTACTGGTTGAATCAAATCACCCATCTCAGTTCCAATAATCACAGTCGTGGCAAATTTCTTCCATGGCCTTCCTAGGTAAGATTTGATGGTTAGCTTCTCAGCTTCGAGCTCCTTGTCTGGCATGATACGGCAGTTGTGGAGAACGATACCGATCTTGACCGCTGCACCCTTTTCGTTACCGTCGGCTGTAACGTAGTTGGATTGTCCAGGAGTACCCTTGCGGACAAGGATTAGAGAGTTTTGGATCACAGTTGCGGACTTTCCGAAGATGAAATCGATAGTCCCGGACACAACAATGTTCCGGTAGAACTGACGTCCGTTGTTGACGTAAAGTGTGTCTTGGTAAGCGTCAAATCTACAGTTGAATATGACCGCACGGTCTCCGTTCACACGGAGTGCAACCGCTTGGTGTCCCAATGGACCAGCTGTGTTCTTAAACCCGATCCATTTAGCCATGAATCCTTCAGACTCAACCTCTGCATGTACATATTAATATATTTTAGTACCAAGTCAAATTAAGTAGCTAGGCATATTACATAATTAGGGTTTGGGGACTTACGAACGGTGGCACTGAGTGAAGTAGTGATTCCTGGGTTAAGTTTAACACTTTTGTTATTAGTAATGATGGTTTTTGTAGCACCATCACCAAACATGAAAACGTTGTTCTTCTTCTTAGGGATCCTGACCATTTCATTGTAGATACCAGCCTTAATATGGATAATGCACCTTCCAGGGTTTTTGTCAGGACAAGCATTAACAGCTTCAGAAATGGTTTTAAACTGTCCACTTCCATCCTTAGCCACCACATGAGTTGCCTTGATCTTACCGCCACCACCTCCGCCGTTTCCACCGGAAACACCGGTGGAAACGGCGGAGGATCTGCCGGAGATATGAAATCGTTTGCATGGTGGTGCTGTGGTATGAAATCCCTATGCCAGACGGGAGAGACGCTGAGATTCGTCCGGCCGCAGGCGGTTTCTCCGACGGCAGTGAGAAATTGGGCCGCACCAAGGCCGTCGCAAATGGCGTGGCAGGATCTAAGGCCCATTACAAAACCGGCGCAAGAGAATTGAGTCACCTACAAAATTAGAAAAAAGTCCGGTTCAGTTTTACTTAGTCGGATACAATCGTCAAACCATCCGGTTCAATTTCTAACAGGTTATTGAACCGGAATTAAATTTACCTGCATTTGGACAAGTGGTTCTGAATTATCATCTTCAGGGACTTGCTTGATCAGGAAGGAGATCATCGTAAGGTATTTCCAAAAGATTGTTGAAAAAACAGACGCTCTCTAGCTTTACATCGGTAACCGCATCTATAAACCAAATGCCGGTTTTCCCGGTACAATCGATCTGAATTTTACCTTGGTTTGTCTCTTTCATTCTACCAGACAAGGGATAGTAATAGACAAGTGCTTTAGCCAATGCCTCTTTTATGACTCTAGGAGCATCAGGTCCATGTGTAAACACATGTATTGTTCTAGCGAAACATCTTAAGACCGGAATATTATCGATTAAGGACAGATCCAACACTACGGATGGGGTCGGTTCACATGGTTGAATAAGGACTCGGTTTACTCTGGTTAAAGAAAAAGCCATTGAATAAAAGATTGACTTTCAAACCAGAAATTGCTAATGGCTTAGGACTTGGGAGTTGATATATTTTTGGTGTTAGAAGACAATGCCATTTATATAATGTGTGAGTTATATTGGTGAAGTCATATATCTCTGAGACAGCTTCGCTTTGAAGTCGACTTTGATTAGGTGATGTAGGGCTCGGTTTTGCTAACATATTACACTTCTCATAAACAATATATACTATATAGTATTGAAGAATATTTAAAATGATTTTTTTTATTTAGATGAATACATTATTTTTTGTACCATTTTCCTTTACAAACAATAATTAATTAACTGTAAATTCAAACACATCAAAGTGGTAAAAAATTTCATTATTTGGAATAAAAATAAAATGAAACAACATAACTTTTTTTTTTTTTGACTATCTCGCACGTGAAACAAAAGCAATCTTATACAAACTTCATCCCAACACGGCTAGAACCCTATCGTTGTATATAGTAGTACCCAAAAAGAGCCCTGGTCACCAGAGACGACGTCGTATTTATTATTACTTTTTACATCAATACATACTGTTTTATTCGTTACTTTTTGTTGTTGTTGTTATCTTACAATCCAAGCTGGACAGGCACATTGGCTTCTTGAATCCAGTTAGCCGGACCCACCCAGTTAGCCACGGTGTAACCTTCAACCTCAGCTGCACTCTTAGCCACCTTAGCCCAAGGAACCCTCTGGCTAGGGTTAAATCCCGGTCCACGGTTATTGAACTCAATGTATTTAGCAGTCTTGTGGTTTGCTTCTCCTTTCCATTCGGTCCATCCTACTGGTTGAATCAAATCACCCATCTCAGTTCCAATAATCACAGTCGTGGCAAATTTCTTCCATGGCCTTCCTAGGTAAGATTTGATGGTTAGCTTCTCAGCTTCGAGCTCCTTGTCTGGCATGATACGGCAGTTGTGGAGAACGATACCGATCTTGACCGCTGCACCCTTTTCGTTACCGTCGGCTGTAACGTAGTTGGATTGTCCAGGAGTACCCTTGCGGACAAGGATTAGAGAGTTTTGGATCACAGTTGCGGACTTTCCGAAGATGAAATCGATAGTCCCGGACACAACAATGTTCCGGTAGAACTGACGTCCGTTGTTGACGTAAAGTGTGTCTTGGTAAGCGTCAAATCTACAGTTGAATATGACCGCACGGTCTCCGTTCACACGGAGTGCAACCGCTTGGTGTCCCAATGGACCAGCTGTGTTCTTAAACCCGATCCATTTAGCCATGAATCCTTCAGACTCAACCTCTGCATGTACATATTAATATATTTTAGTACCAAGTCAAATTAAGTAGCTAGGCATATTACATAATTAGGGTTTGGGGACTTACGAACGGTGGCACTGAGTGAAGTAGTGATTCCTGGGTTAAGTTTAACACTTTTGTTATTAGTAATGATGGTTTTTGTAGCACCATCACCAAACATGAAAACGTTGTTCTTCTTCTTAGGGATCCTGACCATTTCATTGTAGATACCAGCCTTAATATGGATAATGCACCTTCCAGGGTTTTTGTCAGGACAAGCATTAACAGCTTCAGAAATGGTTTTAAACTGTCCACTTCCATCCTTAGCCACCACATGAGTTGCCTTGATCTTACCGCCACCACCACCGCCTTCACCGATACCTTCACCACCACCTGGTGCAGCGCCACCACGTCCGGCTTGAGCCATAAGCTTCCTGTCTTTACCAGCAAACCATTTGGGAAGTCCCTTTTCGTCACTGTCTTCAAGAAGACGACGTGCAGGGGCTCCAACTCCTGGCATGGTTATGTTCTTCATATCGTCGACTTTAACACCCATTTGAGCCATTGCGGTGACAATAGAATGGAAGATATCGATAGCGTTACTGGTCAAAACCTTGGAGTTAGAAATTCCTTCACCCATGATTTTCCTTAGTTCCACTCCTTCGATGTCGTCAAGACAATCGGTTTGGTAGTTGAAAACACCGGTTAACCATTGTTTAAGTTGGTCAAGCTTACTTCCACTCTTCTGAAGATCTTCACCCATTTCTTCAACAATGGTCTCGAGATCCTCAAGAGCGTAAGTCAACACTCTCTTGCAGTAATCAAGAACGGCTTTGCTCGTCTCGTTGATTTTAGGTCCCAAGCTTCCTTCGGTCGAAGCCGTGAAGTTTGAGGAATTTGTGATGGCGTCTTTTGTCGCCAGCAAGAAGGCTTTGATAAGCTTGCTTGGATCGTCACTTTTGACAGGCTCGAGTGTTTTTGCGCACGAGCCTTGGTCTGTGGTTGACTCACAAATTGCTTGAACCGCTTTTTGATGCGAGTTTATGGAACCATTCTTGTCACCTTCGCCAGGGCCGCCTCTATTAACGAATGTAACAACTCCTATGGCAACACCCACCACTAGAAGGATGGATGCCACAGAGATCACAACTTTTCCTACCGCCATTTTTCAAATTTTTTTTGTTTTTATATATTTTTCTCCCCTTTGCTTTTTGCTTTTTCCTTTTTTTTTAGTATATTTTTTCTCTCCCTCCGGTTTTATTCGGGAGGTAAATAAGAGAGGGAGGAGATGTTTTATTAAAACAGAGCCCGATGGTTTTATTGATGGGGCTGGTGAAGATTATGGTGCATTGTTGGGAAATTCTTATCGGAGTTGTAGTTTCTAAAATTAGGGTTTACATTAGTTTTGCATAGGGAGAGATTTAAGGTCGTTGAATGGCTAAAAACTCTCTAGTCAAATATTGGATATGAGATTAAAAATTTGTCACCACAAGATTATTTGATTATGTCCTGATCAACAGTTCGATTACTAAAAATAAAATAAAAAGTAAATGAGAGATGAAAAACAAGTTTGTGGTAGCTAGCAAACTCTTCTAATTATAATCTTGTAACTGTTTTACGATTCAATTTCACTCGTGTACAAATAATTTATTTTTATCTACTCATTCGTAAGTTTAGTGATTTACGCACTAGTCCTAGCTAGCTAGTGACAAATTATGTCGTCTATGAAGGTATCAAATCATGGAAAGTGGTGTATTAATTTCTGATCCAAGAAAAACGATTTTTATTTCCAATGAGAATTGAACGTAGACACGGTAAGGTCCGGAGATGCAAATCCCTTTTCCTTAAAAAGTTTTTTTTAGATTAGTGAAGAGTGTCTATTAAAGTGTGTGTACAATCGCTATCATATTTTTTTCAAGATACTCAAATTTTAGAAATATGATTCAACCTCTTCCTATATATGAATTAGACTTTGGTCAACCAAATGAGCTATACTCGTGCTTTAATACACGATGGATTGTGGAAACGTTTATGATTGAGTTTATTGGTCAGAAAGTTACTGATGTTGTACCACTTTCGAATCAGATATATAATACATTTTTTTGGATCCAAAATTTCCAGAGGCTATAAATCATTCAGATACATTTGTTGTGGAGATTAATTAAGTCATCATTTATAAAATTTCAGATCTTCTAATTTTCTTTTTGGCATTTTCATGGTATTATAATTAATATGTCGAATATCATATAATATAATAGAGACAAATAATAATAATAATTTTACATTAATACATATATATCCTTTCCAAACATCACGAAATCCGTCTGTACATGTATAAACCTATAACATACATCACAAATGACGCATAACCATACATGACAGAACCATCTATGATTCCATTCGCGATTGCTTTAGGCATTATACGATATAGTAATTAATCCTTACATCCAATTCCTTAAATCAGTAATAATAATCCGACAACGGTGGCGGTCGGGGCGATGTGTCATCCTCGTTAAGCTTCACCTTAATACCAAAAGTCTTAAAAATGGTATTCAAATTATTAAACACATCAAAAGAATTACTTGATAGATTCTTCCCAAGTCCAATCCCAAGATCCACTTCCTTCAACAAATTCTTGTCTTCAATATCATCCAAACAAGTCGAATGATACCCCATGATTGACATCAACTCCTTTTTACAAGTAAAATAATTATAAGCCAACGTCGTTACATTTTTCCCCATAGCTTTCCAAAGATCTGTGAAATCTTCCAACGCGTAATTCAAGTTCTTCTCGCAGCTGTTGATAACTGTAGTTGCGAGTAGGTTTGATTTGTGTTTGGGTTTGATCTCTGAGAGGAAAGTTACACTTTGTTTGACGGAGGTTTCAGCCGCAACCGCTAATGATCGGATTAGTTCGATAGGGTCATCGGTAGGAACGGGTTTAAGAGTTTTGCAGCATAGACTTGTGTCTGATTGAATAACGGTGCATATTCCTGCGACTGCTTTTGCGTGCGGTGTGAATAGGTAGTTAGTACTGCGTTTGGCTGGTCTAGCCGTTGCGAGCGAGAGGAATAGAAGAACGAGTTTGATTGGAGTGTTCATGATTGTGTTTGTATGAACGGAGGATGTTGGATCGGAAAGGAACGGATCTGGTGGGAGAAGAGAAGTTAGATTATAGAGAGATTATTTATAGTTGGTCTATATTTGGCACCTATTAGGTTTGTGTATTTTTTTTGGTAAATAGATATGGTGGTGAGGGAATTGGGCGTTAATTATCGGGTTAAACGGTTATCTAATTAATATTTTGGCTAATTTATTTTAGATTTTTAATGTAGATATGGATTTACGTGTGATATTTTTGTTGTTGATAGAAAAATAATATTACAAATTCTAGTTTTAGAAAGAGTTTCTAGATCATTTAGAATAGACTGTACGTATTCCCAGCATTTATGAACTCTTATCAAATCTAAAATTTGTGGTACTACATATTTGAAATTTTAAGATTATTTTTGAAACCAGATAAAATCGATATCGTATTAATGGCCACACAATTAATTTGTGTAACTAGTATTTTCACGCCAGATCTGACCCGGCCAGTCCGACCGGTTAATCTGGAACTCAGATATTACTCTGGTTCGGGTATAGTATTAAAACTCATCAATAATAAAACCAGAAAAACTCAGCAAAAACTACTATTAATCCGCCACCCGGTCGGTTCAACCAGTCCATCGGATTGTAGGTCAAGAAAAAGTTTCAAAATATTTTAAAATTTTGATTTTATAATCCTTTTGATTTAAATAAAATATTTAATTTTAAGAATAAAATAGTATTTTACTGTTTAGTTATTTTATTTTTGTCATTAGTGGGTTTCTTCACTTTTGATTTAAATTGATTGAATAACTTTAATATTACTGTTAGATTTTTATTTTTTTTTGTCAAATATAGTATTACAGTTTCACTATTTTAATATTTTTAATCTTTTATTCTTAATTTCATAAAACAATACATAAAAATATTGATAGACATATAATGATATATAAATGGTTCCTTATTCTATTGATTCGGCGGTCGACCCGGTATGACCGGTGACCCGAAAGGTTTATCCGGTTTAGTGTCAGGGTTGGATATAAAAACATTGTGTGTAAGTATGTTGGTGTAAATTCAAATGGGAAAATTTGAAATGTGTGCAAACGTGGAACGATCACTGGTCATGAAAGCTACACGTGTCCACTGCTATATTAGCCTCAAACGAGAAATGAAATATGAATATAAAATAAAATGGACCGACTCTGAGAAGCGAAACCGTAGACGCGGGAAGGTTTCGGAAAATGCAGGTGGAGGAAGCCAAAATCTTGCTCGGCTTTTCTCCTGCTTCTCGTCCCGATCATTCTCAGGTTTTTACATTCTTCTTTTTTTCCTATGAGCTTTTTTGATCTATGAATTCGATACTTAGGGTTTTGAATCGATCGGCGAATCTCTCCTTCGAATTTTCCGATGATAGACTTGAATTTGGCGATATAAATTTAGTTGATTCGATTCGTTAGGTCTGCGAATTGGGAGATATTATGGAGATATTTTTTTACATATTTTGAATTGATCTGATAATATGAATGGAATGGGGGTAGGTGAAAGCTGCATATCGGAAGAAAGTATGGGAATCACATCCTGACCTATTTCCAGATGATCAGAAGCTCACTGCTGAGTCTAAGTTCAAATCGGTGAGTGACACAGCTGATAATTGATTTCGAGTCTCTCTTTTGCTAATGGATAATTAAAGTTAGTATTGAATTTGTTGCAGATATCTGAAGCTTACTCTTGCCTTGAGTCTGGTAATTTACCGAAATTGACCTTTCCTTGGTTTTACAATATTGTTGCTATTGATATCGCAGATCAAGTCCTTAGAGCTATTGTTGTTTGAAGAATGAAAAAGAGAACACGACATGCTACTCTGTTATTGCAAGAACACACTTACTCTGTTTTTCTTATAGAATGTAGCATTTAGATATCGAATCACTAAGTTGCACGTTGGTCTCTCTATGTTCAGGTGATGTTAAAGGTCGACAATATTCCAGTGCAGGTAAAACGTGTTAAAACTATAGCTTAATAATGGGTTACACACTGATGAGACTCTCAATTTGTAACATTGGTCAGGTGTGTATTCGAGGGTCGTCAAGACAGGAGTTCCGCGGACTTATCCATCTGCCAAAAGAGGTAACCCTTGGTTGATCGGTGCACCTTTCCTTCTTATCGTCCTTGGAACCATCGGACTTGGTGGAATCAAAGCTAACAGGTCTGTTCCACATGTTATTCTAATTGTATATACTGTAAATTTGAAATTCCCTTTTTATTATTATTATTATTGTTGGCATTTGCAGGGCATATAATCAGCAAAAGCAGACATTCCCATCTCACAATCCTTTTCTTCCTTGATTTAGAGTCTCTTTCAACACAACATTTTGAATCATTGAATTTGTATGATAATTTATTTTAATGTACTAATGGGAACAGATTTTCCTATCTTTTCTTGATAGGTATAACTGTATAGATTTACTCGATTGTTAAATTTATCGTCTTTAATTCATATGGGTATGCTTGGATACACCTCATGTTGTATTTCCTCTTGTATTTCCTACATCATTGTTTGAGTCAAGATTGTATTTCATTATCATTTCTTGAATCTATAAATATATAATTACAGTCAGATCGAGTATAATATTTTGCTTGAATTTCCAAAGCAAAATATCTCCTTTATTCACACATTTCTTATTTAAATCAATCTGATAAAATAAAAGAGAAAATGTAGTAGAAATTATCTTCATACATAAAATACTGATAACGGCTTTTAAGAAAAAAAAGGTTCATGATTCAGAAAAAGAAAAAAGAGACTAAAGAAAAAAGAGGTGAAATTACAGAGAGATTTATCCCCAACGACAGTGGAATATCACGAAAGTAACTGTAACCTCTTTAAGACCAAAAGAAACAGATTGCCGTAACTAATGCAGAAACTTTAGTGACCCAATCACTCTTCCTCTCCACATGACACTCTGCAATCTTCTTCGTGATGGCAACAATAAGGTTTTCATGAACTCAACCATGTACTAATACATGACCAATTGTTCCAAACCTTAACCAGCCCCCAAATTTTTACCCTTGACTCCTTTATACTGAACCGAAAACGAAAACGAAAAGGTGCTGCTACTAACTAACGTACTATTACTTAGACTTCAGAATCATCTCATTCTGCAGTTTGTTGATATGGAAAACACTATTTTCCATGTCTTAGTGCTCTCTATGTTTAGGTATTCAGAGTAGTACCCATTTATGTTTTACTTATGGCTACTACTACATCTTCTTTCGTATTTCATAAAGATTGGATTTCAGGCAACAGTTAGGATACCTTTCTCGGTTTCACTAGCTGTCTCGTTTGTAGTCTCTGCAGCAAGGCTAATAGTAATTGGTTTCCATCTTGTTTGATGATGCGTAATCCATTTCTTTGCGGTTGCTGTTATATTCAAGATCTGAAGTATGTCACCTAAAGTAAGCTCTTTTAGACATTCCTTTTTCAGGACTTGTGCAGCTTCATACCTATATATTAGATGCAAAGAGAAAGAAAAGGATTTTAAAACATTTCATGGCTAAGGAACTATAGATCCTTGACAAAGCAAACTTTCTAACCTGCACTGAGTTGCCGTAAACGCCACCCGCCCAGAAGATGAGGTTAAAAACCGTTGTATTTTATCCCAAGTTGCTTTTGGGTATTGCTTAGGATTTCCACCTAGAGGGTTTATACAGTTCCATAGAGCTTCATTTTTGCCAATGTAGAGCTTTAGTTTACCCACATTATTCACCGTGATCATACCATGCTCCATTGCACTTTCTAAGGCTTTCTTTACGTCAGTACCATGATGCTTTGAATCTCCATACTGAATGCAATCCGAGATATTAGTCTCAGTAGGCATAACTTTTTCAGTCTTCAAAGTGTTTAGAGCATGTAAGATGACGCCTATAAGGCCTTGAACATACTCAGATGGTGGTGGACACTCTTGTGTTCCCCACATACCATTGCTGGATCCAGATCCAGTAACCACTGAAGGCTGGGAAGGTGAAACTCCAGGAGTGGAAGAATTTGTGTAGCCAGTTGATCCAGATCCAGTAACCACTGAAGGCTGGGAAGGTGAAACTCCAGGAGTGGAAGAATTTGTGTAGCCAGTTGTTGTAGTAGTATGGGTTACTGGGGCACTAGTACTCCGTGGAAGATAACACTTGCTTGGACCATTTACACAAGGAGAATATGAGGATTCCATCTTTGGTCTGAACTCTTGTCTAACTTGAGGATTGGAATTAGGAGGATTTTGAGGTTGACTCGGGTATTGAGACAGACTTAGATTGCTGATATCAGGTGTAGTCATGAGAGGTGGAGCCGGAAACCTAGGCCCGTCATTTCTCGGATGCATTGGACGGAAACCATTACCAATAGGAGGATGCATATTATCTGCACGATAAGGGCGGAAAATATTACCATAAGGTGGCCGCATATTAGAAGCACCTGGCCTGGCAGCATTGGGATAATAGTTCTGAGCATGATTTGGGACGTTATTTCCATTATTCCAAGAAGGATCAGGGTTAGGGTTAGGTTGTCTAGGAGGAAAAGGACCCGCCGGTCTAGGAGGATAAGGATACTGATTCTGATTCTGAGGATTACTCATGACATTACCTGGGAAAGGGTTACCATTGCTAGAGGGTAAATTAGGAGGAGGTCTAGTAGTGGGAACAGATGGCTCACTACTTGCAAAATACTCATGTGGTTTCTTGATCAGCTTTCCTTGAGTGTTCGGTTGCTGACGGTAGTTATTGTTAGGCTTACTTTCCTGAACCTTTGGCATCATAGGCTGATGATTTGATGGTTTTGGAAGGAACTTGACCTTCGATTTATTATCAAAGATTCTTCTAGAGTTAGGTTTTGAATCCAGAGTTTGCCCTGATGGAATAAAATCCTGAGTTGGCATCTCTGAACCAGAGGTTGGAGGTGTTGCATTTAAAACAAGTTGTGCACTTTCGCTTTTTGTGAGAGGGATTCCTCCAGCAGATAGGCTAGTCCAAAGCCACACTGTTTTTGCAGCATGAATAAGCGGCGCTGATGCTTTGTGAGGCTGTGCCAAGAGAATATTGTAACGTCTCATTCTCAATCCGTGAAGAGCATTAGAGAAGTCTCTATCTCCAGAGATAAGCATAAAATTTGCAGGTGCAGGATTGTCCAATGCCCAAAACAACATGTCCACTAGAATCTTCTTATCACTCGCATCTTTCACCCCTGAAATTATACCCACACATATTAAAAAAAAACAGCCAAAATTCAACCAATAAACGCATAAAACCAGCAGCATAATCGATTAACAGCAACCAAAACACGAGCGAATCTAACCTAAATACAGTAATTATAGTAACACATAAGTAACAGAGGTTGTTTTAAGGAATTTACCGGCGGGGACGTGGTTAAGCGCAATTCCGGTGGAATTAAGAGCATGTTGGATCGACAAAGGGATACGATTGGTATCGCCATAAGCGGAGATTGAGACCGGCCCACAATAGTTCATCTTTGCAAGCGCTGAAGTAATATTCTGAGCAATCCCATGAGCGTCAAGACCTTTGGGGACTTGACAATTCTCAATATCCCACCACACTGACGTCTTCGCTTTCACGTACTGAGCATCAGCAATCTCCGCCGCCACTATACTCGTGCCAAAATCCCCATCCGCCACCGACATCGTTTTTCCGCCGCCGTCCGCTACTCCAAAGATTCAGAAATCGACAGAAGAATCTTCGAAAGAGGGCTTTTCCAATTTCCAATTATTATCGATAAAAACCTTCCTTTATATTCCTCTGCTGAGCAAGGGAGTGTGATTTGACGGATTTGCCCCTAAGCGATTCGTGAAGGTTAAGCTGAAGGGTAGTTTCGGAAAAGAAAAGGGAAGCGATTTGATTGGTGGAGAATTGTGGTTCATGCCTTGTTGGCAGTGGTTGTGAGAATCGTGGTTCATGCCTTGTTGGCAGTGGTTGTGTAGTGGTGGATACTATGGTTAGTGGAAGTTCTCGTGTACCGTTTCGATTACGTCCGTTTTCTTATAATTTACGTTGACTTTTTGACTTGAACGAAGACTCATCGTTCATGTTTTCCACGAAGAAACTTCCTTCCGTTTTTTAATGTCCATTTGTCACCACGACGTTTACTTCCTCAGTCTCTTGTTCCCTTCGTTCATTATCTTCTACACATAAATATAATGTTCTTTTTTTTTTCTTGAAATTTGAAGAATTATCTAACACTTCAGTTAATGTTACTATACTTTGTACAAAATGTTGTTTTACATACTGATGTTTTATCTTTCCAAATTTCGTGAGATTGAAAAAGTAGAAAAAACTCAATGACAGTTAAAAACCAAGAAGAAGAGAACATAAATATATTGTTTACTTAATTGAAAAAAAAAAAAAAAAGCCATCTAAAACAAATGATTTTGTCGACATCTTCCTAGTTGGTTGAAAAATATATTTGTAAAACAGCTTTTTCTTTTTAGATGAGATATTTCTCGCACAAATTTCCAATTTATAGTTTACTTAATTCATTGATTATGGCATATCTTGTTTAAAAAGAAATATGACTACTTGCTTACGTATCAGTGGTTTTTTTTTTTTTTATTAGTCTTTTTGTTAAAGATTTTCATTAGTTTAGAAAAAACGAAGGATACAAATGCTTGCAGTGGACATGGCTTTCATGGTTTAGAAAATATTCAATGGCTAGTCATAAATACAAAGCGAATTAAAGTGAGATGATGATAACAACGGAAGCAACTTTAAATAAACAAAGATATACGTAGGGGGTACACTCAAAAAGCAGAACAAAAACAATTCAATAAGCTTACAAATAATCAAATTCACACAGCTAAGCTCGTAAACACAAGCTTGGAAAGAACATATATATTCAGTAGAGAGAAAAACAGTGTGAGAATTTTTGTGTTGCTTACGTAATATCCCCCATAATTCGCAGCTCCAAGCAAATCATCTTCACGGCTCGAGCAATAACCCACTGCTCTAGTAAAGAGCTTACCATAGCTAAAGCATCGCAATATCCTAGCAATTTCAGTGAATAAAGCGACTTAGAACCTACAGTAACTATTGCGAACAACGATCCAAAATCTAAAGTCGAAGCGAGCAAATATCAAGTTCAAATTCAAATCCCACACTAATCTACAACCGATGATACAAAATGGTAATGGAAAACTTAGGGAGCAGAAGTTGAAAAAGAATCACTTGCATTCCAATAAAAAAGTTCAGGAAGAAAACGTAAATGAATCCGAAATAATCGAAAAGCTTACCTTGATCGAAACCAGAAACAGACCGACGAAGAGAAATATCAGTAGAGGGAGAGCCTGTGCGAGCTTCTCTTGGCGATGACGGCGGATAGCATTAGGACAGAGTTGTCTAGTAGCATTAGGACAGAATGGCCGCACATTAGAAGCAACTGATCTGGCAGCATCAGAACATAGTGTCCGTACATCAGAAGCAACTGTTCTGGCCGCATCAGAACATAGTGTCCGTACATCAGAAGCAACTGTTCTGGCCGCATCAGAACATAGTGTCCGTACATCAGAAGCAACTGATCTGGCAGCATTAGAACAAAGTGGCTGCACATTAGATGCAACTGATCTGGAAGCACTTGAACAAACTGGCCGCACATTATATGCAACTGATCTGGCAACATTAGAACAAACTGGCCGCTTATTAGAAGCAACTGGTCTGGCAGCACTAGAACAAAGTGGCCGCACATTAGAAGCAACTGGTCTGGCAGCAGCATTAGAACAAAATGGCCGCACATTAGAAGCAACTGGTGTGGCAGCATTAGAACAAACTGGCCGCACATTAGAAGCAACTGGTGTGGCAGCATTAGGAATTGCATTATTCCAAGAAGGATCAGGGTTAGGGTAAGGTTGTCCAACAGGAGAAGGACCTGCAGGTCTAGGAGGATCAGGGTACTGATTCCGAGGACTACTCGTGGCATTACCATAAATTGTTGCATTGGCAACACGTTGTGAGCCTTTGCCTCCAGTTAATAGGCTTGTCCAAAGCCATGTTGTTGTTGCAGCTTGAATTAGCGGCAATGATGCTTTACGAGGGTGTGCTAAGAGAATATTGTAACGTCTCAAACTCAATCCGTGAAGAGCATTGGAAAAGTCTCTATCTCCTGAGATTAACATTAAATTTGCAGGAGCAGGATTCGCCAATGCCCAAAACAACATGTCCACTAGAATCTTTTTATCACTCGCATCTTTCACCCCTTGAAATAATACCCACACACACACACAAAACAAACAAATACTTTGGTTATTGATCAAAATCAAACAGAAACAGTAAAAACCCCTTAAAACTAACAGTCAACAACATTCAAACATGAGCAGATCTTCATCGTTGAAAAAAAGAAGCAGATCTTCATTATTAAAAAAAAATAAAAAAAATGAATAGATCTAGATACAGAAAATCATAATTGAGAGTGTTAAAAGGTTTAGGGAATATTTACCGGCAGGGACGTGGTTGAGTGCGATTCCGGTCGAATTAAGAGCATGCTGGATCGCTAGAGTGATACCACTTGTATCACCATAAGCAAAGATTGAGACCGGACCACAATAGTTCATCTCCATAAGCGCCGAACTAATATTCTGAGCAATCACATGAGCATCGAACCCCTTGGGAACTTGACAATTCTCTATATCCCACCACACCGCCGTCTTGGCCCCCACGTATTGCCCTTCAGCCATCTCTGCCGTATTCATCACTGATCGCCAAATGAATCAACGAACTACGGAATCTCAATTAGTTATTTAAGAAAACCTTTTTCTCTTCGACTTGAGAGGACTGTGACAGAAGACTTATGACAACGAAGACTCAGTGTTTCAGCTTTCCACGATAAAATCTTTTTTTATTTAAAGGTTAAAAATGTATTATTTTATGTTACCGACACCCGTTAAATTTGAATTTAAAACAAAACAGGATAGTCTAGTGGTCAAATCATCAGTATCAATGTCGGAATTCTATGAACACTATGATCATTGTTTTGTGAAATATTATTTTCCCGGTATATAAATAAAAGAACTTGCTTAAACAATGACGGCTAAGGGCTAACACTAATGTGCTCCTTCTCCGGCTGGTCCAGTCCGAGCATTCAACAATGGTTGCAAAGCCTTCACGACGATACTCATGTTTGGTCTGAAATCAGCTTCGTATTGTACACACAATGCAGCAACAGCAGCTAACTGCATTACCAACAATAGAAGACGATCAAACAAGACATTTGAATCAAGAAAACGCATATCTGCGTCTCCTTTCATGTTCTAATCATTAAGTTCAAGACTGGTTTCAGTTTATTATACCTTAGCAACAGCTTTTGGAGGATAATCTCCTCCGAGTCTCGAATCAACACACTGCTTAACTTTATCTTCGCTTAGCTTCGGTGTAGCCTAAGTCATAAGCAGAGAATTTTTTTCTTGTTTAGTAAGATCTTTGTGAATATAAGATGCTAGATTGTTCATGTTTGAAAGAGATTAGTATTTACTTACCCATGTGACTAAACTTTGCTGGCCTCGTGGCAATGTATGATCAACAGGCTTTCGGCCTGTAAGAAGCTCGAGCAATACAACTCCGAAACTGTACACATCGCTCTTGGCACTCAATTGCCCAGTCATCGCATATCTATTATAGAGAAGACAAGTATATAAGAATAAGGATTAAGCAATGGAGAAGAAGTAGAAGAAATGAAGACCAACTTACTCAGGAGCATGATAACCAAAAGTTCCAAGAACACGAGTTGAATGAAGGCGTGCTGCCATATCAGGAGCTTGATTTGACAGATCAAAGTCAGCGATTTTTGCTACATCATCATCAAAGATTAGAACATTGCTGGACTTTATATCGCGGTGGATGACATGTGGATTAGCCTTTTCATGTAAGTACTCAAGCCCTCTTGCTGCTCCAACTGCAATCTTCACTCGTTGAAGCCACGACAAGAGTGGACCAGGCTTTGCTCCCTTCACACCTTTTCTCCCTGAGGAAGCATAGGTTATAATGTAATAAGTTTATAACAATAACAAAATCAACTCTCTCAACTGAATCAAAACACAAATATGTTCAAAGTTATTTCTACACTCAAGTACCATGAAGAATATCATGAAGAGATCCATTTTGAGCAAACTCAAAGACAAGTATCCTCGAACTCCCATCAACAGAGTAACCAAGCAGCTCAACAAAGCTATCATGCTTCAACCTCGAAACCATGGAAACCTGCAAGGTTCATATCAAAATTAAGAACGCAAAGTTGGACAATATGTCACATAATCCCATCAAACATAGTATATCAACCAAACCTGGGCAAGGAATTCGTCGTCAGGCTGCTTATTAGAATCTAACTTTTTAATAGCAGCACGCTGATCATTCTTTAATACCCCATGGTATACTCTTGCATAAGATCCTTCACCAATGAGAGTATTAGGTCCAAAATCATTGGTTGCTTCAATCAGTTCAGTAGAGAGAATCTCAGCTACTTCTATTGGCTGAACCTTCACAGTTTGAGCACTCTTCTGTGCTGTTTCAGAACCATTTCGCCTTCCATCATTTCCTTCACTCAAAGAACACATGATATCAAATTACCAGATTGATTCAAGAACACATGATTTTTGATAAAAACTCAAAATACCTCCAGATTGTTTGGTCGTATTGTTACCACCATAATCAGCAGCTCCAAGCAAATCATCTTCACGGCAACAGCCGAAACAGCTCATTGCTTCTTCTAAAGCATTTTAATTTCGAGATCACATTTGGAATTAAGAAAAACAACATTTATGAAAATCTATCAAGTCAATTAAAACAGCTTACACACAAATTCAAGCAAAAACCCCAACTCGTATCATTCTCATAGCAAGTTTAGTGAATGAAACGGAAATCTGCAGAAACTAAACTATGATTACGAACAAAGATCCAAAATCTGAAAATAAAAAAATATTCAAATTCAAAAAATTCGGCGGCACATCAACACTAATCTACAACCAAAGATACGAAATGGTGACAGCAAACCCAGAGGAACTTTTCAGTTCCAATCGGAAAATCAGGAACAAAACGGAATTGAATCCGAAATAATCGAAAAGCTTACGTTTGATCCAAATCAGACGGAGGAGAAGGATGAGTAGAGGTATAGCGAAAGAGTGTGTGTGCGTGAGGTTTCGAAGATCTAAGAAATCGGTGGAGAGGTCTGTAAAAGCCTAATATAAGGGGAACACATATTTTATTTTATTTTTTTGCGCTGTAATAATAACAAAAGAAATCGAAGATTTTGGTAGGACCCACTTTCTTCCTGACTTGACTTAAATGTCAACGTTTTTTTTACAGTTAGTCAACGTTCGTTCACGCTGAAACACAGACGGAATCAAATCCCCCGGTTTTGTTTCATCCAGGAAGTTAAAAAACTTTTACCAGACTAACCGGTGACCTGGTCACTAATCTCTAGTCAAATCAGCAAATGGCGTTTCCAGTATGTTTTATAGTCTAACATCTTCACAATAATAATAACAGTAATATAAAAATTAGTGAAACAAAAAACTATATTTTATGATCAACATTTGTAGTTTAGTGCTGTATCAAATTCAAATAATCAAATTGGATACTAGTTGTGCGAATCAAGGAAAATTTTATATGTTTTCTGTTAAAATACCAGGAAAATATAGTAAACAGAAGAAGCGATAATGTCAAATTTTTTTTTTTTTTAAACACCGTAAAAGTCCACTACCTACTGGGCCTCTAAAATTGGGTCGTTAAAATAAGCCCATTATCATTAAGTAGAAAATGCGTATCGTTTGCAATACAAGAGTAAAAACTGCTCAAAAATGAGAAAAGACGTAAATACCCTCACATCTGTTAAAAGAGCGGTTACTGCAACTAAAACCGCCAAAAAAAAAAGCCGCAACCTTTCAAAAGCATATAAAGAGACGAAGACCTCTCTATCTTCACTCACTCGAACAAACCATTCTTATCTCTGAATCCAATTGTCATTTTGTTGAAAAAAATCGTTTTCAATGGATTCAAGAAGTGAAAACCCAACAGAACTATCATCGTTACCGGATTACGTTCTGCTAATGATTATCGCCAATTTGTGCTTCAAAGATGCTCTGAAGACGAGCGTCCTATCTAAAAAGTGGAGAAACATCAGCCGTAGAGCAACCAATATTTCATTCAAAGAATCTGAGTGCGCAACACTTTCTGACTCCGTAAATGAAGATACAAAAAGAATTGCGTTCATTCATTATGTGCGCGATTGGGTATCCAAATTCACTGGTTTCTTTATTGAAACGTTCGAGTTTTGTATCTCCAAACCGGTTGACATCGAAACATTCAACTTGCTGATCGAATTCGCCGCCTCCAAAAACGTCAAGAATCTGATTCTTGATTTCGCAGACCGTTCGTGGAATTACAGCGATGACGCAAAGGCAGAAGCAACTTGTATGTTACAATTGCCGGAATGCTTTTACAGTCTAACCAACCTCGAGTCATTGTCGTTATCCTTTTGCGGGTTTGATCCTTCAAAGCTTGTTCGTCTTGGTTCGGTTAAAAGTCTCTGTTTCCGTTGGATTCAACTCAGCGGTATCACATCTTTGTTATCTAAAGCTCCGCTTCTCCAGAGTCTACGTATCAAAAACTGCTGGAACGTTGATCTTGAATCAAAAACCGATTTTAACAACCGGTTAACGACATTGGTTTTCAAAAATAACCGTTTTTCTGTGCCGTTTTCGATACTTGACTTGCCCAACATTCAGAAATTCAAATACTCTGGTCAAGTTCATTACTTTCAGTTCTTGCAAGTGAATAGGAGCATGGAAGAGGCTTATCTAGATTTCTCTGAAGAGGTCAAATACGATGAAGAGACAGGGACACAACTCTGTAATCTTCTCTACGATCTTTTATCAGCTAGAACATTAACGGTCTGTCCGTTTCTCCTCCAGTTAATTCAACAAGGTGAAGATCCGATTCGACTTAAAGCGCCTATGGAGACCAAACAACTGATATTGAAGACGAGTTTGTTACCTGATGAGTACATTGGGATCAGGCTGTTGATCAATAGCTCTCCTCATTTGGAAACTTTATCACTCCACATACTTCTTCGTAGGCCTCACGACATGGAGCCTCCTTCGTTTGATCCAGACACTTATTGGAGTTATGAGTTTATCCACAAGTGTTTGAAAAAGACACTTAAGGTTGTTGAGTTCTGGAACTTTAGCGGCGATATGAATGAGTTGTATTTGCTAAAGTTTCTGATTAACTATGGTCGTGTCTTAGAGCGAGTGGATTTGTATCTGCCTAGAGGTGTGCAAGAAAGTGCTAGGCGTATAGCACATGCCACTGCGCAAATGGTGGGTACAACGTTCGAGCGGGGGTCGAACCGTTTGGGGATTTATCTCCACAACGGTTGATAGTCGTCATCTTTCTTTTCAAAATTCCTTATGTTTAAGGATGAATAATTGGGAGTATGTTTCCCGTTTGTAAATTATTTTTTATTTCGTTTAAAACATAGGACTGAATAAAACCTGTGTTTGTAACACAGTTGCAAAACCTTTGTTTATTAAAAAGATTTCTTTATTTATTACAGTTTCCTTTCTTTTTTAACCCTTTCAATAAAAGAAGCAACTGAGTCGAAAATAAATTTAAAATTCATGTTATTGAGATAACTACTTAAAATATAAATGCTTTAAATATAACTGCTTTATATAGTACAATTATTTTCTTTTTTAATCCTTCCAATAAAAAAAGAGGAATAAGGCGAAACAATTTTTTTTTTAAGAGATGATAATGAAAACCACAAAAATCAAAATCCATAAATACTCAAAACGCTCTTCATGTCACTGACAAAAAAGAGAGATCATTTCCATCTTCATACTTCTTCAATCACCAAAAAAACAAAAAATTGCCTACGAGAACAATTTTGCACCCCCTTTACGCCAAACCCCACGAACCGTCAATCCTCCGGTCTGATTATGATTACAGTTGGAATTACCATCTTCTGATTCTGGTTCCGGTCCACGATTAGAATTATTAAGATCTAGTAACGCAGCCATTGATCCATCACCAAGCCGTACTCTATGAAACTTGGAAGTTTTCTTACGTTGCTGTTTACTTCCGGCTGAAGAAGAATCCAATCCTGCTACTTGAGATTTGCCTTTGTCTGACCGGTATGTATTCTTATCTTTTGATATCACTTCTTCTGCTTCTTCCTGAAGTTTCTGTGAGGATTGTAATCTCCTCACTGTGTCCATAAAGTTATCTGCTAATGTTTCTTTCGGCTCAACAACCTTCACAGCTTTTCCTTTGTTTTTCTTTGAACTTTGACTCTCTTTAGGTTGAGAAGAGCTCTGCGCAGAAACCTGACCATTCTCCTTTGAATCCTCTCTTCTCAAACTAGCACGGTGGGTATCAATAAGTTCCTTTTGCCTCTTAGGGTCAGGGCAAAGTCTAGCGAGATCAATAACCAAGTGAGACAAACCATATCCTTGCACATACTCCAAGTAACTTCTTGCATCAATCGAACCTTGACGATACTGTCCTGACACATCTTTAAAGGCCTTGAAAAGATCTTCATCATGACCAAGTGCGGATCGCATTTTCTCAATCAGTGACTTGTTGGCAGACTGTACATCTGGGGGCGGTTGGGTGTTTAAGGATCCCTGTGTAACCGTGGACGATGTCTTGCGATTTGGCACAACAGCAGAAGAAACTGGAGGAAAATCTGAGTGAGAAGGCTGAAGCGATCTTGTATCTGATAGATTAGGGGCTGAGGAAGAGTGAGGTATCTTATTTGCATTACGAGCAGCCTGTGGAACTGCAGGAGCCAGAGATCTAGGCTGTGAAATTCTGGCAGGGGACCTAGATTGGACTGAAGAACTAGAGGCTTGTACAACTGTTTGACCTATTGCTGGCCATCCTGAAGAAGAATTGCCACCGCCACTTGTATTAGATGCCTGTGCTGAGCCTCGGTTAACTGCTGGCCATGCTTGAGAAGGGCTAGCAGTAGCAGTTCGATTTGTTTGGCGTCTTAGACGAGCAGCCAGAGTGTTAGTAGGCAAACTCTCCAAGTTCTGTTCAGCTCTCGGTTGGCCAGAAAGAGGAGGAAAAGCAGATTCTACAAGACGTGAACCACCACCACCAGAGCTACCTACAGCATGAAGATATCGTGAAGAGGCTTCCATATCTGTAGTTGATAGAGACTCCATTGGTTGAATAAGAGGATCTGCATTATCAAAGTATGTGGTGTTGTTCTCAGAGAATCCAGGAGGTGCACTTGATGGTGGAGGAGCAGGCTCTTGCTGAGAATACTCAGCCTCAGATAAATGAAGAGCGGCATGAACTGCAAGATTATATTCATCATCACCAGGCTCACGACGAAACGATCGGGGTCTTCCACGACGATTCTCTTGATCATTTCCGCGTCGATAACGGAAACTTGTTGGTATCTGGAGCAGATTCACAATATCAAACATAAGCAAGCAAACTCGTAGCTAAATTTACCAAAAAAAAGAAAAAGAAAAAAAAAATACAAGGTGTTACATGCCTGTAATGCAGCACTTCGCTGAGACCGAGACATTTTACCTCCATGATCAATAGTGTTATGCCTCTGGAAAAACAAATACAAATACTTAACAAAAGTCCGTACAGCAGAACTAAAAGAAGAATTATGAGAAATTTTCAAAAGTGTTTACTTTCAACTCTGATTCATTTGGGAAAACTATGAACTTCTTAGAAAGACAAGAGTCGTCTTCACAAAGGAAATGGCCTGTACGGAAGTGTATCTGTTCCAAAGAATGTAGAAACAGAACATGTTAAGCAACAATTACTGTATAATCTAAGCTATAAACAAAGAGGTTAATGGTTACCTCCAAGTCATCATAGTTTTTGTAATATTCATATTGTCCAGGCTGTGACCTATATTGGATATTGACGTCAATGAAGTCTTGCAGATTACACACTCTCCAAATTAAGATACTATACATGTAAACTGCCATTACCTTTGACATATATGACAGGTGTAATGCTCTGTAGACATGTGAGTATATAACTCATTATCGCCATAAAATGGATTCCTACAGAATTCACACATAGGATGTCCAGCGAAGCCTCCCCTTTCACTCTCAGTTCCATCAACTTCAGAGTCACCAGTGTGTATATGTTGGTTAAGCTGTGCCCTAGTATACAGCTTTTGTTCACCTATGAATATCTGTCCATGTAGAGAGAAACAGACACACATAGATGTAAGAATACAACAAAACTACCGAGATGATAATAGCAAATAATTTGCACAAATGAAGTTTCGAAGCTCCGAACCTTACGCCCTTCAAGACATAAACCACACATATGCAATTTGTGCTGATGATATAAATGACCCTTCAACTGCTCAACACTCTTAATCCGCATACGATGATGCCTTAGTCCTCCTTCTCTTGGTTGATCTTCCGACTTGTCACAAACACTACAGGAGAGTCTACACATTGCTTTGATCATCCTGTATTGATCCAAGTCATCAAAGAAAGCCTGAGTGTCTTCATGATACCAGAACCCTCCTCCTACTCGACCTTCCTTTGGTGTTGATGGAAAGGTCGAGAAGTCATTGATCGTCCTTGTATAATCACCCAATGCCTACAATTATCACGAAGCCCCTCATAAGCATTCATTGGGAAATACTAATAATTCAACAAAGTGGAGCTAAGATTGAAAAACCTAAAAAAATTTCAAAAATTATTCACTTAATTAATTGGTGATAGAGAGGTAATCACAAATTCAAGCAAAATCAAATATATATCCAATGAAAAAGAGTAACTCCGATAACATTGGCAACAGAGATACAATTGAAGAGCTAACGAGTTGATTAGGAAGAGGTTTAAAAACCTTGGTGACGAAGAAGATAGGAGACTCGGTCTTGCAGATACAGCAGCGAGGATCGCCGAGGACGAAACGGAGACGAACAACGCATGTGGAGCAAACTTCCCGGTGACCACAGGATCCATAGGCAACCCATTCGAGATTTTCAGCGCAGACGGCACAGCTATCATCCATGTTTCTTCGTGAATTTTGGATTTGCGATATCAAAAATGATAAACAATTGAGATGATGAGCAGAGAGAGATCTAGGGTTCTTAGAGGGCAGGCAAAAAGGGGAAGATGAAGAATGCGAAAGGTCTACGAATCATAAAGGCCAGTCAAACAAATACCAAGAAAATTTGGAAAATAACTTTTCCTCTTATCGATAAAAATGTATTGTAAGAATTAATTATCAATCGGGGATGTAGCTCATATGGTAGAGCGCTCGCTTTGCATGCGAGAGGCACAGGGTTCGATTCCCTGCATCTCCATGTTTTTTTGTTTTTTTTCTATTTCTGGGTGAGCCAAGGGCCCAATTACAAGACCCAAGTTAAACAAGTCCAGAAAATAAGGGTAGTTACGTAATTGAACAGTAACAGAATCCAAAACCCTAGCATCCCCTTCTCTTTTATTTGTTATCTCCTTCTTTATCTCACGCCAGCCGTTGTTAGCATTGCCGCAAAGATGCAGATCTTCGTGAAAACCCTAACGGGTAAGACCATTACTCTTGAGGTAGAGTCCTCTGACACCATCGACAATGTCAAAGCGAAGATTCAAGACAAGGAAGGAATCCCACCGGACCAGCAGCGATTGATTTTCGCCGGGAAACAGCTCGAAGACGGCCGTACTCTCGCTGACTACAACATCCAGAAGGAATCGACGCTTCATCTCGTGCTCCGTCTTCGTGGTGGTGCTAAGAAGAGGAAGAAGAAGACTTACACAAAGCCGAAAAAGATCAAGCACAAGCACAAGAAGGTTAAGCTCGCAGTTCTTCAATTCTACAAAATTGATGGATCTGGCAAGGTTCAGCGTCTGAGGAAAGAGTGCCCTAACGCAATATGCGGAGCTGGAACATTCATGGCTAGTCACATTGATCGCCATTACTGTGGTAAGTGTGGACTCACTTACGTTTACCAGAAAGAAGGAGGCGATGAATGATCTCTTGAATCGTTAGATCGATTACTATCTCTTTCTCTCTTATCTTTAAAAACTGCATTTCAATTTGGTAATTTCAGAAGTTTTTTGTTGTTGTTATAGATGCGATGTTGGACATCTTTTTGTTCTGTATTTCGTTTCTAGGATGATGAAATTTGCTAAGTTTATGGATATTGTTTATGTTACACATTTCAATTCTAAGAATCAAGTGTGCTAACTAATAGATGAGGTTATGTAAGAACAATTGTTGCTTCTTAATCTAAATCGGCTTTTGATACTTGTGCTTGCGGAATTGATGATTTTGATTATTATTGGAAATTTTATCTATTGTGGCATAGAGAATCCAAATTTAATTTCTATCACGGTCTTGCAACTCAGTGTCGTAGTTTTTCTTCTATCTGATTCTTAGATTTGCCTCATGATGATTTTAGACTTGGTCGAAATTTCTTCTGTAGTTGCTTTGACAGTATCATCTAGTTTTTCCGAAACATTGAATTTGATTCCGACAATTGTATAGTCTTACCCTTTTCACTATTCAGAGAACAATTAACAGTTTGTACACAAAAATGTAATCGCGTACAATGCACACAACAAACACACAAAATTATATTCACAACTTTAACTCAATAAAGTTCTCTCAGCTGCTTAAAATCTCCAAGGCAAATACAAAAGCAGCCAGAGAGATTATTCGCCATTATCAGTAATCGTCATCATCATTATCGTATTCACAGTTTCAACTTTCAGCCATCCAGCAGATTCCTCAAGCTACGGAAAGCCTCAGCCGTCAAACTACAACACCGTTTCTTCTCCAAGGGGACCACCGGCTCGTCCCCTTGGTCCACTTTCATGAAACATACCACAACCGCGGTTAAGTTATCAAACGTATTTAGCCTCAGAGCCTCCATCACAAGCTCTCTTGCACATCTTGTGGGATCATCATGTCGGTTTAAGCCACGCCTTACAATCCTAATCGCTTCTTGGCTCGTCAAGACATCCCAAATCCCGTCACATCCAATAACAAGAAACTCGTCATCCTCAGTCAGAGTTATCTGTTTAATTTCGGGTTCAGAAATTAGTGGACATTGAGACCCATGTGGGAGTTTCATTTCCCAGTCACCGAGAGCTCGAGTAACAGATAAAACCCCGTTTAGGTAACCGTCATCAAAGAAACCGCCGGATTCTTCCACTCTTCTTCTCTCGGGTAGATTGATTGATCTATGGTCTTCAGACATGTCTATCGCTTCACCTTTTCTGCATAGAACTGCTCTGCAGTCGCCGGCATTTGCAACCATTAAGAGTCTACAAAAGATAAGAACAAATGTATCTCATGAGAAACATGAAACTGCGCTAAAACGAGATAAACAGAAATAACTGAATTCCCACCGAACTAAACGACTGAGACACATACCTTCCGAAAATAAGAGCAGCAAGTGCAGTGGTACCAGAAGAAGAGCTAATGCTTCCGTCCTCTGCCAAAGCTAGATCAGCTTGAAGAAACGCATTTCTCAACGAACTCTTAACTTCTTCCACATAAACACTATTAACTTCAGATGTTTGTGGAAACGTATCATCTTCAAAGAAAAGCCTAATGGCATTTTGGCAAACGTACGCTGCTGCTTCTGGTCCCCCATGACCGTCAAAAACCTAAACAGAGGAATTCAAGTCAGGGGATACAAATATTTAAAAACAGCATTAGATTCTAAGGAAGCAACAATATATTACCGCATAGAAAGCACTAGGCTTTGGTAATTCAATGAGAGACCCAACTTGAGAAGAAAGATCATCTATGCGAATGTGTTCATCTTCCATGCATCTCTTTGGACCTATATCAGCGTAGCTTCCAGACCGGATGGTTGGAACATAAACCGATACACTTGAATCACAATCATCCTCTCTAAAAAGATCTGCCTGTTTTAGACCCTAAAACGGTATACACATTATTGAAAATATAAATCAAATCAAATCTTTTAAACAATCAAAATAGCCTCAATTATTCAATAAACAGATCCAAAAGGGCTAAAACTCATCCTCAATTAAGAATATAAACAACTGAAACACACAAGTAGAGAAGACAAGATATATTAACAAACACAATCACTTCAGACAGGGCTTATCCAAAAAGAGTAGTTACACTTAATTCTCAAAGTCACCAAGCTTTAAAGTTGCTTAATTTGGAGTAACAGATATCTCAAAGTTTCAGACAACAAGCATAATAGTTTAAGCTTAAGAAATCCAATGATCATGCTCGCAAGTGTCTCAGATCGTTTCGGTTCTTATAAACTCACCTTCTTTAACGAAATTTAAAGAACCCAAATACCAAACAATTCAGTCAAATTCCTAATTATTAACCCTTAATTTCAGAACCCAGCTTTTAAAATCCTCAAAATCTAAACTTTAACATGTTGGAAGAATTGGGGAATAATAAAACTTACCACAGGGGAAGTTGCTAAACCGCCGGAAACCGACGCCGCCGACCTACGGATACCCAATTTGGGAGAAGAAACGGGAGATTTGACGGCGGAAGAAACTCCATCAAACAACTCAACCTCCAGAACAACCGGTAAACTCTGTTGAAACACAACCTCTGCTTCTGCTACCATCTCTCTTTATTTTTCTTCACGATCAATTTCAATTTTTCACTATAACAAAATCAAACCTTTATATTCCCCGACAATTCAACTCAAAATTAACACCGCCTTTATCTCTGATTTTTGTTCTTCTCGCTAATTCGTCACTTGTGTTCAAAGAATATTGACAATTTCGTAAGTTCGCGTGTATTTATTTTTTTCCTCTGGTGGATGAAAATTTCTTAGCCTCGTGGTCTTTTTTAATTCCTCTCTGTATTATATAAGAAGTCGATTGTGGATGACTGGGTAACCGGTTAATATAGTTGACACGTGGCGGTCATTTGTGGCGAATGGGAGATCTATGTAGATTATTATCGGTGTTTAATTTGTGGATTACACACGGCTAAGACTTAGCCCCCAGTGATGACACGTGTCATTTCATCTTTGACGCGCGTGTTCCAGAACCACCCTCCTTTTGAATTTACCAACTACCGAGGACTTCCTCGGAAACAACGGAGACGTTTCTGTAATTTAATATAATATTCAGGGTGGTTTTCGAAATTAAAGACAGAATCTCAAGAGGTTTGTCCGTCTCCACACTTGCGTTTCGTGAATTGACGATATTATCCCCCATCGATAGATGAATCTGGACCGTTTAAATCGCTAGGGACTTGGGTCCCAAGTTTTATCGATTTGTCATGCCATCTCAGCATTTTATTTTATATTTTCGGTTTTTTTTTGTGTCACAAATGGTGTAATGGCTTATTTTTACGGATAACTTTCTCGTGTTTAATTTAATTTGTTAAATGATGGGTCGACCGACAAGTTAAGTGCTGACTATGATCCAAAGCCAACAGCCGATCAATTGCTGTACTAACCTTATTAAAATAAAAGTTTGCTGCATCACCTCTATGTTTGCTGCGTAACCTTCATTTATCCAACAAATATGATATTCCCAATTTAGCCTTGCTTCAATTGAAAATTAAATTAAAATTAAAAAAAAATAGCTCGAAATCTTCTTCCCCAAATCATCTCAAAAAAAAATCAACTCGAAATCTTCTACCATCGTCTTTGTTCCGTCTTCGTCTACCTCTAAAACCCTAAACCATGTCACTCTGCCACCTCCTCCGCCGTCTCTCTACAACCACCACTACCCGTAGCACTATTCCGATCTCATTCCTCCACCAACGAATCCACAACATCTCAATTTCCACGGAACATGAAGATCCGAAGACGAACACTAATGATAATCAAAATCGAGAGCGAACCCAAACCCTAATTCAATTCCACCAATGATCCTCCCCAATTCCAGATTCCTCGTAATCATATCCCTCCAATTCCTTATCCCATAACCCTCCCCCGATCCCACAATAGCCCTCTTCACCGAAGAAGTCGCGGTGAACGCCGCCCATAACGCCGTCTCGAAATTGAACCTCCTCTTCACGCTCTCCGACGAGATCCTTCACTCCTCCTCCAAAACGTGATCCCAATGCGCCACGGCTTCCGGATACAACCTCCGCTTTCGTTGGCCAAAAGGCTTAACCCTTCACAACAGAGTCGATCCGATCGAGAGCATCGGATCTGAGCGTTAGCGTCAAAGCTTCGCTTCGCCATCATGTTTTCCAATACTCGACCCACTGTGTTCACTTGCAATGCCATCATCGCCGCTATGTACCGAGCCAAGCGTTACAGTGAATCGATGTTTTGATTTGTTTAAAGGCAAGACGAGAGATAAGAGACGAAGAGGTCTCTCCATCATCTCCACATTCTTCATATTTTTTGTTCCCTTTCCTATTCGCTTCTTCTTTGTTTGATCTTCTTCTCCAATTCACATACTGGTTTCGATTTTGGGGGATTGCGATTTTGGATTGTGTATGTAACGTTTCTTCTACAGATTCTGTGATTTTTTTTTTTTGCTCTATCGGTGCGTTTGATCATCGATTCTTCTGGTTTTTTCTTAATATTTTGGTTTGCTCGATGATGAGACTCTCTTCATTGTTTTGATCACACCAAAGCCTTATTGTGGTGGATATGTTGTTAATTCTTCTTCTTCACTTTTGTTCATTTGCAGGAGAGTGTGACAGCTATCAACATGTATGTTGCTCAGAGATATGTCACATCAAGTTTATGTGTCTCATTTCTTTGATCTGAGCAGAGTGGATGACTTGTGGATACCGTGGCTGATGCTTAGTTCTATATTATTTGGATTTGAATAGATATAAAGGTACTCTTGTCTTATTGCAAGGATTTGGTAGGTAATTGGCTTAACCGTGATTAGGTCGTAGAAGATCTCACAGCAACTATAATCCAATAAGTTATAAGGTTCGTTGAGCATTGGAATGGGTCGCAACATACTACTTCAAATGAAGCAAGCCCATGAAGCTTTATCTGTTCAAGTTGCACCTTTCTCAAAGTTTGCCTGTAAATGACACTTCAAATGTGGGTGTTTGAACTTGCTATTGTTGTTGAATCTTTAAATGTGGGTGTTTCAGTTTAAACTTGTTATTTTAGTTATGTAGTTTAATTTCAGTTTAACTCAGTTTAACTTCAGTTTAACTCCAGTTTAACTTAGTTTAACTTCAGTTTAAATTATTTAAAATAATTAAAAATGTTTCAATTAAATATTTAAAATAATTAAAAAATAAAATAATTTAATAATTTAAAAATAAAAGGCGGCGCCGTCATTGCTTTATCCAAAAAAACGGCGCTGTTATTCCTGTCATATAGTTTAACCACCCAGTTTAACAAAAAATCTAGTTTAACAAAGTTACACAGAGTTTAACTTTCATGCTCAAAACCATAAACCTAGTTTAACCCTATTTAAAATGATTTAAACTAGTTTACCTTTCAGAAATTGCATTTTAACACACATTTAACATTGTATTATGATTCAATATATATTAAATAGAAGTTATATTTTATTTTAGTATTCATATGATAGTAATAACTAAGTAACATACATTGTATATGGCTTTTGACCGAGAAATGAAGGTGAACATGTATAATATATCTTTTATTTTAAAATTTTATTTTTACCACTTTAGCTATTAACTAAGCTTAACCATATGTGTCAATTATTTTTTATTAAACCGTTAAGAATTCGGAAAATTTAAATTGGTAAATATGACTTAGTTTAACAGTAGTTGAACTTCAGTTTAACAGTAGTTGAACACTAGTTTAACTTCAGTTTAACAAGAGTTTAAACTATGCTAAACTAAGTTAAACTAATGTTAAACTAAGTTAAACACCGTTTTTTTTAAATAATATAAAATAAAATTAATAAAAATTTTTAATAATAATAAATATATATTAGAAGTCAAACTAAAGTTAAACTACGTTAAACTAAGTTAAACCAAGTTACAAAATTTGTTAAAATAGGTAAACTATGTTAAATTAAGTTAAACTATGTTCACAAGCCTCCACAGAAGGATCAAGGCTTGTTAAACTACTATTAAACTACTGTTAAACTAATATAAAATAATATAAAAAATTAATAAAACTTTTTAATAATAAATAAATTAAAAAAATATATTAGAAGTCAAACTAAAGTTAAACTACGTTAAACTAAGTTAAACTACGTTAAACTAAGTTAAACTACGTTAAACTAAGTTAAACTACGTTAAACTAAGTTAAACTAAAGTTAAACTACGTTAAACTAAATATGAACATAAAAAAATCACAGTTTGGAAGAAAATTCTAAAAACCCCAAAAAAGTAAGAGAATCACGTTAAACTAAAGTTAAACTACGTTAAAGAAATTATATATTATACATGTTCTCTTTCATTTCTCCTTAAAGAAAAAATTAATAAAACTTTTTAATAATAAATAAATTGAAAAATATATTAGAAGTCAAACTAAAGTTAAACTACGTTAAACTAAAGTTAAACTAAGTTAAACTAAAGTTGATCTAATATTTTAAACGATTTCTTGAAATTAGAGTGTACTTTTCAATTTGTCTTTTAACATTGACAACTTGTTTAGTTTTCATGAAGAAAATCGTTTTCTTAGTCTGCTATACAACGAATAAAAATGTGATTACTTCATCTTTATAACATATGCATAGTCTACAAGAGCTTTTTGCATCTTTGTCTTTCAAACCAGTGTTTAAAACCACAGTCCCTCCCTGAGAACTCTCCATATCCTTTCTCAGTTTCTCCATTTCATGCTTCTTTCCTTATTCTTCCAACAGCTCATTCTCTGCCTTTCTCTTGTCAAGATCAGCCCTGAAGTAAAACACAAATCATAAGCATAAAACTTGCAGACACAAATCAAACAATCTTGTTACAAGGATGTAGATTCTACTGGCGCACTTATATGACTACAAGAGAAGTATGTTTAGATAATGAGAATGCGATAATCTCCATAATAAGCCAAAGGAGCTACTCTAGACTCTCGAGTCAACAATACTGATACTAAACAGAGAAGATCTTGATTGGATTAAATGATTAATTAGTAATTTGCCTAATGTGTTTGCAGACAAAGGAGCAATGGCCATAACATTAGCCCAACGTCTAAGCTCGATATGAAGCACGGGATAAGATGATAGTCAAACGAACTAAAGTCTATTATCCATGGAGTTTACACTAAATGGGCCACTACTCAACATTGGCATCTACTAAATTCAAACTTTTTGCTAACTTAAAACTCAAACATAGCAGCACCAATAAGTGATTGGATCCACCTTCTAAAAAGAGAGGAAATATAATGAAATTAAAAGACTAGGCATAAGAACGAAAATAAGAGGAACACGAACAAATACACTTCGATTGGATTGCTCACCTTTTTTGGGAGCCGCTTTCAAGGGATTTGAATTGCTTTCATTTGCTTGAAGTTTTTTTCTTCCTGTGATACAAAATGTCAAAAGAGAATTTAACTAACAACAACAAGCTTGATTATAAACAGCCCACATAATTCAAAAACAAAAGAGATGGACATGATGGGTTTAACACTAGTACAAGTTATCAACAAATTAAGCAGCATACTATGGTTCTAGTCTGATCCCACGTGTCCATTAGCTACCATTTAGTCACACCAAATCTTAATTTCCCAAAAATTCAACAATCATATAACATCAAATGAGATTTCATACCCGGAGCTTGATGTCAAATTCAGACGAACCGGAGCCGCTCGACTAGAGGAAGATGCTTCTTTATTCCTTTTCCTTCTCACCATGTAAACCGAGCAATGCTCAGCAAACCTCTTGTCACCAATGTCTGAGCCATAAGAAAGTTTATAAACATCAGCATAAGATAGACATAGCCAAAATCACCACCAATTGAAAACTAGCTTGATACCAAAATTAGTCACGCTTTGAAAAATTTGAAGGAATATGATAATGACCCAACATGAAACATGATGAATTCAAGCATTAATTTAACCATGATTCCTTGTAATTCCTAAAAACCCCCAAAATCGAAGAATCAAACCCTAGGATTGCGCACAAATTCAATTCAGTTGGAATTCCTTAAAATTCAATACAATAAAACCAAATTCGATCAAAATCATCGTAGTTTAATCGATTACCCAGATCAGAGATCGGATTTTTGGGACGAGGGTGGCGGAGAACTCAGATCGGCAGAGCTACTGACGAGTTACGGGCTTAACGTTAAGGGAGAAGGCGCTTAAGCAGCCTCAAGTGTTAACATCTTTGGGTTTTTCTTGCGTGCAGTTTGATCAACTAACCTCTTAAGAAGAAGTGAGACTCGGATTATATGGTTTTTAGGAAGAATCATCAAATTTAGAAGAATCCTACAAATTGATTCGAAGAAGAAAGAAAGAACGAAAAAGAGATGGTTTTTTGTAATAAATAGAACTGTCAAAGGTTATATCGTCTTTTACTCATTTTTAACATTAAAAGAAAATGAAAAAAAAATTAATTAAATTTGGGGGTCATTCTTACAACTTTTAAAAGCTACGAGGTGAGTCTGACAATTAGCCCGCCAGCAGCACCTAACAATTATTTATATGCTCTTTTTCTTCTAAAATTGACTGTTAAAACAAATTTAAATATCTAAATTGACATAGCTAAGTCGAACTTGTTATTTCTTAATGACTAAATCAAGATACTAAGACCTAACGTGTTGCTAAAATGTGAAACGTGTTTCGTGGAAAGTTTAATAACCAATTAAAAATCCAGAACTTGTCTTTTAGCAAAAAGTATCTAAACAATAAAAATTGACAACTAATCAGCACAACTCATCAGCATATATGAGTCAGCTGGCGTCATTGTATATAAGATTATGAGCTTTATAAATATGATACACGAAAATATCGTCATGTTGATGATGAATGATGACGCACGGTATTTTATGGGCCATAGTGCAGAGGAAATACCATCATGCTTTAAAGCCCACTGGATTCAGTAGGCTTTGTTGGTTGTTGGATCATAAGGGGAACGTTGTATTATTGGCCTTACGATTTCAAACTGACTTACTAATTAGAACGAAATCATAAATGAAAATTTTCTGCCTATGACATATTTGCCCCTTTATTACTACATATACAGTATACTTTACCGACATTTGAAAGGGTAAGTAAGAGATTTTACATTGCTTGGAGATCAAGAACAGAAAATGCAAACACACAACATACAGTTTTATATAAGAAAAAAACTTAAGAAAGCTTTTTTAAAAACTCAACTAATTTTAAATATAATTCCCTCGAGGTTTTATCAAGCCTCCATAATCGCTAATCTCACTTTGACGACGATGACGATGGATTTAAAGGGCTCTTCTTTGGACTAGTTTGCCCTTTTCCAGTGAGCCTAGGACTCATTTCACTTCTCAACTCATTAACTCGAGGACTAAACACTTGAGACAGATTCCGATTATAAACCGGCGTTGAAGTCGAACTAGTAACCTTAGGACTACATGTGTGTCTAAACTCTCCTCTGCTTCTTGTAATATACTCATCAAGAATCTCAGAATCACATGGATACGAAGCTGTTGATCCCATCTCAGCTTCCTGCATAATCGAAAATTCTGTTATCAAGAGATTAAGAAACCAAAGAAAAGAAAAAAGGACTCTTATTGGTTATGGAGTTGCTTACCGCTGCTCCGAGATTGAATGGTAAAGCGGGTGCTTCTTCATACTCTGCTGCGTCTAAGTCCTGAAGATGAGCACTTTTGAAGAATCTTGGGAGGATATATTGCCTTACAGGTATTAGAAACATGATCATTAGAGGAAACATAACTCCAGCGATTGGGATCCATGTGAGACCAAAGCAGATTAGAAGATAAGTCGTTTGGAAAATAGTGAACATTGCAATCGTTTTGAATGGAACAGTTTCCACGAATGTTGCGTGGTTATCTTCAAGGACCCTACAAATTTGGTTAAGTAATTGAGTAATGATTCTTGAGAGAGTAATAGAAGATACAAGATTGAGACTTTACTTGAATCTACGACTTGGGGCTGTGAAGAGAAGTAAGATTCTTTCCCAGAATTGGTTTCCGGGTAAGCTTTCGATTGCCATGAAGGCGAAGTAGCCCCATAGTACTGATGTAGGGATCTTTTTAAGGAGAGGCATAGCTGCAACACATCCTCCAACCATTATTGCTTGAAGCAAGTTGCTTACTCTCTGTTCTTTGACTTCAATTGGCAATAAATCATCGATCTCTTTCTCGATATCAAACAGAGTTTCATCAACTGGAGCATCGAGATTTCCTGTGAATGTCGTCGCTTGGATTGTTGATTCTCTCAGCTCTTTCAGACCCTGCAGAAGTGATAATTTATCCTCCATTCAGCCTCAAACCATATTTAATTTCATTCGAAAAAATGAAGTAAAACACAGAAGATTCTTTACTTGAGGCTGCTGGTAGACTAATGGAGTCTGCATTTGATTATAAACCTCTTGCATGTTTCCATACAACTGTCCTAGACTCGCATTCTGCTTGATGCTTCTGCGTGCAGTTGCAACTAATCTGTTCCGAAGCAGCTGTGGAAAGAGCAAGCTTAAATCCAAGGCCTGAAGGAGAAAAAAGACACCCCTAAACACAATCGATGTTGGTAAGGTACCTGATATTTTAGTGTTGCTAAGCTCTTGGTATGCATTGGTGATTGAGGGATTACTCCATTTGATGGAGGGATTCCAAGTAGACCACACATTAAGGTCTGAAAATGGCGGAGTTATTAGTAGATTGAAGTCAAGAAGAAGAAGCAATGACTAATTCCGGCATATCCTTACCAAAAACCCAAGAAGAAGCAGATCGTAGTGGTAAGAAGATGGTTTTCTCAAATTGAATTCTTTCTGCTGAGCAAGCTGTGATGCTACGCTGTGGTCGAAGTAGTAAAGAACTGCAATCATTGTAGCTGGAATGAATGCTCCAATTATGTAAGCAATTGGAACTTCAAGCATCTCCTGAGATTTCAAAGTCACTAAGCATTAGTCATATGTCAATGTGGTGCGTGTGAAGATTCAAGACAAAGACAAACCTTTACGACGGTCCAATTCTCATAAGCACCAGGGGACCAAGGATTTGGGCTAAAAAGTCGCCGAGGAATTCCTTTTGGAACATCTCCTGTTGGGATGTAGGAGACACCGGTCCACACCAGAACCATGAGTGGCACACCATAGTCAGCTATTAAACTTCTAAGCCAGCCTGTTCCAAGAATAATGTTTCAAAAAAAGGGAATTAATTTCCTTCAAGTTTAAGGAAGATTTGACTGAGATCTCCCCACTTGTAAGCAATGACTAGTTAATTGATTATTGATTGGTCAAGATCCCTAAAATAAGGAGATTCCATATCATGAGATTAAAAGACAGTTGACTAACTATTTCGTTACCTGTTCCATATCTCCATGATCTGGCTTTTCTGCTTCTAAGTGCAGTTATGAGAAGACCAAAGGAAAGAACCAAAGCAAACATCCCATTTGCAAATCTCCATGAAGGTAAAAACTCCACAAGTTTCAGATTCTCTCTCTCAGGTGAGCGAAACTCATCAACTAGTCCCTGGATGTATAATCAAGTATTAGAGGCAATTTAAATTCAATTTCTTGGTATCCAAAAAAATCATAAATCTTTTTACTTTGATGGCTTGTTGCATGAAGAGCATAGCTATAAGAAGTCCAAACAATTCTCCAGCTACTCTGGTGAATCTGTTGATTATTGAACAAGCTCCACATATAGCCAACACAAACAGTATCAACGAAGTCCAAACACAAACCCTGCACAGATTTAACAAGATTATCACCTCGTTGCTCGATATTTAACAGTATTCAACAAACAAATTAGGAGAAAACTTTACCATCCAGACCAAGCCAAGAACAAATTGCGTCCCAATTCAGGTCTCCCTTTAGCAAAGTTAAACATGAATGTGTACATAATTACAGTTGGCTCTGCAACTCCAAGTATTAGCAGAGGCTGACCTCCGATAATCGAGTGAATGATTCCGCAAATGGCTGTAGATGCAAGTGTCTGAACAGCCGTAAGAACTCCATCTGCAAATTACAGAATATGATTCAAGTTGCAATCTTTGATAACATATATAAATTTGATAACTCTCTTTTTTTCAGTACCGGTGCTTCTTTCCAATTGTTCACCGAATGAAATAACAGGAATTGCAGAGGCGAAGAATATGTATGTGGTGGGAGCCAAAATTCTACAAAAATGAGAAATTATTATATGATAAATGAATGATTCATAAAACAGAGAAAGAAATTTAAAAAGCATGAATAAGGTTAGCAATTTAAGTACCTAAATCCAGCTTTGATTCCTCCAGTCCAGTCTTGTTTATAGCACATTAATCTTCCTTTAAGATCATTCTTGATACCCTCAAACGGAACAAAGGTCTCTTCCATGGTGGCTTCTCTGTAATTCACTCTGTTTCTAAGTTCCTCTGTTTTTTGTTTCTCTCAAACAAATCGTCAAACACTTGGAGAGCTTCTCCAGTTAAACACGCTCAAAGAAGAGCAAGAAGATGACTTGAACCCCGATTATGAGGGGAGAAATGAAAAGGTAACTACTTGAAATCGAACAAACCCATATTACAGAACATTCTCAATACAAGTTTAGGGTATAGAAGAAAAATGCACAAAAATCCAGATAAGAAAAGCCAGAAGAAGAGAACCTAATATTAAGGTGCTCGTAACAACAATGAATCTCGTTCAAGAATATTGGGAATGATTCATGGAACAGCTTTACATGATAAAGAGACTTTATTGAGAAGTAAGTAAGTAATAATGGAAAAGGAAAAAGGGACTTTGTATTGTTTGGATTGCAAGAAAGTGGCAAAAGTAGTTTCAGCTCTGCTAATTGCAATGTATGTCTTTTGTGGCAAGGAAGAAGAAGTTGAAGCATCGTTATATATAATAAATTATAACAACTTAATTAGTGACAGAAAATAAACTAATTTAAAATTATGAGTGATTAACTAAGCTAAGATTATAAGAATACTACTAGTCTTTTTATACAATTATTGTTTATGCAAGCCCACTGTTGCCTTTGACCTTTTGATTGTTAGTTTATTATTCATCAGTCATCACATAGTTACAAGACTATAGCATATAATATAACTGGGATAAATGATGACTTACACATATCATTGAAGCATGTAGAAAACAGAGTATTTTGTTATTAAAAAGACAAGTACAAGAACATTTAGAACTGTATGGATCCATGTGTTTGACCTTGTTCTTCTACATGAGGATTGAGGAAATCACTAATACAAAACCTGCTTCTTAAAAGTTGAACCGTACGCTGTTATATGTAAAGGCAAAAATAAGAAAATGGGTAACTTTTTGAGGGGTGGTGCAGATAATATACATCTAATCCAAAACACAGCTGAGCTGACGTTGTAATAGTAATTAATCCACCTAACACATACGAACATCTTCAAACAACTACAAAGCTGAACTTGACCTAATTATTTCATTAACTCTTTTTTTGTCACTTAGTTAATTAGTTTCAAAAATTCGATTTTAACTTTTAAGTTGTCCTTCCAATATTGTTCAGCTGCGGATTGTACGTGCATCGTATGCTATTAATTTGGTTTCTTATATATTCACACAATATCATCGCCATAAATTGATGAATTACATTCACATCTATATCTATACATATATATATATATATTCAGTTAGACATTAATTAATGTCTAATTAAGAAACTATATGTTACACAAACGTATATGTACGTCTGTATGAGGAGAGGTTGAAGGCCATGTGCCATGGACAACTCATTTCTCAGCCATCGACGCAATCTCACAACCACGCAATACAATATTATTACAATTCTCAGCCATCGACGCAAATTGTAATAGTATTATTACAATATTATTACAATTCACAGCCGTATATTCCAACGAACTTTCTAATTAAAATATCATCATCTATTGTTATTCTTTGTTTTCTTTCAATACAGTGCTTTGCCTTACAAGTTTTTATTTCCGGCCAGTGGACAATTTAATGTAAATTGCGAATGAAAATTGGAATTTGAATCCACCATTTAATAAAAATCAATATGTTTTTGTTTGCTAAATAGATCAATATAGTTTCATTACAATTAATTTGAACAAATACTTTTTTTATTAGCTTGCAGTAATATCTTTATCCTATCATATACATGGATTAATTGTGGCCTAATTAAAAGCAGTATAATCTCACTTACATTTTAAGAAAACAAAATTGATTGGTTTGGTAGTTTGTAACTTTGTATAACGAATTATATATATATATATAACGAATGTTACTTTCTATAGCTTCTTATCTTAAATTATTGTTTGTTTAATTTTGTCTCTATACTTCAAAAGAGAAAAGGTCAACTCCTCTGCGGATTAAATTATTGGGATCGAAGAAGGGACATGACATAACATTGAGTTATAATACATTACACGAATTTTATATAAATTATCATGTAACCGAATTGCTACAAATCCCCCGCCTAGCCTAGTTATGACGTTGAGTTCGGTTTTGTCTGTATACTTGAGACGATTAATAAAATAAAATAAAATAAAAAAGTCAAACTACTTGAAGAATTAAATCACCCGCCTACGACGTTGCGTTGTGATGCTTTACGGCCTTGGCACACTGTCCTAATTTCATTGGATTGGTTAAAACATTTTTTTATAAAAATAATAATTAATCAAGTCTACATGACTTATTTCGGTGGAGGGTTTAACTGTTTAAGAGTTGTTATGTTTGAAAGAAATCGAAGAGTGTGACTAACAATTACTCGACAATAAAATAATACGAGAAACCATCCATGTTGGTGCTTGATATGCATTCTTTTAGTTATCCATCTAAACATTTTGACATTGGGACTATAATATTCAGCTCGAGTATTTAGAAGTCGGCTATAACTGTAGACCGGTCTAGTACGGTTTTTCTAAACCAAGTGAACGTACTCTAACTTAATTCAGTTTATAGTACTTGCTAGTTAATTTATACGAACAAATTTAGAAGGTGGCTATAATTAATATATACATGGGTTGCTGAATATTAACATATACTTCCATCATAGGATCAGCCGGATTTTCATTTATAGACTTCGAACATTAACGTAAAACTGCAAACACTAAATATTCAGTTATGGGCTTCGAACGATCGATTACTTCATCATATAGGATCAGCCGGGTGCTGTCTGATATACGAACATCTATAAAAACAAAAAACAAAAAACAAAAAAAAAGAAGAAGAAAAGGAAAATACGATTGATGGTAAACTTAAAAACGTATGTATTCTCGTGCATAAATTAATTTAATCACCAGTAATATAGAGATACATATGCATCACGTAGTTGCAATTTTTTTAAAAATACTTTAATCAACAGTCATATTAATCATTCATCAGATTCTGTAAAAGTTATCCACCAAACGCGCGCATATATTTTTTTAATATCGTCTTAAGTTGTTAAACATTATATACCTAAAGAACGAGGTTACATTATTAAAGATTCAATCATGCATTTCACTCATTTTATGTCTTTTGTCTTTGTTCACGAAGCTTATATATATATATATATATATATATATATATTGTATATATACATAAAATTTATTCTCACCTGCTTAAAAATTTTCATATACAAAAAATAATATTTGCTTTCACTTTCTAGTTCCATCAATACAAGTTTTTGCATGTTGAACCATCAAATAATATTACGTAATTTCACATATGTGATATCATCGTTTTGTGACTTTGTCACCATATATTTCATTTTCATGTGGTGATCCATAATTAATATATGCACACATTGATGATTTAATAATATCGCAAAACAAAAGTCGAATTCCGGTTTAATTATAGTAGGTGAATATGCTGTAAAAATTATTCCGACAATAATGATGCCTAGGAGACGACTTTTTTCTATTAGTATGATGGAGCGATTAATAATTGAGGGAGAAACATATATATGAATCTGAGAGTCTAAAGACAAATTACAACAACACTACACATTATAGATATAGTTAAAGCCGAGCATTTACTTCTATTTTACCTAAATACTAGTATAAGCCAAAAAAAAAAAAAAAAACTAACTCAAAGTATTAGGTCATTTTCTTCTCTGTACAACCTTCACTCGAACAACAACACTCTGCATTTCACATAATAATTAGTTTACTGTTTACTAATTTTTCCACATACCAAACTTGTACTTCTTTTCCTGCCGCCAAATCATATACATATATAATTCATATTATAATACATAAAATATACATTATATACTACATATGTATTTTTTGGTTTACATCATAATATTCATAGTCTTGGTTCAATGTACGCATTATCTTGCAGAGCAGATACAGATTAAAGTAGGAAGAAAATTTATAGGTTTAAGGGTAGTGGGTAGTTTTTAAGTTTTTATAGGGAGGTATTAATTTGAAAACTACCTTTTTCTTAATAAAAACTTTAAACTATCAAATTCTCCAATAAAAATAAAAATTTAAAAACTATCCTATATCTCAATTTCCCCAAAATCTATACTATAAATCGAGAGGGGAGGACAGACACAATTACAAACCATTTGAGCCAAATTAAAGTATTTACGAAATATGCCATTGTCTAATAGTTATGAGAAAAAAAAAATTATATGGGCATTTAGGGCAATCCCGTGCAGATCTAAGCCGACCCAAGCCAAAAAACATTTCCGACCTGGTTTGAAGGGACGCGGATCTCTTTCGGATAAACCCTAAATCCTACTTCCTAACCCTAAAACTATATTTTAAAACTAAAAATTTAAATTATTTTTCTTTATAAAAGTGATATGGTTGTCATAAATAAAAATATGTGCTAAATTTGGCACAAAAACCTATTTTAGTATTATTTTAGGAAATTTCTCAAAATAAAATACATATATCAAACACACATAAAATACTAATATATATGTATAATAACTATACTAAGTATTCACATTTACCATACACAAACTACAACAAATACTTATAGTTGTATTACTCCAAAAATTAAACACTCCATGCTTCATCACATTCTAAAATACATATTTATAAAACATCGAAACCGGGCAGTAATCTAATATATTAGTATTTTCCAAGATACATAGAGTTACTTTTAGAAGAAAAAAAAAACTATTCAAATCTCGATTGGTAAAAAGGTGATCATGGCTCATAGTTTGACTTGACAAATTCACTTCATAACGCAATCAATAATCATCATTCACTCATCACTCATGAGCACCATCAATAGTTGGACCAATTAATACGACTATATGAGATTAATGAACGGCTAAGATTCTTCCATATTATTAAAAACATTCGTCTTTTTATTTTGCAAAGTAAGAAACTAAGAACAAACTACCAAAACCGGTCTAGGGGAATTTTTGGGTAAGAGTACCGATTCGTCAAAATAGCATCAACGACAAACCGGTTAGCAGCTTCGGTATAGTGAACCCCATCCCATACAATGGCTTTGGTTACATCAGGACAAATAGTTGAGCCGGGTTGACCACACGTTGCTTTTCGATCCTAGTTATTAGGTCTTCCTCCATAACCGCAACAAGCCATTAACGGATCCACAAATCCTGAGACAACGTAATGTTAAAATAAACCGATCAAAAACCCGGTTTTGTCTTAAAAACCAATTTATTAATGCGATCGATACGCACCGTATCGTTTGAAATCAGCGGAGAGATTGTATTTGATGGAGTAAATATCAACGTAGAGAGTGTGGCGTCTTTGAATTGGGATCTCATTTCGTTGCAGAGATTAAATAGTCCTTTGTTGAAAGCTTTTGCGACTTCGTTGTGAACCCGGAAACAACCAATCGGGTCAAGATCCGATTCGTCGTTATGCGGGTGAATTGCCAATTCTTTTGGTGCACAGCCCAATGGGCCTGTGTTATGTACCCAAAACTTCCTCCCTCCGTATAGATATACGGTCTTCATTACAATATTACCAAATTACAAACCGGCCGTATTAGGTACGTTTACAAGCTAATTAAACCAAATGTGATTATCTATTGATTAGCATCCAATATTTTATCTTAAGAAATTTAAAATTTGCGGCTAACAGTTTATTTATGGATATATTAAAAAAATTGTAATGATTTGAGAAAGGAAAAAAAAAAGGTACCTGTATGGATTTCTTTATCTCAAGAAGCATGGAAGGAATTTTTTCGACAACGGGTGTATATGTTAAATTTGAGTCGTATAGAGCAAGAAGAAGATCATTTTGTCCAATATCTATCATGTATAATGCATTTTAAAATCCATTATCGTCAATAAGATCTCTTCTCCCTGTTACCAAGAAAATATATTATAAATAATTAATACTATTAGATAAGACAAAAATAAATCGTTTGAGGGAAAAAATAATTACCGGAAGAGATAAGTTCTTGAGAACGGTTTTTGAAATGGATGAATTGACGAATTTGAACGGCAAGAGGGAAGGAGAAGACAGGAAGAGCGGTGGCTCCAGAGACTGCGAAATTGACTCCTATTTTGAAATTTGGTGAGAGTGAGTCCAAATATGGACTTAAATATCTCATCTTTAAATGTTCACCTAATCATATATTAAAACCATTTTTATGTAAAATTACTCGTATTATGTTACTACATAGAAGTGTGTAATATATAGAAATGAAACTCACAGAAAAAGTCAACGATGAGTCGACCATCGCCGAGACGACCAGTGCCTCTATGGAAGAAGGTAATGCCATGAGGGAGTCCGATGGGAAGTCCAACGCCAGCGAAAACTCCTCCGGTGTCGGAGTTAGAGTCGCCGAAGTTTAACAAAATAGATTTCTTGTTTGATTTGGAATTATCTTTCGAGTTAGAACAAACCAAAAGAGATAGATATAAGATTAAGAAAAAACACTGTAGAGAAGAAAGAGTGTAACCCATTTCGTTTAAATTATTGCTACTAAAAAATGTTAATCAAGATTCAAGATCTAAAGCTTTTATATATAAGGATATCTTTAGTTTAGAAAGTCAAGATTTTTAATTGTAAGGCAATTAGTAAGTTTTTCAAGTTAATACTATTTCAAGTTGCATTATATTGATATTTATTAATCTGAAAGCATTTTAGATCCGATCGGCCATATTTTCTTAGGATTGTCAGAACTGGTTTACATATTAAATTATCCGTTATGACTTTTCAAAATTTTGGTTAATATGGACCAAAATTTTGTAAAAAAAAAAAGAGGGGTTTTTGACCATAGAAATATGCCTATAATTATATAGGTGTTTAGCTCAGGCCCACTAATCTACCTCAAATTAAAAAAATGACTAGGAACGCACAAGGAACAAGATCAAGACCTCAATCACAAGAAACACCAAACCAAATATCAAAACAACATATCCAATTCCAAACGATATCACTTAAAACATCATTAAGCTCAAAACACAGGTTCAATAATGTTTGACGTCTTTGGTCAACTTTTGAATAATTTAGTTATGAGCCAAAGTCGAAACTGTATTTTAAGATGGGTCTGAATCTGAGTGTATATGTGTTTAGTCCAGACCCACTAGCCAGCTGGGAATTAAATAAAAATTAGAATTATTTGGTTATGGGCAAAAATTGAAATTGTATTTTTAAATGGGCCTAACTGTATATGTGTTTAGTATAGGCCCAATATCTAATTGGGAATTAAAAAAACTTGCGGGGAGCATCGATCGAACACGCGATCTTCAGATTGACACTCTCCCAACTGAGCTATCCCCGCGAGTTATTGACCAAATTATAGTTAATATACCTAAATCTTAACAACACAGAACGCAGAAAATTCTCAAATTTTGGCAATAAGTAGAGAATTGTTGCGTCCCACGATTCTCCTCTTACGTTCGAAGACCATTTCTTCATCTTTGGACGACCATCGGCGACAGCGAAAGTCTAGGTCTTCTTCTTCGGCGTTGTATTTTTCCCGGTAAGTCTTGTTCTTCAACGAATCTGTATCCATTTGTTTACTTGATCCTCTGTTTCGATTATCTATCTCGCGATCGGGGTCCCTCGTTTCCAGATCTGTGTCTATTCACCCAATTTCCTTATAGATATGACATTATTTCTTGTGATTATTGTCCTTGGGGATGCTAGATCTGTATCTGCATGATCGTTATACAAAGTGATCTAGGTTCGTTCACCTGAAATTGGAATTTAGATCTCTTATTGTAAATCATGATGTTGATGTGATCGGGGACAAATGAGATCGTAGAGAGTTTGTAATTGTTGTAGCACTCGTAATTGAAATGATGCATCAAAACTGTTTTGCTTCGTAATTTTTTTAATAACAGGATTGAAAAATGGGGCTGTCCTTCGGAAAGTTGTTCAGCAGGCTCTTTGCAAAGAAAGAGATGCGCATTCTAATGGTTGGTCTTGATGCTGCTGGTAAGACAACAATCCTTTACAAGCTCAAGCTTGGAGAGATCGTCACTACCATTCCAACCATTGGTGAGTTTCTACTTTGTATCCACTTTCTCTAATTATTGTCCGTCTCTAAGCTTTTTGACTCATGGTTTATGTGTATGATTAACAGAGTATTTTTTAGTTATTTCGAATTGACATTTCTTGTTTTTGCTAGGTTTCAACGTGGAGACTGTGGAATACAAGAACATTAGCTTTACCGTGTGGGATGTCGGGGGTCAAGACAAGGTATTGTTAATACATTCCTTTATGATCATTCTACAGTTAATAAAGCTAAATCTGAATCAACCAGCATTTCTCGAAAGCATACTTGATTCTCCATGAACTTTCCCATTTTGCTGAATGATATCTCTTCCAATATAACAATGTTTGTTCGTTTACCTCACCCAGATTCGGCCATTGTGGAGACACTACTTCCAGAACACTCAAGGACTCATCTTTGTGGTGGACAGCAATGACCGTGACCGTGTTGTGGAAGCTAGGGACGAGCTACACAGAATGCTGAACGAAGTAATACTCAAATCAAAATCTCCCTCTTTTGGTGTTACATGATGAAGCAAATGTCATCATTTTGTTTCATTTTGTCTGTTGCAGGATGAGTTGAGAGATGCTGTGCTTCTTGTTTTCGCTAACAAGCAAGATCTTCCCAACGCTATGAACGCCGCTGAGATTACTGACAAGCTTGGGCTTCACTCTCTCCGTCAACGACACTGGTGAGCCTAAGAAAACTAAACCAAATATCTATCTATATTACCTTAACCGTAACATCAAAAGCTAATAACTGATGTGTGGGTTTAAACAGGTACATACAGAGCACATGTGCTACCTCCGGAGAAGGGCTTTACGAGGGACTTGACTGGCTCTCTAACAACATTGCAAACAAGGTATATATAAAGTTTGCATCTTTTTTAAATCGTTTTGGTATAAATTTGATTGTTAAAGACATAATTAAATGTGTGATTAAATGAAATGCAGGCTTAGGAGAGCAATGTGTGGTTTGTTTTTAATCAAGGAGAGAGTCTTGTCTTCTTCGTCTCTCTTTTGTTCTTTCGTCTTAAACTCTTGTCATTTCATACTTTGTTCTTCGCTCTAATAATTCATAAGTTTTTTTCTTTTACTTTTACCCTTAAAATTCAGACGCTTTTATAAAATGTGCCCTATTTTCGGCGGATATTCCAATTTCTTTAGGTTTCTACATTTATTATTAAAATTTATTAATGGAAATTTAATTAAGTGAGATGGATTAAATAGTAATGAAAACTCGACCAATCTTAAAAACGAAACTAAAATGTTTAGAAAATGTGTTTAAGAGGAAGGACATTCAAAAATAAATTAACCAAACCGAAAAAGATAGTATTATTCTAATTCCAAAATGTGATTAGCTATACACATAAAAAATTCGAATTAATACAAGTAATCAAGAAATGAGATTGGTCGGGCGGCACTAATACAAACGCTACAGTTTCCCATGTTATCAGAATTAATACTGAGGGAAAATAAAAGTATTTTTTTTTTTTTTTGAAAATTTTCTAAAAAAAATAAAATACTACAGTAGTTAATAAGAAGATAAATCCAAAAGAGTACCTTTATACTGTTATAACTTAAAAATCATAGCGGCATTTTTTTCAAGGATTCACGAGCTCACCTTTTAGTTATCTCTCCTATCTAAGCTTTGAGCTAGGGTTCTTGTGAAGAAGAAGAAGAGTGAAAGCATGTTGGTAACTACGGGAAGAAAGGAGAAACTCTCCGCTTCTAAAGGTTCTGAAATTGAAATCTCTCCTAACGAGTTTGAGTATGGTAGTGGAAGAGTTTGGTACTGCGCCATTCTTGAAGAAAATTTAGCTAAATCGAAGCGGAAGAAGCTCTCTGTTCGCCACTTGGATCCTCTGCTTAAGCAACACTATTTGCCTCCTTTACTCAACACCACCATTCATCGTCTCATTCGTCCAGTTCCTCCGCCGGATCTGTTTCCAGACGTCGATTTTGAGGAAGGTGAAGTCATTGACGCAGCTTATAAAGGTGGTTGGTGGGTTGGTTCGGTTATTAAAGTCTTGGGAAGTCGGCGTTACTTGGTGTTACTCAGATTCGAAACTGATGCCATTGAGGTTGAACGAAAGGATCTGAGACCACATTTTGTTTGGAAAGAAGATGAATGGTTTAGGTGCCAAAAAGAAGTAAAGTTTCTGACTTTTTCTTTTCTCTTCATTTGATATTCAACTCTTATGTTCGTTGCTATCAATCTGAATGACTCATTTCACTTTTTTTGTTTTGTTTTGTTGAAGCAATTGATTGAGTCTGTTTTTAGTCCCGAAACGCCAGTAGAATTCAGAACTGTGGTAGAGAATTTGGGAGATGTTTGGGCTCCGGGGATAGCCATTAAGGAGAATGAGGATGGGACATTGCTAGTGAAGTACAAGTCTTTGAGCGTTGAAGGAGATGAATGGGCCAAGGTTAGCCTTCCTTATTCCAAAATCAGACCTTCACCACCGCCTTCAGGTTTAAAAGCTTACAGTTTGATGGAGAATGTGGAGGCGCTTCTCGAGTCTGGATGGTGTCAAGGAGTAGTAACTAAAGTTCTTTCTGGGAAGAAATACACTGTGGTTTTGGGCCCTAACAAGGAGAGTAAAGAGTTTAACCGCTCGCAGTTAAGACCTTTTAGAGTGTGGAAAGATGGAGCTTGGCATAAAGAAGAAAAGGTTGTTACTTCTTTGTTGGATCCTTTGTGAATCATTTCAGGAGAAAATGCATTGAATCCAGATTATGTTTCAATTTCAGGTTTCGGATAGCGAGGAGAGTCTGCATGCACCTGCTTCAATTCTTATTAGGGTACCTGTTCGAACTGGCTTGAGGGACAAAAAAGCTTTGCCTACAGGAATACAATTGAAGGCAACACGCTCTTCTGGTGGTGATATGCAGAATCGTCCTCCTGCATCTTCTAATGGAGGAGATGTTGCAGAGCCTGTCATTGTGAGTGATCCACCGCTCTCCGAAACTGCTGCTGTGAGTTTGATCATTTCCTTCCTCTGACTTTCTCTTTTTAGATGCATGCTACTTTAAGAGTCTTACTTGCAGCAATCGTACTCCAATTAAATAAATCGGTTATGGTTAACTTTATGTGTTTTATGCAGCAGTTAGCTGGAGAATTAGGAAGTAAGATGGCTAATGTTGTGATGAAGAACGCTCCAGTCACAAGCCAACCAGAGATACCAGCAAGTAAGTGTTATATCGTTCTTTACTTGCTCAAGAATGATGGTTATTCTTATTGGAAGTAGTTTGTGTTACGAAATGAATCTACATATGACTGTTTCCAGCAAAAGTGTCTCACTCATCGGTAGTCCTGGGCGTAGCAGCTACTCCTCTGAAAAAACTAGCGGTGAAAACACAAGGAAAGACATCTCCAAGGAAGAAACTTCAGGCAATGAATCATCAAAAGGGCTCTACACATGATCCTGTAGATCACATTCATTCTACGCAGGAGGCACCTGAGGAGACGAGAAACAGAGAGAGCGTTAATAAGAGGAAAAGAGGACAACCACGCAAGTTCGTAAGCACAGAGCCTAAGCAGAAGACTGGTATGTTGTCTTTCTTATTAATGGATAAGTAAAGTTGTTTTTTTGCAACCTGAAACATTCTTGGCACAATATCTTGTAGACGTGGTTGGTAATGGTTCTAAGGCTGCAACTATTGAACTTGCCGATATGAATGATGATGATATGCCTCTTGCTTCATGGATCCACCGTGGAAATTCATCATCAAGTTCGGATGGATCAAGTGTCATTTTAACCATTGATGCTTTTTTAACATTTGGTTCTTATTTTGTTTTCTTTTGATCAATTACTCAGGGCCTTCTGTTCCTCGGACTCCTGATCCAACTGTTGTGGAGAAACACGTCGATGTTGTGGAACCTCATCCAGGGAGAGATTCGACAATGGTTCTACCGTTTGTAAAGAAGTCACCTCTTTGGAATGCCCTTGAATCAATGGACGTCTTCAAAACAGTGCCACAACGTCCACATTTCAGTCCATTGCTAGAGAGCGAAGAAGAGTTCCGTGAAGGAGAGGCCATTGGAACAATGGTGAAGTTCAGTGGGCTGTTAGAAAATGTGAACAATCTACAAGTCAACGATCCAATAAGCGTGATAAACAGGATCGATGAGTGTTTTCTCAAGCTAGAGAAATACGGGTTTGATGTTACAGCACCTCGATCTCGGATCGGCAAGCTATTGTCTATCAAGGAAAGGCAGACATTGGCATTGGAAGAGTTAAAAGCTGTTGAGAGAGAGATCACAGAGAATGACAATAAAAGAAGGAAGTGTGAAGAAAACATTGTTGAATTGCAGAGACAAGAGTTAGCAATGAAGGAAACGAAAGTGAGAATAGACAAGGAGATAGCTGGGATGCATTCTTACGCAGCAGTTCTTGACCAGAAGGTTCAGAATGTAGATCAGGAGTTTCTGGCAACTCTGGCTGCCCCATGGAAATAAGCAAGCCGTAGATCAAACGTTTGTGTTAAAAACTAATTGGTTTCTGTGTATGTTAGTAGAAACTTAACTCTTGACTAATTATGTGGAAGTCATGTGCCTTTAGTCTTGGAACTTTTTTATTTTTCTTCTTCTATCAAACTATTTCCAAAATTGTTATTGCAAGTTGTCATAACAACATGTAGACCACCGAAAATAAACCCAAATTACCAAATCCCATTAGATAATTCATAATTGTATAAGAGAATTCAATTCAGTAGGAATCTTCAAAGGAACAAAGGTCTTAGTGAAAATATTGAGTAATCTTCAAACTTTTTGAGTAAAATGAAAATATTGGTTTTCAACTCAACACCTAAAAATACAAAAACGATGATTGCTAGAGTCTTTTGGTCAAATGTATAATATAGAAAACATTCTTTATGGATTCCAAGTAGTGATTCTCCTTCACTTGCGGTTCTTGCTCTCTTCCTTCTCCCTTACTCTCTTCTTATAAAGCTTCTCGAGGACACGTTTGGCTTCGCAGTTGGGAAAGTTAGAAAGATCGTAATAATGCGGAGCAACATCTACCAGCCTGTGAATCAACATGGCAAAATGATGTATTTTCAGAAACGAAAGCCTCAAAGAGATAATAACTAAAGGAAACAAGAACATGAAAAGAAAAACTCACCATTCACCACGAATATCTGTTACTGTTCTGATGAAATTACGGGTAGTCAAAACATATTCATTGTAGATTACCCACTCCGGTTTGTGATCCAAGCAATTGGAAGGATGCAAATGAACCACCTGTCAAACAGGAATTTAGCCATCAGGTTAATAATACAAAGAGAGAGAGAACAAATTTTAAGAAAACAACATAAAACTAGACATACTTGGTTGTCTTTCACGGTCAAGTAATGGCCAGTGTGTTCTAAGTGAGCCACTTGCATGAAATAACCAGCAAGCATGGCCTTTCTTATGTTGATGTAGTAGTCACGGCTGTTGAAATCAGTGCTGCACATCTTCAGATTAAATCTTGACATTATCCGGACTAGCTGCTGTCTAACATTGTCTGCAGATTTCATCGCTCTATTGTTGATGAAGTTTTCATAGCACCAATTTGGATCTTCATCTGTGAGAATTTTACATTGACCAAGTTCATTATCATCAGTATATCTGTCTAAAGTAACTAAAAAAAAAGAGCTAAAGAAAGAGGAAAGGGATAATCACTTACTGTTTTGCTTAAAAGCATGGTAGACGTTCAACAATGTGAGGTGATCTCCATCAATGTGTCCAAACCTAGCTTTCGCTTCATCTGCTGCTTTTTGAGCCTCTCTAGGCCGGATAAAGCAATTCGGTACTAAAGAAAGAATTGGTATTTATAACAGAAGAGGTCCATGGAAGAGGGTCAGCAGATGCATAGAGGCGATGAGACTGATACCATTTGCTTCATGAGAGAGAATAACTGAGAAACTGCAACTATCTGCATCAGCACTTACTTATGATACCCCTAACCATGGGTATGCAGAACCCAGACTAGTGACAGCTGATGACAACCTAACTCCAATACTTAATTCTAAATGACACTCATACACATGAACGATTAATGATGGCTTCTAATGCACATGTAGACTAGATGCAGAATGGAAACTGGTAGCAAATTTAAGCCTACCCATAACTATACCTATCGCAGAAAATTTAAGCCTACCTATTACTGTACCTAACACAAAATAGCAAGATCAAATAAATACAAGAAAAGGGCGTACCTGAGAGCATAGCTGAAACCGAGAGAATCTCGTTCGAGCAGTTGAATTCAGGACTGACTATGAGCATCTTTGCCATCTGTGGATCCAAGGGGAACTCGCTCATTATCTCACCCGTCTTTGTCAAGTTACCTTCATCGTCCAGTGCTCCCAAATAATTCAAAACCTCCAAGGCTCGCATCAATGTCTCGGGCGCAGGGGGATCCATAAAATCGAAGTGTACCAAGTCATCTATACCCAACTTTTTCAAGGTCAGAACTGTGTTTGCAAGGTTTGATCTCAATATTTCAGGATACGTTTGCGGCTGCAAGTCATTATTGAAACTCTTCTCTGTATAGAGCCTGAAGCATTTTCCAGGCCGTGTTCTACCAGCACGCCCTGATCTCTGGTGAGCACTTGCCTTTGAAATTGGGGATACCAACAAAGACTCAACACGGATTCGTGGATTGTAGACTTTTTGCTTAGCAAAACCAGGGTCAATGACGTAGACAATTCCATCTATGGTTAAAGAAGTCTCAGCAATGTTAGTGGAGACAACAATCTTTCTCCCAGGAGGACCACCTTCTGTTACTGGCTCTGGAGCAGGATCAAATATCTTCTGCTGCATTGCAGGTGGAAGAGTAGAATACAGTGGCACAACTTTAATAGGCCCCACTTGATCCCCAAGATTACCGACCTCTTTATTGATTTTGCGGCATGCATCTTCGATCTCCTCCTCCCCAGTTAAGAAAACAAGAATATCACCAGGTGGCTCACACATGTGAATCTGGACAACAGTCCTAATAGCAGCCTCAAGATAGTCCCTCTCAGGCTCCTGAGTGTAGAAGATCTCAACTGGATGAAGCCTACCAGGAACTTTCATCAGAGGCGCACCACTAAAATATTCCTGAAACTTTTCAGCTTCTAGAGTTGCACTCATCACGACTAACTTCAGATCAGGTCTATTTCTTAACACCTCTTTCAGAAGACCAAACAGCACATCTGTAGATAGAGTTCTTTCGTGGGCCTCATCGAGAATAATCACTTTGTATCTCTCTAGAAGAGGGTCAGCCATTGCTTCTCTCAGTAGCATACCATCAGTCAAATACCTGGTCATGTGAAGTAACACATGATTAGAAGATCCAAGTCCACAAAAAACAACTAAATTTTAAAGATGAGAAGCTAAAAAGAGACAATGCTTACTTGAGCACCGTTTTGGAGCTACTGCAATCCTCGAAACGAATACTGTATCCAACTTCTTCCCCAATAGTAACATCCATCTCTTCAGCAACACGACGGGACACAGACATGGCAGCAACTCTGCGAGGCTGTGTGCATCCAACCAACCACTTCCTACGCTTATCTGAAGTTTCAGCATCCACAGCATCTATAACAAACTGTGGAATCTGTACAATAAACAAAATTTACTATTAGCTCTTTCATAACCCGATTGAATCAACCTAAGCCCTCAGGGAGATGCTATTATTCCTAAACCTGCATATCAAATTCCAAGTATGGGAAAACTTTACCTGAGTAGTTTTACCACTACCGGTCTCACCAACCAGAATAATAGTTTGATTGGTGTTCAAAGTTTTGAGAAATTCCTCTTTCTGAAGCCAGACTGGCAGAGTCTTACGTTTCTCCAGTATGTCATAATATCTCTGCGAATATGGCTTTCCGTTCCACTTATTGATCAGATTGTTGACGCCGCCGTCGCCAAGACCATTGATTTTGGCGATTTTCGATGGAGCCGATGGATCGTCCATAACATCAAACAAACTGACTTTCCTCTTTCTCTCTGTACCCATCACGAGAGTCGCTTCACAAACGAACGACCGACGTAAGAGAGAAAGGAAACAAGGAGGAAAAGTAGAACGATGAATGAAAATTTGTAAATGCTAGGGTTCGGCAGCGTGATTTAGGAGAAGAGAGAGGCGGCTAAAGTTTTAATAGAATTTTCGATTTAACCCCACATCTTCTTAAAATATATTTTAGCCCCCTAAATGTTAGGATAAGGAATCTCGAGTCCGCTATGTGGGCTGATAGTGATAGGGTTGTAATGAGTTTTAAATTTTCAGGCCCGGCCCAATAGCTGACGAGATTACAAGCCGAAGATATTTATAATCAAATGAGAATATTTTTTTTTGTTTGAACGTTGAAAATCTTTTAGACTTGACATAACATCCTCTTAAACATCCCACACACTTACGAATATGTTGCCACGTTAAAAGCCCGTAATGAGAAGCAAAGTGATAAAGTTTCTAAATTAATCCCAAAGATCTCCAAATATTAGATTTTGTGGCCTAAAAGATTTAGATTTTGTAACGCTGAACAGGTCCCATGACAAAGGTCCGATGTCAACGGCATTCTTGCAGGTCAAACCATACTCGCTCTTGAGTATTTTCAGAGCCTTGTTTATACCAACTCCCATGAAGGTGAAATCTGGGAGGTTGAGAAAATTGGTGAGAGAAACGGGAACTTGTATATAACGAAGTGGGACTATTAGGCAATTGTCACCGTCACAGAGCTCGAGAAACGACAGTATGCTCTCCGTAGGGTATTCGTGATCGCCTTGTACAAACGATCGTTCTGTATCCAGACCAATTATTTTTTTCTTGTTGTTGGAATTGGACAGGAATATCTCCACAAGACGGTTAATGTCGCTGTCATCTCTAGCCAAGGTCGCTCCAATGCTATCGTATCCAATTTTTATAGTGGATGTAGATATCTCCGACAGAAAATGAGAGAAAGAGATTGATGTAAAAAGTTGATTAGATGCGTTAGTCTTTATATAGACATAAAAGGAAAAGCAAAAGTCGCAGCTTTGGAGGGAAAACGAAGAGTCAAAAATTAATTGCAGCAACGGCAGGAAATTATCACGACCCTTTTGAGTTCACCACATTTAAGGCTAAAGAGACTAATAAATTGTCAAACAAAATTCGTCCGATCAATCTCTGCCACGTCAGCTCTTGGAACATTAACAGTTATGGAAACCATGCCCCGACACAAACCATTTTGACAAAAGCTAAAGAGATATACGCCCAATCGAAACATACATATACAGTATCTTAAAATAAAATATTCTGTTTCAAGGCCCCGACTATGAAATGGTTTTTATCACTTAATGTCAAGAATTCTTTAGAATGTAAAAAACACAAAACCAAAGGACACATTACTCAACATTTCCAGATATGAGTGGCTCAACAGAAAGGAACAACTCTTGGTTTGCGCACTGTCTCCAAGCCACATTATGTGTACAACCTACTAAGAATTCAGATTACCTACGACAGATCTGGAGGTGACATTTGGACTCCAGCAGACCCTGAAATTTTCAGAAAGCTTTCTTTTAGGTCACAAAGTAGATAGGGAGAAAGATAGACTCTTCAAGAATCCACAATTTCATTCTGCTAAAACCATAAACTTCAACAACAGCACAATGCTAACTTTCGTCTTCTGATAGGGAAGAAACAACTTACCAAACAAGATCTGACTACAATGATCTAATAACGATTGTACGCTTTCCCATAGTCCTCACGTCTCTGGCGTTGGAACCCAGTACCATAATTGTTGTTGTCTTGATGCCTTGAGGAATAAGTTTTTACATGGTTTGGATATCTTCCTTCAGAATCCATCGGCACATTGCTTCCACCATAGGGAAGAGGATTGGCACAGTAACCATCATCAAACTCACCATAAGGAAACTGTCTATAGTTACTACCATAATTCACACCAGAGATTTGTTGCCGTGCTTGCTGTTGACGTCTCTGAGCATCGACTTGAAGGAATTCTTCCCATTGGTTAGCATTCATACCCCTCAGCCCAGCCAGTTTCTTCATGTAACTCTCTCTCAGTTCCCGGATTGTCTAAAAACTCGCACAAATTGATATCAGAAGTTGAAGTTCCTCAAAAGGAATTGCATTTCTCAAGGTGTCTAAGGACTAAAGTCTGATTTTTGTTCATATTTGTCATTCAACTAGTAACATCTCGAGGAGATATCTGCTCCCATCCAATACTATGAGCAATTAGAATGTAAAAAAGTATGAAACTTTCATAGTTGAAATTCCTAGGAATTGCCATTTCTGACGTGACAGCACCTAAAACTCGGTTTTCAATCTAACAGGAGCACATCAGTCACTGGATCACTTACCTCACGATGCTTGTTGTTCTCCTCATCTTCTTCCTTAACTCGTTTCTTTTCAAGCTCCATTGCATCCCTCGTATATTCCGATTCTAGATCTTCTAACGTCTGTGGGAAAGCAGGGCGTTCAAACTGATGACTTACCTGCATGTCGCTGGAGCCACCCATTCTCTCTTGATCCCATCTTTCAGACCGATAACCACTCACCTCAGGCTTTTGCCTATCATATGGTTTATCCCATCCACTATAACGTGATCGCCCTGGAGATTTTGAATGTGTAGAACGACTCCGAGCTCTGTCACTACCATAAGCTTCATAAAATGAATAGTAAAGTTAACTGCCTGACAACGAGACTAAACCAAAGGTTACAGCTACAACGTGATCTCGTCTTCAATCAGAAAGGATCGAACAAAAGTTAAGTAAAATAATTTATTTACTTCAGTACTGTACAAAATGCTTGAACATAAGGACTTACCTTTGGCTGCAAAATAAAGATAAGGAAAGGACATTATCGGCCAACAAAAGCCGGAAAACGACCAATCAACTTCCCCAAAGACAAGACTAAAAGAGAAAATAACCAGGGCTCAAAGGTATCCTATCCTGTCCCCTACCTTGTGGTGATCCTCGGGAAACAGTTCGCTGATTCTCACGAACACGATTCTCTTCACGCACACGATTATCCACAAACTTATCATGCCTACCAGGGCGCTCTGAGAAACTTGATGAACCATGAGATGGTGGGTGCTGTCTTTGAGGTTCAGAGATTCGAGCACGTGGTGGACCAACAGAGGTTCGCCTAGGTGACCTTGATCTGCTCCTGTGAGAAGCAGAAGAACTTTTAATCTCACCATCCTCCTTAACCTTGTGAACAGCATCTACACCTTTCCTCAAGATTAATCTGTCCTTGCCACTAACAATTATGAACTTCTCCTCCATTTTAATTTTGCAGCCAGTATCCGTTTCAATACTTTCAATAACTTTCTCCGTAAACAAAACTCTTACATTCATGTCCCTAGCCGGTACCCTTTCAAAGAACTCTTGAGACTTCCTATTGGCACCAAGTGTCGATGGACAGCCCTAACATATTGAACAAATGATGCAACAACAGAAAAACACACGCAAATGATGTTATAAACTAAAAAGCATCTCGTAAGCTATAAGAAAACTTGAGGATTACCTGAGTAAAATGACCAGACTCGCCACATATTTTACAGATCATTTCTTCTTCTTTTCTCTTCTTCCAATTCCTCTCAGTAGCTTTGGATTTAGCCTCCCAAACCTTAGCCTCTCGGCTAGTGAAATCTGTAGGCACAGAATTGGGATCAGGTAGTAGCTCTTCCTCATCACATCTTTCTTCAGATAGTTTGACAGGTTTCTCTTTCTCTTGAACATTGTTGGTCACAGTAGATGGAGGACCAGTATACGCCTTGTAGATTTCACTAAAGTCATCATCAAGCTCTGGGTCCGACCTTGTGCTTTCCATCTGAAAAACAAAAACACAACTTTCAGTTTAAATTTCTACAAAGAGTCTGAAAAACAAAATATTCAATCCATAAAAGTATTCAATTTGAAGACTCTATCATTGGGAATTAGAAACAAAATTGTGAAATTTAGAAGAAATAAGTCACATTTTCCACTAGACACATAGCATAAGGATACGATTAAACCAAAAAATTGGCCAAGTTGCTAGAAATTAAAAAAAAATCGAATAACCTTGTTACCAAACTCGACGATTGTCACAGATGTAACAGCTCAATGTGATTAAAGAGCGGCTGAGAAAGCGAACAATAGAGAGAATAAGAAGAATTTAACCTAAAAATCAAGTGTTAGGGTTTATCCTACCTTGCCAGGTGCGAATCAATGGCGACCGAATATCTCGAAAACGAGAAGAAGACAAATTATTAGGGTTCTTTACCTGTGGGAAATGAAATTGATAACTTCCAATTTTTAATTTTTAATTTCTCCTTTTCAACCTTAAATTTCTGTAAATAACTTATATACCCTCAACAAAACGTTGTCGTTTGCTTTTCATACCATCAAAATACGCCGTCGTTTTTTTTATCATAAAACGCTGTCGTTTAACCATCTTCGAATCATCATCCAAACAAAAACGGTTTCGTTACGTCAATCTCTTCCAATAGTAGTTTCTAAGATGTTAATTAGGCTTAAAGAAATTCATGCTTTGGAATCTGAAACGAGTTCTTAAAAAGAAGAAAATAAAATAATAAAAGCCATTTATCATAATTAGTCTATATATAGTATGCAAAAAAAAAAAAAACATTAAATCGTAATTTAGATCCCTTGATAAGGAGAAACTAAGCTCTCTGTATACAAAGTGGTTTCCCATCCAGTGAAACTGGGGAATTGGTCCACATCAGTTTCTTCTTCTTCTTCTTCTTCATCAGCTTTAAACATGCCGCAGCTTCTTAAATATGCAGCTTCATAAGCGACCATCCAAAAACGTGTATCTAACCGACCAATACGTGAAACATTTATAGAAAAAATCTTGTCCCATTTGTCACTTGAATCTTCCATCAAAGACCATACGTCCACATCCGGATATTGTTGCACGTCTGATAGGCATAAACGATTTTTCAAACTCCATTATCTCATGCCGCTACGATATTCAACATACCAACTCGGCCACATTATTCTACGAAATTCTTCAGTGTGAAGATCCAAAGCTACAATTGCTTCTGATGATGACTTGCGATGAATAGGTTGTGTAAACCAAATGACCGATCCATTTGCAAAGACTGGTGCATGAAAATAACCAAGTCTATCCCTTGAAACAGGGAAAAACCCAATTTGTCTTCGTGTGCTGTCATTGTCGAGGGTCACAACCGAGGTCTTGAGAAGACCATCAGAGTCGTCGTCATCGATACGACTCGACAAAAGTATCATTTTGTATGTTCCTGTAACCATGTCTTTCCCAAATCCGATGCAACTAACCTCATCTACAAAGAAACAACAGATTAATTTCATAATTATTTATAAAATTTACAAGTTTGGGACGAGTTAAGCATACGACATAAACATACCTCGACTCCGATGCAACTGCTCTGGATGAAATATCCGGTGCTTTCTCGTCGTGGGGTTTATTATGTATACAGTTGTTCTATAATCTGACGAAACCCTTTCGTCTCTTTTGGTGACGAAAATATTGTTATTCCAACAATTCCAAAGTTAGATTTATAGAAATTATATATCATAGCCAGGTTAAAAAAAACAATTTAGGGATCCTTGCATATGCGAAAACCGAATGTGAACAATGTTTGGATGTGTACATGATAAATTATTACCTTCTATCTTTGATGCAGATCAAACCGTCACAAGACCCTACAACTTTATAAAAGAGTCTAACGAGTCTGATGGGATCAGGAAAAGTGCAAGAACAAGAGAAACGATTGATTTGTGCGTCGTTTTCTCCTCTTGAAAAAGTCTCTAGAAGAAAAGTTAACAAGTTCTCATGATCATCTCCTCGAGTAGTCTCCGCTCCAACAACAACAACTTTCGGGTTTGAGAAAGAACAACCCAAATGTTTATCAACGAAACGGGTGGATTCGATCGTCCATCTCCATTGTTTTGAAACTGACTTGAATATAAGTAGAGATTTCACAGGAAGGCGTTGGAGGATCTCTTCTTTTACTAAAACCTCAGGTAGGACGACGGCGATAGTTTTAGGGTTTCTTCTCCTTTCTATCATTTTTTCGGCTTCTAAGCATTTGCAAATAGAACTTTAGGTTTCCCTTAGCTATATATAAATATAACATATTTTGATTATTACTATATGTTGTCAATATTTCTTTCTTTTAAAAATTAATGGCATGTGAAATTACATTATTAACTCAATATGTGCACACGTCTTTTAAAATCTCTATACAACTTTTTAGCAAATCTTTTTTTATTTTTAACTAATTAAGCCCTTCACCAATAATAAAAATAATTAAGAAGATGAAGACAATACTAATAACAGTTTTCAAAGAAAATGAAAAAAAAATACTAAAAATATTAATGTATATATGTAAAGAATCTAAGGCCATGAATGTTTTGTAGTTTTTAAATGGTTTTTGGTTTTTAGTTTTTGATTTTTGATTTTTGATTTTTTTTTGTTTTTGGTTTTTTGGTTTTGGATCAAAGACAAAATCTCCTAATTCATATAAATGAGATTTTGGATTCTTTTCACAAATATGGAAAAACCATCAAAATTTAGATTTCTTAATAGATTTTTCTTAAAATCATGAATGGCAAAAAAATAGAATCATTTTTCTTAAAATCATGAATGGCAAAAAAATAGATTTTTAGAAAATTTAAAAGCAAAAAACTACTCTAAAAACCAATGTCATTCAAGGCCTAAATGTAATTAGTTATACCCTAATCTATACACTGTTCTAGAAATTTTTGAAATCTACCAGACAGTTAACTTTGTAACTTGGGAATGAATTCGTGACCCATACTTTTCCGGGGGTTTAATCATTGTCTCTACAAACGTATAAGCCTACAAGTCAACACGGATTTTATTAATTGCTAGATGAAACTTGGGATATAGGGTGATGATGAAACCAAACAATTCTACAAATAGAAATTTTCATATAGCGTGGTCTTATTATAATCAAGGGTTTGACTCAATTCAAACAGCATCTTTAATACTGCTTCCAAACAGCCTGAAGACGGAACGAATCTCAAATTTTTACAATCATAGTATCATTGTCCACACGCCACTGTTCTTCTTGAAAGTAATAGTCATTTATTAGAGGTTAGGTTAGAATTTGAATTATGTTTTTTTCTCTTTTATTTATCGTTTTTGGGTTATAGAAGAAACCATTAGAATAAAATAAAAACCAAAAAGAAAACGACACTGACACCTTGACAGTGCCAAATATTTTTTCAACTCAGTAATCATGGAATACAAGTGGTGAATTTATTTTCCTTAATTAAATATATACTGAACCTTCCCATTTCCTTTTACATGCGCTATATGTAACATACATAAATTTAGTTTTTTTTCGTTTTCACATCAGTATTCTTTTGGACCCATCAAAGAACAAACTATATATGCTTCTATATATGTTAAAACTCAAAAGGCCAGTAATAAAAACTAATTGCTGTATAAGAAAAAGAAGTAGTCATTCGTTACTGAATCCTACACATAATTATCTTAAACTTATAAATTGCTTCGTCTCTATATATCTGGAGAAACAAAACCTTAACCCTAGCTATGACTTACATAGCGTTGCTAGAGTGACTACAAAACTCGGTAAGAAACAAAATACTTAACTAATCTAAATGTGACACGGTTCAATAAGCTTAGTTAATGAAGTTGTCTAACTAAGTAACAGTCTTCCTTAACTATATGAGAGGAAACAACATCTTGAAGAAGGCCATGATCTTTGACTAAAGCAGCTCCATCCAGCAGATCCCGAGTTCGACTCTTCTTCATCACATGATCATGATTATCACCAGCATGATCATCAAACCCGTTTTCTTGCTTGTCAATGGACCTGGGATCGGAGAAAGACAGTGCCTCTTGTTGTTGTGAGTTGTTGTAATCCAAAAGCTGATGAAACTGAGGAGAGAGTGTAGGGAGACCAAAGTGGGGCCCAGAAGCTGAGCCATTGGATCGAGTGCAGCCTGTTTTAGGCATGATGAGTCCTGGGCGATGATGCGTGTGTTGACCTTCGTAAGTAGTGATCACAGTGCTTGGATCACTGAATGATCTCTCCACTCTCTTCTTCACGTCACACCAAGATGTTGTGCAACGGTAATAATTCCTTGCCAAAGAGAGAGAAAAAAACACACACACACATTATTTAATCAAATCTCATAAGACAATTAATTAAAGAGACTAAAATCTTAATTACCTTGGGAAAGGACTGTTTTTGACAGGTTTTTGACCGTATTTTCTCCACTTATAGCCATCGTCTAGATGAAGAACCTCACTCTTCGTGATGAATGACACTTTTGGCACTCTCATCTTCGTCTTCTCACTACTCTTCGTTGATTTAAACCTATAATCCACAGATTTTACTAAGCATCATGCTAACAAATGCTAACGTCTAATTTTTTTTTGTCGAACAAGTCTAGGTGAAAAAAACATAGACGTTGAAAGAAAAGCAAATTAAAACGAAAAGAAACACTCAAACTCACCACGTGTTCGTCTTATATTGATGTTCTTCTCCATTTTCTTCTTCATTTTTCTCGTCGCCTCTCCTCTTTTCCTCTCCAGTCACAGCTTCACTCGACGACGAGTTAGGTATATCCGGAAACTGCATCGGCGGCGTATGGGTCAGGGCATAACGATGCACACCAAGTAAATCCATGAACCCTACCGAATACCTCTCCACCGGTAAATTTCCCAAATCGGAAACCCTTGTTTGCCCTAAATCAGAAAACGGCATCCCAACACCGATATTCTCCATTTTCCGGGGAAAATAATCAAAAGCCAAAGTAATGTCACAAGAGAAAGAGATTTAATTATTAGGGTTAGAGAAGAGAGAGTGGGAGGAGCTAGTTGATGAATGAAAACATGGATTCTTGCTAAATAAATGCCTTGAATTGGTTACCGGTAATTGTAGGTCAGTAGGTGGACAATGTTTTTAAACGGTAATCTTATCTGCGCGTGGTCTAACAAGACGGTATACGTTTTCAATTGTTGACCGATTCAGCAGTTAACCGAGCTTTCCGTGTGCCGTGTGTAAGAGGAAGACTACTTAGGAATAACTTGACTACGATCATTATTATTTTTGCATTGTAATAATTTGTAATCCTCAAAGGTTGTTCATGTGCAGCCCAATATCTATCTATTATGTGAACACAATGCTGCTCACTTCTTACGACTTTGATAGTATAGGATCTATCGCCTAAATTTTAAACTACATATGCAGTCCTTAAGTTACATAATACTGTATTTTGTTAGATTTTTTTGGAAGGGTTACATATTAAAGTGTGGGATCTATATATTTTTTTCTATTAGCACCAATGCATGTCTACGCTAAGTCCGACTAATTCGTAACTATACATGGAAAAAAAAACACTATTAATTTCTTCTACAAGTCCACCATGTTAAAGAACTCACATGGTTGTTCAAAGAGAAATCGAGCTTCAGATTCTTTAATTCCTATGCCACCACACACGAATTGATAGTAATTATAAAAAAAAACCATTAATACTGTTCGTTTTACACCATTAATCGGAAGATGGTGAAGGACCTCTTCTGTTTTTTTTTTTTTTTTTTTTTTTTTCATTCATTCAGATTGTTGAATAAAGTAATTGTATCAAAAGCTGATAACAGAATTTTGGAAATAGTCATAGAGAACAAGTTTCTAACATAAATCATAAAGTATCTTTAAAAGGAAAAGTTTGAAATGGTTAAAAAATAAAAACTAAACTAACCGTGCCTCTAAAATTTAAAATGTGTGGATTAGAGGAGTTTCTGAATTTTGCAAGTTTTGAACAATTCACTCTAAAGATATATAACAAGAATTAAAAAGACAAAAACCCAATGATGAATTCTTCAGAACGTCTTCTTTCTAGGAACAGCTTTTCGAGGTTCTCTCTTAGCAGACGCAGTGAACCCAGGAGACGCAATCCCAACCGTGGCTTGGTAAATGTCTTTCAACCTTTTTTTATTATTAAGCATGGCAAATATGTGAATTATACTAATTATGGAAAGGTTTCAAATTAGAAAGTTACTCTTTGGTTTTAATTTTATATTACCTGGGGATGCTGATGAACAGAGCAATTGCCGAAACGCCAATAACCAGTGGCAATATAGCTGCAGGTGTCACTTCCTGAAACCGACACAAATCAAATCACAATGAGCAAAAAATGTAAAACAGCTCAGTCTATTGAAAATGTGGAAAGCCTGTTTGTGTAGATTATATAGTTTACCTGACTCTGATGATCTGCCACGATGCTGTATCGAAGTGGGCCAACATGGATTTGGGCATTTGTTTCAAAATCAACTTCGATGATCTCTGATTCTACTTTGTGGGAGATCAAAGGACGATTTGATTTAAGCTGCACAAGGTGTTTACCTCTGGATAAGCTTTTTACTTGGAAGAAATTGGAAAGTGGTAGTGGAAACACATTCTCTATCTTAGATCCATCAATGGCTGATTTGATCTCCACTAGCAGATTCAAGTTTAATTCTTCGTTCTGTTTTCCTTCCACATGGCAAGTTAATATGGTCGTTTCTGGTTGTTCAAAGACCAAAAAGTCGAGCCCATTGATATCTTCATAACCAATCTATAAGAAATGAAAATTGTCAGGTAAATTCCATTGTTGAAACTGCGGATGCTAAGAAAGAAACATAAAGGAGAAACAAAAACAAACCTGAAGAGAAACTGAGTCTGGAGATGCACGTTCAATTTTATTGTTGCCTGAACCATTTTTCTTTGACACTTTGATTACATATGTTGTATCTGGATGTAACCCTCTCAGTCGATAATTTCCATTAATATCACTTGTAGTCTCCTCATAGTATCCTTTGGAGTCGGAGCGAGCTTCAATTGCAACACCTTCTTGTGGCTGGCCCGATAGGAGAGCGACTCTACCCATCGCACTGCAAAGGAATTGACAATATATTGTTACAGAAATAAAGAAGATTGAATCGAATGTAATCTAAGCATACCATATATGCTAATTGTTCCAATAGAAAGATCATGATTAAGTAAAATGGCAGTTTAGGCCAAAAAATCTAAACCTCCAAAGTTAGAATGTGCTGATAGTGGAGATCTATGAGATCGCAATTGAAACTTAAAGTGACCAATGTAACTGGTCATTGTTTATCAAAGAAAGTGTTTTGCTTATGGCAGGAGAATTGAGCCCTGGAGCAATCATACTAAAAGAAACGAGCCTAGAAAGATTTAGGATTAGGAAAGTGAATTTATTCCAGAATCTAATCAAGGCAACAGCTTCTTTTGACATCAATAAAATTAGGAAAAGAATAATGAGAAAACGATGATTTAGAATAGATCAAACCTGTAGGCAACACGAGTAGCCTCAAAGACAGCTTCACTGGACTCCCCAGAACCCAGTTCTATGGCCAGTGTTGATGGTTTGAAAGAGTATTCCTGAGGAAAAGGATAGATAATCAGAACATTCATCTTTTATTTCTTTTTATTTCTTTTGGGCAACTTTTACGTTTTGAAAAAGTCATTAAAGAATGTTTCCAGTGAAAGCTGTTGACATTTCTATTTCAGATCACAGCCAGTCATAGCATTTTGAAAACAGTGCTTTGCTAAGAATGCAAGGGCGTATGGGTTAATCACCTTAAGAAGGGGACGCAAGTAGAAATTTCCAGGGAATAAGCTATCAAATACAAAGACACCACCAGCGCCAGATATGGAATTATTTCTGTAACCATGATCACCACTTAATGATAACAACAGTGGAGGAATTGATGTCTCAGCATTGTCCTTTGAGAATACACGCACAGAGATCTGGCCAAGCTTCTGGCAGGAGAAGGAATAAGGTCCTAGCCTTTTAATATGGTAGCCAGGCTGCATGTGTAAGCCAAGATCAGGAACACATTGTTTCAAAATAAATGAATGTAAGTGAGAGTTTCAGCGTGACCAAATGCATGAGACCTAACCTAAGATTAGAAAAGTGAAAAAAAAATATCATCTCAAGGTCAATTTACATGCACATGGAAAAAAATATCAGTAATAAACAAACCTTTGAAGCCTCAGCGGCATATGGTATATCATCATACAAAGGCCCAGCAACAAATGAACCATCTGGTAACGTGCTTGTTTCAATAGCTACTTCACCTATCTTAAGTGAAGAAATAAGGCTGTCTTTTGCAGCAGAAACCTTGATATGAACACCGGGAAGAGGAGGAGAAACTGATCCTTGTATGTAAAGACCAAGCCGACCAGTAAATGGAGAAACTGAAGCTTGGCATCCGTCACTTGAAACTACAGCCTATTAGAACAAATATAAATTAAGCTTGATGTGCCCATTATAGAATCTTTTATGGCTAGCAATACTTCTAGTTAATACTTACATGAAGCTCTTTAGGATAAAACAACATCTTCTTCTCCACATTACCCCTGAAACAAAACACAGTTATATCTGAAGTAACTTGAAAAGAATAATAGCTTCAAAAATATTAGAGAAACCACCAAAAAAAAAAAAAAAAAACTTCAAGCACCCAAACACTCTTTTGGTTATTTGATTTTGAAACAAGAATTTCTCTTCTATTAACTATGGTTCATTCCCGAGACATTTTTACTCCAACAGACATTTGAAGTCTAGTTCATACTTCCCCTGCAATAAAAAATGAGCAGATCATACCTAGAATCTCGAGGAACAAAGCTAATCTTTTCACCAAGATTTGCCCAGGTATAGTACTCATAAACACCACTCCCATCAGATGCAAGTTTGGCAGCAATACTGTTGATAACATTTCCTTCCTTGTCTTGAATATCAACAATGAAATTCTCTGGCAATTCAGACTCAATCTCGGTTGAACTAGACTCCACATTTATCAGACCCTTGAGGAGGTACTTCTCTGCTTTCAGATGAATAGGCTACAGAAAGAAAAGCGTATTTATGCTAAATGAAGGAGAAGCCAAAGAATGTTGAAACAAGAGAGAAAACATTACAAACTAAAACCTGTCGATTTGAGACATCTATCTTTATTGAATTGCTCCCAAAGGACATGCATGAGTCAGAAAGCTGAAGCTCATGCCCTCCAGGTGACTCAACGCATATTTTCTGTGAACCTTTCTGCAGTTACCACAAATCAAGAAAACAATTAGTTTTGATAGAGTTTAAATAGCCAAAACTCACTAAGAATTCACCGGACAAAGAATACCTTGATTTTCAAACTAGTAGGTGATCCATTAGGATGGACAATACTACCATCCACCTCATGTGTGGAGATAATATTAATCCAGTAACCTTTCTGGACAAATTCTATCCCTTTGATATCTTCAGTTCCGACATTCACATCAACGGAGTTATTGTCCCAACACCAACTGTCTTCATCAGATGCAGCTTCCGGTGAAATGCTTTTGACCTAAAATAATCAACCGTGACAAGCATTAGTAAATGTATTTAGCGAGTAATGTGACTTTTTCCGTCTCTCTTACAGAAGTACACCCAAGATGAGAAAAAGTATAACGAAGAAACCATGCAGCCCACCTCAACTTTATATTTTCCAGGCAATATGTCTGAAAATAGAAATTGACTGCTCTCGTCGGTTAAAACAATTGTCTTCTTGTCACGATCACCAGCCACTCCCACAAGCGCCACTGAGACAGACGGACCACATTTTTCCTTGCAAGTAACAGAACCATGCACATTGACTCGAGCCTGCATCAGCACCCAAAAAAAAGTTAAAAGAAAGATACTCATCCTAAACACATAGAAGATATTGTCCATCCAGCTCCTATCAGTTTGATGCTAAAAAAACATTTCAAAGAGAGTGAAGTCATTTAGCGCAATCACCTGAGAAAATTCTATATTCAACAATGGACTTTTAACGGCAACATCCACATAAGCTGGCAAAAACAGAAGCTCAGAAGCATCTTTTGGTGTAGCAGCCAAAGCAGACAGCCTATATTCGCCTGGTGGAACCTGGAATATATATGATAGCAAGCAAATAAATAAATAAATAGAAAATAACTTGTCATAGAGTAAGAAACAGAGAACTCATCCAATAACAGAAAAGCAACGAGAACCCACATAAGCCAGAAACACTTCTTCAAACAATCAAGGGAGTCAACTTGATTAAACTAACTTTTTTCTAGTGAATTTACGAGAGATACATATCTGCATCAACAAACCTCAAAGCAGAAAGTTCCGGTCTCATCTGTTTGCTTCATTTGTGGTTTGACATTTGTGGGTCCATGAGTCAAAGCTACCTAGATTCAAAATATTATAACGTTAAACATGAGAAATATCAGATAAGTAACAACAGATAAACATCAATACGAACAAGAGTTTACCTTTGCTTTGTGATGAGAACCAAACATTCGCACCACACCACAGATATCATAGGACACAGCAGTGATATCTGGAAGTGACGCCATATTTGGTAAAACCTAAACAAACAGGTTTAAGTGATTACTTTAGTTTGTCAAACTTCTAATTAGTGATGTGAACACATATCTGGAGCAATTAATTTGGCGGACAAGAAAAAATAAGTGAGACTGATACCATAAATTTCTTCAGTTTGTCGAACTTGTAATGCTCCTTAACTGCATCTATTGTATACCGATTTGACGTAACCTACAGAATTTAACCAATATTACATTAAATCCCCAGCCGTTAAAACTATTGATCACAACAGCAAAAATGAGATTGAAAGGGTGGTGGAAAGAAATCAGATGGCAAATATTTGAAATATATAAAAGTACATTTCCTTTGCTTAGTACATAAACTTCAGAAATCTAGCCATATTCTTTACTCTAGATTCTATAAGCCGCGAAACATTCACCAAAAAATCACTAGGAGAAGTTGAGTAACAACCCATTTACCAGGTGTACAACTTGAATAAGGTATACCATATAAACTTTTAAGCTGAAAATAGCATTTAAGTATACCTGGTCAAGCTTGTAATAACCTTCCTTGTCCGTGGTAGATCTTAGACTACCATCTACTAAAATTTTAACACCCTCAACTCCCATTGAATTACCGTCAACTACACGACCCCCAATGGAGAATCCTGTTACCTAAAGGAGCATTTAGTTCAATATTTAGTGGAAGAAACATGTAAGCAGAGTCCAATTATGGAAATATAAAGCGGTATCAAGTTTGCAGTTATTCTATCTGACCTGAAATTTTTGGGGAACAGTGACATGTTGATGCTCTACAGAAACAGGCATCACAGGAGGTGAAACATCAAAGACTGTGTTCTCACCCTTATAATGCGGCACCAGTTCATATTTTCCTGAGGAAGAAAAAATCAAAGTGACCAAAAAAATACCTCAATAGAAACTAAGAGCTGGACCATGAAACCAGAATTTCAAGCGTCCTTCTTAAAGTTCAGCATGCTCAATACTTCAATAATCATTTAACTTGCGTTGTACAATACAGAATTCATCAGGCCAAAGCTTAGAGTAAAACGAATGCTCATTGAATGTGGATAATGCAACAATGATATACCACAAGGGATGGACTTGAAACTGAAAATTCCTTCCGCATCGGATACCGCATGGCAGAGAGGCTTCCTTTCTCCAACAGCATCACCAAGTCCTTGGGGACAATCTACCACAGAAACATCATCTGAATGCAAATATATATGAACACCTAAGATTGGGTTTCCCTACAAAAGGAAACAAAAATGATTATCAAACACAAAGAACTGAGAATGCTCTACCCACCCAATGATACCAATCGCTATTTCCAACAAATACCATAATTAAATTTTTATGCATGGAAGCAGAGGGGGGAAGCAGGATTTGTCGATTTGAACATCAAAAGAAGAAGAAACAGAGCAATAGAAGGATTACCTGAGCAACAACAGACCCCTTGAGAACATAGCCAAGGACAAAGAATATGTCATTCACCACTCCATTTGCAAATCCAAGTTCCACCTACAGGTAAACGGAAATACTTCCACTATTACATGCAGAATTAAAATTTTCAAGTCAAATATATTGAAACGGATACAACATAAAAGAAAAATTTAAGGAAGGGTATATGTACTCAAATGAAAAAGTTTGGTCAGGAGAATTTTAAACAGAAAATTTAAATATAAAAAAATGCAAAACCAAAAAGATGTGAGACCTCCGTTAAACCGCGAACTTCAACTTGCAGATCTGGATGGGATGCACGGATATTGTATTGTCCTGCAATCAATCAGACAAATTCGTAAGTTTTATCATCACAAGCTACCTGGAAAATATGCACTTGACATTTGATGTTACAAAATGGGAAATTTCCGACTACATACATGCAAGGGATAACAAAGTGATAGAGAAATAAAAAAAGACACTGGTGATGAAAGCTTAATGAGTTCCTTACCTGGAATAATATTCTTAAATAAGTAGCTCCCATCTGACGATGTGAAAACAGAAGCAATGGTATCTCCATCAGAAGACAACAATTCAACATTGACATCAGCTGGGCCTCCATTCTTAATCACACAACTCTCCCCACCAACAGCTCCAAGGACTTTACCGGATAATGTAAAACTGCAATATACAAAAGGGTAACACATGAAAACTTGAAAGGAAGAAAAATGACCTAACCACCATTAAAAAGGTGAAAAAAGAAGAGGCAAACTCATAGACTAAAACGAACCCGGTGAAGCGGAAGTTAATATCCTCATTGTTGTTGCAACTAGAGTCATCAACGACAACAGAGACCTGCCACACCAAAATTAATGTCACAGCTAGCTACAAGCCTGGTGTATGTAGTCCTCAAGAAAAAAAAATGAAAAAGAGACTAACCTTATCTGGGTTCCATGACCATCCCTCAGGTCCATTTATCTTGAGAATGAATGAGCCCTATAAGAAGAAAGCGAAGAAATCATTTGCAGCAGAGATGCAACACTCGATTCACCCAATACATCTTTGAAAGGACCAGAACAAAGAAGATAGATAAGGTTTGATGAATACCTTGTCATACACAGGGATGAAATAGTAACCATTTGGGGCACACTGTGTACTGTCCTTTACCAATCCATCTACTGTTTGAAGCTCAACCTTGTAATTTGATAGGGGAACAAACAAAGAAACAAATACTTGAAACCTCACTCAGGAAAAAAAAAATTGATAATCAGGAGATTGAATTCTTACCGTGATGTGAGAATAATCCAATTTCCCATCGGCTCCTTTACGAGACCTGACCAAAGACGAACTCGCCTGCACGTTTAATAATTCATCAGCGTTAATAATATAAATCCAGATCCGATCGTACTCCTCACTACTTAACCTCAGATACAGAATTGCAAAATCTCAGATACAAGTGCGTAAAAGTACTAAGCAGGCTCAGCTCAACTAAACTGAATCTACTTTGGAAGCAAACATCCTCAATATTCCAATATCACACACTATCTAGTAATCGATCAGGAAGCAATCAGAGCGATGGACAAAACGAATCGGGAAATGAAAAAGAGATAAACCTCGACAAAACCACCGCAGCCTTTTATCGAATCCGCAGAAACACAGTAGACTGTAGAAATAGCTATGAGGAAGACGATCAGAGAACGAAGATTCTTCACACTAGCCGCCATTGTTCCCGATGCGAAGCTCCGATGAAGCTCCGGTTAGGAAAAGAGTGTTGTTATTCGTCAATGGAGCCACGGATCCAATGACTCCGATCTGAATATCGACGTTGGTTTTTGAGTGGGCCTTATAAAGCACATTGACTATTGAGGATTTAATGGGCTTTATAAGGCCCACTCAAAATATAATCATTTGTTTAATACAGCTGTCGAGATTTGCTTACCGTTTGAAGAGTCAGTCAAGTGGAGGCGAGAAATGTTTTGATAAGTAATCGCCAGTCAACTGTAGAAACCAATCTTCGGAAAATCAAAAAAAATGCTTCAGCTCCTCGTAGTAGCGTGGCTCATGATCTTTGGAGCGGAGACCGTCGTGTCGCACCAGGAATCCGGCGAATGGAGTTGTGAATCGGACTCGGAGATCCAGGTCATGGCCGATTTCAGACCGGGGATTATCACCCTCGATGGTCACAACGATGACTGGAAGGACATTGACGGCTCCGAGTTCCCACTTAGACCTGCACTTGATCCAGACGCTGACCACGAATATGACGCCGGGAAGATGACGGTCAAGGTAATGTGTTGATTCGAATCGGATTTGCATTATATTATTAGACGTTGAGTTCGATTTCGTTTCTAACATTTTAATGGTGCGGATCTCTCTTTGTAGGCATTGCATGATGGTCGAGATATTTACTTTATGCTGGAAATTGATGGAAATTACGCTTATGATAAAGGGTAAGTGTGTCTTTTTTAATTTGGTTATTCGAGTCGCAGTTTCAATCCCTTTCTAGCTCTGCAATATCCAAGAAGTGGTGATCAGAACCATTCAAGTTTTAGTAAATGTCTCTGCTTCTGATCTTTGAGAATTTGGGTTCTGCGATGAAAAAGTGATCCAATGCAAGTTTGGGTTTGATGCTACTCATTTCTGTTTATGTTTTGCTTTATCTTTGTGGATTATTTCTGTTCATTTGGTGATGTTATTTCGTATAAATATAAGATCTGGTTAGTCCCTGAGGTTCTTGAAATTTGGAATTTAGTCAGTAGTTGTCAGGCTCTGGCATGTCTATTACTTTCTTAGATACAGAGTTGTCAAAATATATATTTATGTACTGCTTCAGTTGATATTGAAATGATTGTTGATTTATGCATAACTTTGAATTGCAAGTCTTTTCACTATTGTACTGAACTGCTTGCTTCATTAAATCCAGTGAAAACAAGAAGTGTCCTTCAGTGGCTCTCATGTTCCAAATTGGTGATCAAGCTACTTATCACAATGTAAGTTTCTCTCAGGTGGCTAGAGTATTTTGTAAAAATATTTTATTTAAGATCCATGAATTTTTTATATGAAACAACTGATTGTCAACCTTCTGCTCCACAAGATGGGTGGTTGTAAAGAAGGGACAGACTCTTGTACCAGCAAGGCTTGCAGAGGTTTCGAGGTTGATATTATGCATTTCTCCATTGGAAATGCTATTCCAGGACGCCTTTACGGTGGTAACCCAATAGACAACAGGGAAGGAAATGGCGGTGACAGGTGATTTGTAGTGTAGTACTATTTGCTGTATCTCTCACATACTTTGATCTGGTGTTGTACCAATTCAGTGAAACTAGTTCAGTTCCTTATTTGTTTATTAAGTGGGCTATCTGTACCTCTGTTTTTTTTTTTATTATTGAAATGCCTCTTGTCTTTTTTCATATGAACAGATTTGGTCACCTGGTTGACACTTATGCATGGACTCCACATTGTCGATACCTTGATGGTCTTGGACCCTCAGGTACTTGTTGGACGAGAGGCCGTTATATTTTAGCTCAAAATAGAAATTTTCTATGATGACCTTATGGAATTACCTTTTTCTTTTGCTTTGATTCTTGGAAGCGTAGCAATTGATTATTGTCTTCAATCATTTAATTCAGACTTTGTAGGTTCTTAATCCCCTTATGTGTTTCCCCAACTATATAAGACGTCCCTATATTCCTTAATATTATAAATTATTTGTTTTCTAGTTGGGTGTTAGGTACTCAAGAGCTTGAACAGCGATCTCATATGCAAATTTCAATTATGTGATCCCCATGGATATTCTTATGGCAGGAAATGATTCTAGCGCACAGAACGATTGGCATGGAGCGTGGTGGCACAGCAGCTTCACTACTCGATCAGGTCAGTCTTACATATCTACAATAATCAGTTCCTTGAGTTCTTAAAACAGAGATATATTATTATGTTTTTGACTGGAAAAAAAGAGGTGGGATTGAGTTAAAGCTCGGTGTTTATAACCATCTCTTAGCCGTAGGCATCTCTTCTGGTTACTTATCTTTGTAGTTCCCAACAGGTTATGTAGAGGAAGACAGCCCTTACACGGCGGATGGCCAGAAAGGAACTTACTTTTTTGAGTTCTCAAGGCCTTTGAGGACTATGGACCGTCTCCAACAGGTCAGTAAATCTTCTACTCGGATCAACCATGTTCGGTTATCATTGTCCCTTCCATAAAATATAGCATAACCTCCAAACATTCTTACCTCTGTGAATCAGTATTTACTCTTAAACCAAATCCACATGTGTCAAACACTTGTTGGAACAAAAACTTTAACTGTACCTAGTCAATATGAGTTATGTATAAAGAACATCTTAGTCTGAAAGTTAACGTCCTAGATTGATATCTTACAGGATGTTCAGTTCACGCTTGGCTCACCGGCCAAAATGTCAGTTGCATTTTGGTACCCAATAGACAGCAAATCGTGGCACGGATCAGGACACTACACGATCAACTGCGATTGGATACCGCTAGATATCTCCTCGGGCTCTTCTTCGGGTCTCACCTCTTCAACAGTCAAGGGCTCTAGCAATGGGACCAGCATTTCTGCCGTTGTGATGTCCATGGTTTCTCTTGTTGTATCGGGTTTTATTGCATATAGATTTAGCCCCAGGAACGTTCTATTTATACCAATGGAAAACAATCTGTAGGAGAAATAGGTTTACACAGTTATTAGTCTCTTTGGTGTCACATTGCTGATTTGGTTTTGGTTCCACGTTGTGAGAGGTTTTCTTTTCTGGCTTATAGTTAAATGGTGTTGATTTGTTGGTGTATGTGGCTGTTTCGACCCGTATATATCGACTACAGAGATTAATTCTAGATTGCAAAGAAAATTCAAAGATAAGTCTGGTCCAATAAATTAATCATCAAATTAAGCAGTGGCCAAGAAGTAGAAACTATTAGTTCAAAACTCAATTATTGGGTTTTAACTTTGAAGACGTTAGTATGCTTGAATGCATGATAAGGAACACTTGTACAGCATTCATGGTGTATAAGGCCCATTCAAAACTTAATCATAATAGTATAATACATCATTTAACTAAAAGAAATATAGTAGATTTTGTGGGACGTTCAGTTCGATTTCGTTCCTAACATTTTAATCTCTCTTTGTACTTTGTAGCTAGGCATTGCATGATGGTCGATAATACTCGATATATTTACTTTATGCTGGAAATTGATGAAAATTACGCTTACGATAAAGGGTAAGTAAATAAAAAACATTGAAATAAAGATAAATGAAAAAAAAATCAATCTAGTCATATCGATATAAAGGTAAAAGAAATGTTGAAAATGTAAAAAATACAAACATGAAAATGTAACAAAAGCCAAGAAACATATATGTAAAATCTCAGGGCGAATTGCCGAACTAACCTCGTAGGTTTTTTAAACTTGCCAGAATAACTTTCTAATATATTTATTTTTGTGTTGATTTATTTTTAATGCTGAAATGAAGTAAAAGTCCAATATAGCCATGTAAAGTTACGTTAATTACAAAAAAAAACAATCAATTCTTTCAACTCCCCCACTCGCTCACCCCGTTCCCCACTCGCTCATTCTCGTTCCAAATCAACATCTTACGAATTCAAATTTCAAAATCAACATCTTTCGAATTCTTCTCATCTTCAGTTTCTTCTTCTTCTTCTTCTTCTCATCTTCGGTTTCTTCTTCGTTTTCGATTTCTTCGTCCCGTAACATCTTCTTCTTCGTCGTGGGTTGTTGTTGGATTTTTGGATTTTTGGAAAACATAAGGTAAACTATGAAATTTTGTTCGATTAAGTGTAACAGACTCTTCAATTTCGGGATAGAGATTAGTATTTGTTGGTTTTTCTTCTAATTTGGCATTTTTCTTCAATTTAGGGTTATTAAATTTAGGGGTTTTGGTTTCGGATTTTCTTCAAATTTGGCTAAGGGTTAATGTTTATTACCGTAAATTGTTATAGATGTGAAGTGAATTTATGTTATTGGATATAATTGATGAAATGCACAAATCAATTTTGGGTTTAATGTTTTGTAAATTTTCGAATTGTCAAACTATGGTTAACTATGAATTGTATTGCATGTTATGCAGGTTAAGACCATGAGGACGAGAGATGAAAAAGGTAAGGATAGAGTAGATTTGGAAAACACAACTGAGCATGGAACTCGGTACCTTTCAATCCAAAAAATAAAAAAGAAATCGAATAAAAGAAAAAAGCAAAAGGTATGATTGTTTGAATTATTTGATTACGATTATTAATTATGAATTTGTTTAACATGTAATAAAACTAGTTTAACATGTTTTTAAATCGTTTTTCTTGCAGCGTTCTCAGGAAGTAGGCCCATCGGGTACACATACTGGTAGTGGTGAGGAAGAAATGGTAAGTACTATTGTTAAAGTAGAGTTAAACTTGCAGCCTTTGTGTTTTACATGTTAAAGCAGTTTTAAACTAGAGTTAAAGTAGTTTTATATGTTAAACTGTTGTTAAACTATGTATAAAGTAGAGATAAACTTGCAGCATTTGTGGATGACATGTTAAACTAAAGTTAAACTATAGTTAAACTAGTGTTAAACTGTTGTTAAACTAGTGTTAAACTGTTGTTAAACTATGTATAAACTAGAGTTAAACTTGCAGCCTTTGTGGATGACATGTTAAACTAAAGTTAAACTATAGTTAAACTAGAGTTAAACTAGAGTTAAACTAGTGTTTAACTATTGTTAAACTGCTGTTCAAATACTTATTTGACTGTTTTGAATGTAGGTACCTGTACAGCCTATGGGATTCTTCTTTGAGTCTAGCGAGTTCTCAAAGATTATGAAGTTCGGTACACGGTGTGATCCGCAAGAGTGTGTCGAATTCATAAGGAATCGTGGCGGAAATGAGCTTAGGTGGTTCATGCGGCATCCACAGTTTAGGCACATCTTCCATATGCCTCAGGAGAAAAACCGGAAGGTGATGGGTGCTTGGACCTTAATCCAAAGAATGGCGAAGACGGAGAAGCCACAACAAATGTGGTTTGTTGTTAATGGAGTCCCAATAAGGTATGGTCTTAGGGAGCATGGTCTTATGTGCGGATTACACTGCCAGCAATACCCGGATTACTATGAAAATCTAGAAGGGAACATGCTGGTGACTAAATATTTTGGGAAGGATGCTAACCCTTGGCCGGATCATGTTTTTAATAAGATGTCCTCGATGAGTCCTTGTGAGGATAGGTTGAAGATGACTGTTTTGTGGTTTTTATCCACAGTGATTAGGGGGAAAACGAAGGTGTCAGGACCAATAGATCCGTTTATTCGAAAGATTGTCAATGATTTAGCAAAATGTGTGAGTTTCCCTTGGGGACGTCTCACATTTGAGGATTTAGAAAGGGACATCCTGGGAGTTCATAACCGGATGAAGGGTAGTGTAAGCGCAAGTACTGTTGTTCCTGGATTTATTGTGCCATTTGAGGTAAATTTGAATATGTTAAATTAGTTAAAATATATGTTAAACTATAAGTTAAACTTAGTGTAAAACTATGTGTTATGTACAGTTACTCCCGTTTGAAGCCATTCACAATTTGAAGAAGGTTTTTAGAGAGAGAGAGTCCCATGCGAAGACCAATGCCCGAGGATGTGCAAGGGGAGGTTCAAGGAATTGCACAGAAAGGGTTTTGGGTTGGGAGACATTTACAAAGCGCTCGGGGATTCCACGGTTAGTTAAGTTTAATGTAGTTTAACTTAGTTTAACTTAGTTTAACTTATTGTATGTATATGTCACAGGATATTTCAAGCATCTTGAAGGCTAAAGGTGATGAGCGGGATCTGTTGGAGGAAATAATGGGTGAGGAGGATTACTTAAAGTATGACATGATAGTTGACGGTTGGACCACCATTATAGCGAAAGGTGGGTGTATATTGTGGACGGATCTCTTGGAAAGAGATCTGGCGCATAGAAACCAGCCTACTCGTGCTATTGTTGTTCCTCCTACTCGTGCTACTGCTGATATTGCTTGTGATGCTCCTCCTTTTGCTCTTGACGATCAAGTCGCTCCCCCGGGGGTGCGTGAATCAATTGCTGAAATATCCAAGGTAGTGATGGAAGGGTTCAAAACTGTTAATGCTAAGCTTGGTGAGTTGGAAGTTAAGATTAATACTTGTTCAAGTAGGATAGATCTCCTTGAGAAATCGAAGAATCCTGGGAGAAGTAAGTATAATTTTTCAAATTATTTTAATTAGTTTATCTAGTTTAACTGTAGTTTATCCTAATAAAATAGACTAACTCCTTCAACAATTTATATAGGGAGTTCTCCTATTGCAAATGTTTATGATAAAGCTGCAGTGAAAAAAGTGATTGAGACTGGTTATGATAGTGATGAAGAGGATGATACTGGTGATGAGGAAGATAAGGTGGAAGAGGAGAAGAATAAGGTGGAAGAGGAGAAGAAGAAGGTGGAGGAGGACGAGGAGGAGAAGGTGGAGGAGGACGAGGAGGAGAAGGTGGAGGAGGAAGTGGGTACAGTTGTGGCGCAAGGAAGTGGTGTGCCCGAAACTCAGTTCGAGCATGATGATGATGGCTTTGATGGATCTGATGGCACTGAGGGTACAGTTGTGCCGCAAGGAAGTGGTGTGCCCGAAACTCAGTTCGAGCATGATGATGATGGCTTTGATGGATCTGATGGCACTGAGGGTACAGTTGTGCCGCAAGGAAGTGGTGTGCCGAAACTCAGTTTGATGATTGTTCCCCCATGGTCCTACTGGATATACTGGGTTGACTGGGTTTTGAGATTTACTTCTAATATTTTTGACAGTTTTGTTGCTCGTCCCACTGCTACAGAAGAAAATGGTAATCTTGCATCTTCAGTTTAACTTAAGTTTTACTTGATAGTTAAACTTGCATTTATTTGTTTGTGCAGTGATCCATCTTGGGGTCCCATCAGTGGTTGAAGAGGAAGAAGAGAAGACGGAGCCACATGCAAATGATGATGATGGTACGTTCTTCATTATTAGTTTAGTAGTTGTTTAACTTTGTAATTAAAATTGTGGCAATATCAGTTTGTCCAGTGATTAATTTTGGGTCCCCCAAAGAGGAGGAAGAGAGGGAAAAGAGGGAAGAGACACATGCAAATAATGATGATGGTACGTTTTAAATTTTAGTTTAGTAGTAGTTAACCTTGAGTTAACCTTGAGTTTACCTTGAGTTAACCTTGAGTTTACCTTGAGTTAACCTTGAGTTTACCTTGAGTTTACCTTGAGTTTACCAACAGTTTACCTTCAGTTTACCAATTTCATATATTCGTAGTTATAGATCCTCTAACGGCGATGGTTGTTTGGCGTGAAAGTATTCCTCCTGCTGAAATACGTATTGACAGTCCTTCGGAAGAGGAGACTGAAGGAGTATCCAAGAAGAGGAAGAGGATCAAGTCGGCAGCACTTAAAAGTCCTTACACTGAGGCGAAAGGAAAATGAGGTAGAGGTGGAAGAGGTGGACGTGGTGGACGTGGTGGAACCGGCAGGGGAGGTGCCAAGAGACGAAAAGTTTAATTGCCTCTAATGTTTACGTGGTTATGTTGGAACATTGTTGAGTTGACTTGCTGTGTTGTTTTTATGCTTCATACTAGAACATGGATTTAGTAATGTGGTTTAACTCTAGTTAACTCTAGTTATAATTCAGTTTAATATAAGTTTACCTTCAGTTTAACATATTTTAACTTCAGTTTAACATATTTTAACTTCAGTTTAACCTAGTTTAACTTCACTTTAAAATAGTTTAAAATTAAAACACAATAAAAACGTTTTTTATTAAATTAAATTATTTTTTATTACATTATATAATTTAAAAAAAAAAACGGAGCCGTCATTCTGATATAAAAAAAAAAAACGGCGCCGTCATTTAGTTTTTTTTTCATATAGTTTAACCGCCTAGTTTAACTAAAATTCTAGTTTAACAAACTTATACATAGTTTAACTTTCATGCTGATAACAATAAACTTAGTTTACCTTTAAGAAATAGCGATTAAAAACACATATAACATCGTATTATGCTTCAATATATATTAAATAGAAGTTATTTTTTATTTTCACTTTCATATGATAGTAATAAGTAAGTTTCATACATTGTATATGGATTTAACCGAGAAACCCTCCTGAACGTGAATAATAAATGTATTTATTAAAAATATATTTTTATACCATATTAACAATGAACTAAGATTAACCATATGTAGTAGACCGTTATGAATGTCAAAAAATAAAGTTGGTCAATATAACATAGTTTAACAGTAGTTTAACACTAGTTTAACTTTAGTTTAACAGTTAGTTTAACATTAGTTTAACACTGGTTTAACAGTGGTTTAACACTACTTTAACATTACTTTAACATTAGTTTAACAGTTTAACATTAGTTTAACACTGGTTTAACAGTGGTTTAACACTACTTTAACAGTTAGTTTAACAGTAGTTTACTAGTAGTTTAACAGTAGTTTAACAGTAGTTTAACCGTAGTTTAACAAGTCCAACATAGTTTAACAGAGTTTTGCCTGGTTTAACATGTCAAACCTGATACATACCAAACACATCAAGCAAATAATCAAATTAAGTAGATATATTAAAGTAATCTCCTAGTCTGCCGGATCTCTTTTTGCCTCGATATTCTCCAACTGATGGAAACCTAACCTTTTGAGTTCTTCTCTTTTTCTTCTCGTAATCTGGTGGCAAGACGCATTTACCAGCAATATGAGGTGGAACTTCCCATGTTGTTTGATTTAGAACTGGATAAATGGTCTTACAGTAAGCCGACACCCAGTACTCAGTAAAATAATAACGTGAGCAGCAGTCGTGTAGATCAACCTCTTCAGTTTTTGCCTGAAACATACTTGCAGCAATCGCATGCTCACATGGATATTTGTCTATATCATAACACCTACAGGTACAACTTTTGCATCTCAAATCAACCATGTAAGGTTTCCCATCTACTCCCATCACATTGTATTCAAGCATAAAACTATTAAGCTCACAGACTACTAACTTCTTTGCAATCTCACATCTATTGTGCAATATTTTATTAACAATAGGTACCAGTTTCTGAGTACGTGGCACCTCCGCGGCAGCCTTCCTCTGCTTGTTGAACCATTCAGAAATCTTGGTAATAATCGAATCAAACAATGGTAGCACCGAGTAGCCCCTTTGATTTTTGAACACACTATTGATAGATTCAACAGAATTAGTAGTGCATATGTTGTACCTTTCCCCTGGAAAACAGCATCTTGCCCACTTCCAATTATCAACACTTTCATCCAGATACGTAGCACACTTAGGATACCTTCTCCTAAATTCATGATAATGATGAAGAAACTCAACCTCTGTGTAAATCCTCCTTAATTCTTTAAACTGGGCTGAAACAACTTTTTTGTTAGCTCCATATGCACGCGATTTCACATTCTCAGATAGGTGCCACAAACAATATTCGTGCTTAGCATTCGGATACACCTCCCTTACAGTCTTTATGATGCTTTTATTTCTGTCAGAAACGAACACAAGCTCAGGGTGATCTGGCACTACATTTTTCAGCGTTTGGAGAAACCACCTCCAACTTGCATCGTTTTCACTGTCTACTACCGCAAAAGTAAGAGGATAATGATGATGCTCTGGATCTTGAGCAGTAGCCACAATAAGAACTCCACCATATACATTTTTAAGAAAAGTCCCATCCACTATGATTACTTTCCGCATTACTTGAAATCCTTCTATGCTAGCACCCAATGCGAAAAATATGTACTTAAACTTGTTTCCTACACCACATTCCAGCCGTGTTAACGTACCCGGATTCATCCTCTCCAACATGTGCAAATAAGAAGGCAACATCTTATAGCAATCTTACGGGTTGCTGAATGTCAGCTATAGCTAGTTTTTTCCCTCTTAAAGCGGTATCATATGACACTTTACAACTTATCTTTCTTTGTACCAAACCAACCAACATTTTTGCACATGGAGTTTCAAATTCACCCGGATAATCCTCATGCAGCACTGAAGCAACTAATCGTGGTGTTCCCTTTTTTTTATGTTGTTAGTACTCGTAGTTAACCGACAGCATGTATGTTTTTTGTTGTATGTCCTAACAGACCAACAATCTGAACCTTTTCCAACCGTAACTCTAAGATGCCATTTACAACCAATACCTCGACATTTCAACACATACAACGTAGTTGTCGACTTGATAGTATCAACCTCGAAACAATGCCGATATACAGCTCTATCAACTAAATCTTGAACTTGCCGCTTAGTATCAAATTCTTGTTTTACCTGCAAATCAATGCCATCATCCCATTCAACTCTTGAACCTTCCACAACCTCATCTAAACCTGGATCACCAACCGTACCTCGACAATCAGGGGCTTCCAAATCTGGAGGTGTACTTTGACCAACATCCTCACTAAACTTATTATTTTCATTAACTGCATCATAAGGAACAATATCCCATCCCTCTAAATCCCCATATGTATCTACATTATCTTCATCATCAATCATTTCTTTCTCGCATCTTCCCAAAACTTTACTTGAATTACCGGACAGTATCTCCTGTCTTGAAGCATATGAACTATTCCGGCTTGCTTCAACAACTTCCACTACCTCCACATGCAAAACAACAGGCTCTTTATGTTCACATAACCATATGTATCCGAACACATCATTGTCATCGTATATATATGCCACTCTCTGCAATACTCCATGAATGTAGCTTAATTTCAGCCTCGTCGATTCATCTGCATTCACTTTTCTGTGTATTTTCTCTACCAACGATGAGTAATTCATTTCCTCCCCACTACCATTCATAAATAAACAATATATTTCAACTTCTTTTGGATTCCATTTAACAATAGCTCTTTTATGTGAGTAAGATCCACCATAATCAAAATATATGAGCGACATTGTCCTCTGCAAACAAAAATTTAACAACATTAGTATATATTTTAACTTAGTTTAACTGTTAGTTTAACTAAGTTTAACTCTTAGTTTAACTATTAATCAAATAGTTTACCGTTTTAACAGTCACCTAAAACAAAGTCTAACTTAGTTAAATTACTTAAATAACTTAAACTTACTAAAACTATCACATCATAGTTAACCTGGTTGAACAGTCAACTAAAACCTACTTCAACTTAGTTTAACTCATGTAACATAGTTTACCTTCAGTTTATCTTAGTTTAACTTTCAAACTTACTGTACACATTTTTGCGATTCTACCCAGATCTGTTTCAGCTATATCAAATCCACGAATTCCAAACTAATATTTCACAATTACTCAAATCCAAACTCTAATTTAAACTATTTTCATATATAACACTTAAATTGAAGAGATTAAAACTCTTAATCCATATTTTAAAGAATTTGAAATATAGTCTCACCTCCTAATTGTTAAAAATGGCGGACGAGTTACGTTTGAGGATATAGACCGGCGACAGTAGAGAGAGAGCAGACAGAAGGACGACCGAAGAAAAAGGAAAGGAAGAAGAAGAAGAAGAAGAAGAAGAATGACGAAGAATTCAGCTATATTAAAAATGGCGGATCCAATTTTGTTCCTGGATTTCTCGACTACAACGAAGAGAAGAAGACAATGACGTAGATTGTTTTTTGTAATCTTTAATTCAATAAAGGTAACTTTGGAATATCACTTACATTGATTAAATGAAGGTCATGTAGCAAACATGAAGGTCATACAACTTCTTTTTTTTTCATAAAGTTAGTCCAGCAATTGATCCAAAATCTCACCATCTCATGCATGGTGACGATGTAGTGGGTCAAGGAGAGTATTAGTTCCGCCTCTAAAACCCTAGATACGGCTATGTGAGTAGGCTTAGAAAATGTTTTTCTTTATAATAGTCTAAATAGGGAAATAGGGTGAAGTTGGAGATGTTCTAAAACATTAATAGCCTGAGGAACCTCTGTATACAATAGAGTGGTCGAGTGATTATTGGGGATTTGATCTAAAAGATTATTAGTTGGCTTTGTTTCTGTAGACCTAAAATAATAAGCCGCTAGACCAAGCTTCCAAATTTTTGCATCAAAACAAGTCGTGCTTAAAATTTCAACTGAAAAAATCTTTTCCCACTTGACACTCGGTTCTTCTTGCTGCAAACACCATACGTCCACACATGGATATTGTAGCACATCAGATAGACAGATAGACAGATAGACATAAACTATCTTTTAGACTCCATAAGTAGACACTTTTGGAGTATTTGGTGTACCAACTCGGTAGCAACACATCACGAAATGTTTCTGTGTGAAGATCTATTACTGCCAACTTTGTCACTTTCTTAGTGAACATATTATCTGACTTTGTCAACCAATAAAGCGATCCATTTGCAAATATTGATCTTCTATCTTCGCTAAGTTGACGGTAAAAAATGGGGAAATGGACGTATCTTCGTTCGCCATTCTCAAGGTTAAGAGATTCGGTCTTGACAAATATACGATCGAACAAGTACATCAAGATTACTTTGTATGTTTCCTGTAACCATGTCTCTCCCAAGCCCCACGCTAATTGGCAAATCATTCGACCAACCTAAGGAAAAGAAAAGACACATTGTTGAATATAAAATATTTCCAAAACTAAGACAACTACGTTTTTGTAATTTATAAAGTTCCAATGTATTTAATTTACAAGTATACATAATTTTATATTAAAAAAACAAGTATACATTTATATATACCTTCTTTACCAAAAACAAATGAATGAATTTTAAATGTTTTTTGATACCGTATAAAACAAATCTACGGCCGTCTCTATTATAGATTTTTATTTCGAAAAGATTTGGTCTTTTAGTATATGTAAAACACACACAGATATATTTGTTTATTTGTAAATATATATAAGAGGAATTTGAACAGCATCAAAATCTATAAATAAAAGTGTGTCACACACCTGTTCGACATGTATTCTCCTGCAAAAACTGAGGAGAAAGAACCCGGAGTTTTCTCACTGTGGGGTTAATCAGATAAATGTGCCCGAGGTCGTAGATACAGACTAATCCGTTGCTATGCCCCATTATTGGACCAACCTCGTTGAGGAAAATAAATTTGGGAAATGGATCTTTAGATTTGTAAGAACTAATAAAGATTTTGCTGTGGTCGTGATGATCTTTTGAATTAGTCTCCAAGAAAATGTTTCTTGAACAACGATCACTAGATCTTTCTAATCGAAGAACAAGAAGTTTCGGATTTGGGTATCGGACAAGACGTTTCTTGGCGAGATTGCTAGATTCGATCATCAATCTCCATTGTTTCGACACGGATTTGAATCTGTCTAGGGATTTCACGGGAAGACGCTCGAGAATATCTTCTAGTATATATCAACGCCGCAAGTGTTTGGATTGGTTATGTCTTTCTTCATTGTTTGCAATGGTGAATACGTCTTGTGTATTCTAGGGGTATATTATATATTAGGGTATATATATAAAGTGTGTGTATTAATTTTCTTTCTAATATTTTATCGATTCAGTCAAAACTAGGGAAGAGTAATATTTTATCGATTTAGAAAATATCGACTTCAAACTTTGCTATTTTATATTGGTATGAATTATTATTAATGTTTAAAATTAGATTTAGTTTATGTTTTTAATATCTTATTTATCGTATTTATTATTATTATATATGGCTTGTGTTGTGTTAATTAAAATTACTAATATATAATTATGTGTGGTCTAATATTTTTGAAAAAATTAATTAATGAGTTAGATTATAATATAATTTTGTTGCAAAAATTAATTGGTGTTATGCATATATTCACATTATTCAAAAATCTATAAGCGTTTGATTTACTCAAATATATAAATTATTATCAATGATTAGAAATTCGATATGAGATCCGTCATGATCCATCTTTCTCTACTATGACCCGGCATGACCCATCCTCACCCATTATGAAAATACGAATATTTGAAGATCCGGAATATTTAAAATTGGCTGGTAAAAAATTTAATTTTAATTTTTGTCCATAATTAATAAGAGAGAAAAACTGAGTTTAATTTTATGTGGAAAGTAATAATTTACAGTGTTATTTACTAATTTTTTATTTAGTTATATTAATTTTGTGATTATTATTATATTATTAATGACTTTATTTAAAAACATTTAATAATATATTGTTCAAATACTCTAATTAAAAAATTTATATTTATTTAGGAGATACTAAATATAAATAAACAGATTTAAATTTAAAATATTAAGAATTAGAATTTGAAATATCTATATATTGATTTTGTGCTATTTATTAGGGAATCAATTAACTAAATATATAATTTTTATGATCATTAATAAGATTTAAAAAAAAAAAAAAGATTCTTCAATGGCATTTGTTGTAATATCCCATATAAATGTAAGATTATTTTGTTTTTAACATTGCTCAAATAATAGTATAGAGATTGGGAAGAAAAAAACAATAGTAATATAACGTTTGCCAACAAAAAAAAAGGAACAGAATGAGAATATAAAAAAAATCCATAATTAAATATCAAACCATGCGGAATTTACCAAACATCATCCATGTTTTGTTTTTTTGGTTTTGTTTAAGTACTAGTACATATATCATACTTAGAAATCGCAAAAGTCCCTATATATAAGATCATATGAATTAAGATCATTCCAGTTTACCAGGGAAACTAGGGTCTTAACTAGGATGTGATTTTTCGATAGTCATAAACTGAACACAAGTGCTATAGATTCCTTTGTATACTCTTAAATAAGAATAGTTGCATGGCTTTAACATCTGTTTAAAATTCTTCTTATTAACTTTTGTAGTTTTGTGCATATGATTGTAGCACACATCCATGCTCTTCAATTTTATTCCCTCTGGATACATTTTACTTTATATTATATGAGTCTATATCTACATATGAACAAATTTATAATATTTTTAGCCATTGTGATGTCCGTGATTTCTCTTGTTGTATCAGGTTTTATTGTATGACTGTGAAATCCTGGATTAAAAATCACGAACGAAAATCCGATTAAGAAAAGACGATTACGCGGAAACGAGATATGATATTTTCTTAAGTCAATAAATCTCACGCAATGTAGCGGTTTGATGAGATTTTGAATCTCATAATACAACCGTTGAGACTATAATCGCTACACCCGATTATAGAATCTACGAACTATTATCTACGCTATACTCTCGAGACTATAATCGCTACATCCGATTATAGAATCTACGAACTATTATCTACGCTACACTATGAAGTTAGCAATATCTTTGTATGCAAACGATATAAGAAAATTAGGACAAAATAGTATATCCATCCAACTATAGAATATAATCAAAATTATTATGTAGTGGAAATGAAGGATATTTAACCAAAAATTATGGATAAAAACAAAATGTTAACCCAAGGAGTACAACAATAATTATACACGATAACGAATTAACGAACACATGCAAATATCATGGTCGTTTAGACATGAGATAAATAACGAATTTGTCCATTAAGTAACAAGTAACTAAACCTAAATCAGTAAAACATTCATTAACTGAGGAAATAAGGATACATGTTTTTCATATGTTAAAGCATGATCACGAAACTACACGACCGAAGAAACCAAGTTCTCCGTATAAATATGGTTCTATAGTGATCATCAGGGACATCCTCCAAAGGACTCTTGGATGGCTTTTCTCCTAGAGGTCTTACAAAACAAGCCGCTAGACCAAGTTTCCAAAAGTCTGCGTCTAAACAACCCATACTTAAACTAGTAACTGAAATAATCTTTTCCCACTTCACACTCGGATCTTCTTGCTGCAAACTCCATACGTCCACATTCGGATATTGTAACACATCAGATAGACATAAACGATCTTTTAGACTCCATAAGTTCACACTTTCGGAGATATTGGTGTACCAACTCGGTAACAACACATAACGAAATTGTACATATATTTTAAGTATGATATCCCATATGGTTTTGTACCATATATTTTTATTAATGGTTTACCAAACCATATGGGATATCAATCTTTCATTTAAATATTAATAAATATATATGGTACAAAAACTGTGGTCAGCAACATAATTAAATACCAAAGGATGCGGATTTTACCAAACATACGTGTTAAAAACTTAAAAATCACAAAATTCATTATAAGACCATATGAAACAAGATCATTCCAATTTACCAGAAACAAGGGTCTTAACTAGGATGTGCTTTTTGCAATAGTCATAAATTGAGCACAAATATGTCATAAAACCGAATAATTTGGTTTTTCATTTAAATGTTCAATTCGGTTTTCATATTGGATATTTCAAAATGGTTTTGGTTTAGTTCCGTTAAACCGAATCGAGCATCCCTACATTAAAACAAACTTACATGAAGAAACTATTTGAGCTTTTAGTTTGAAACTGTATTTATCGTTTATGGAGCAAATGGAGGTAAAGGAAGTAGTTCCAAGTATCAGGAACACCAGGGAGACACCAATGACTGCAATCTTGAACAGCTTTTGAATGCCGATTTTCAGGTTTTGCTCCGTAAATAGAAGGGTGGGCGTCAATTCGGTACTGAGACAAACCGCTAACGTTCAAGAGAGTTACAGGTGTTCTCATCTGCTTCAGCACTTCCTCAACTATGGTGTTTTTACCGGAGTAATTTGGTTTGAAGGTTTCGTTCAATGGCTTGTTGGCTTCTCTGCAATGGCCCCCTGAGTTCCATTCTCCTCCACTGTCCAAAGAAACAATTATACAGAGATGATCATAAATGGAGAAACAAAGATCGGTCTTTTAAACCATAGAGTATATAGAAAACAAACCTGAAATGAGAAGGTGCAGCACTTCTAAAGAAAACCCTAGTTTTCTTTGGATCAATATTTTTGTCAACCCATGATGACCAAGTCTGCAAAGCTTTCTTGAAAGCAGTTGATACATCAAGCTTCGGATGAATCTGATCTCCTTCTTGGTAATAGTTGACCCTGCAAACTCAAAACTAAATCAATCAGAATCTTGATTTCTTATGATGTTTTAAGTCAAAACTACTGACCCGGATTTGGTTTTGTAATGAGACCACCAATGAGCTGTATTGAACACTAAGACATTAGCACCTTTCCATCTCGAAGAGGTTCGGTCCATAGCATCGATTCTAAGTGTTTCTCTTCGCTTCCTTCCTATTCTTGCCCTACCCTCACGAACCAAGAAATGAGTAACGTAGAATTCCACGGTGCATTTATAATCCTAATCGAGTACACAAAGCATAACATTAATACCAATCACAAATCTAACTACACTTATGGTCCATTAAGATCATAGTCATGTTACCAAGAAACGAAAGCTATAATTCCCTTTCTCTTTGGTGATTCTTCGGTTGTGTGTTTCGTAGACTCTCTTTGAATCTTTAACAGCTTGAAACAACATACAAAGCATAGATTCCCACTGGTTTCTGTTAATTGAATCTCCAACGAACACTAGCCTCTTCCCTCTTATCATTTCCAGCATTTTTGTAGCATTGAACCTAAAACTCACACATACCAAAAATAGCCCCAATTTCCAAATCAGGATTATGAAAAAGGGTTATAGCTATATACTTATTACTATCTCAAAATCATTAATTTCTCAGTGGAACTATGAATCCCAATTACCATTAACAGTCACTATCACCAATCATTACTACTCCAATAGAGAGCTTAAAGCACTAAGAGGAAAACAACAAAAAATTAGGAAGAAGAAGTTAAACCTGGGAGCATCACAATCTTGAGGCTCCCATCTCCATTTCATGTAATTAAGATCCAATCTTCCATTACTTTGACAACCAAATCCTTCATCGATAAAAGGACAAGACGCATCAGTGTACAATGGATAGTCACTGTCGTAAACCCACTTCCCTTTCGTAACATCACACTCTTCAATTCTCTTAAATTTTTTCTCTTCACCATTGTTGCTCGGAAGTTGAATCACTTTAATGGAAGTCAAATTAGCAATTTCCTTAACCAAACTCTCGCCGCGAGTCTTCTGCTCAAAACCCGGAATTTTCGCAGACCCGGAAGTGTTTTCGGGTGGATTGAAATGGGTAGTGATCAGAATCTGACTTGCTTTAGGAGAAACTGAAGAATCGAAGATGGAGGAGCTACGGAGGTTGTTAATGGCTGATATAGGGCTTAAATCGATCTGGAAGTTAGCGTCTGTTGTTGAGTAAAGAGAAGAGTTTGATTTGATTAAGGAAGTAGAGAAGAAAGTTAAGAAAACAATGGCGGATGAGATTGTTGTAATAATCAATGCTAAGACTCGTGTGGACTTCACAGAGAAACTCCTTTGCCTCTCCATTTTTTTTATTTTTTCTCTGTTACTGAAACGAATCGAATTAATGAAGAAACACTCTCATAATTTTGTAATCAGGGGTTTTGGATTTTAAAAATGTAATGGAGAAGAGAGTGAAATTGGAAAATCGATAACGGTGGTTGAGTTCGTGGGGGCATAAAGAGAAGGATTCGGTAAAAGAAAGATAATGAGTTCTTACAAACTCGTGAGCTCATGAAATTGCAATAATTAAATGAACAAAAATGGATAAAAGAGGGAAAGATAATGATAATTTCAAAGTCATAATTTGGAAATAGTTGTTAGTTTAGTGTGACAGATTATATATTTGGAATTTAACGTGGTGTGACAACTGACGACTTTCGCTGGAACTTTTTTTAAAACACGAGCACCGAATGAATGGGTTATCTTTTGAATTTCCATAAATACCCCTATTATTTAAATATGTGAAAATAACTGTCTAGGCCCATACAATTGGGTTTCGGCTTTCTTCAGCCCATATTTAGGCCCAATAAGAAGCGGATGGAATAGAGGAATGAGTGATGATTATTCTCTACTTGCGCAGTTTTACAATCTCATTTCGTTTCCTCGTTGGTTCTCTCTCGTTCATCTACGCAAATCTGACTCAGTAAGCTCCATATTCTTCCATTCATATGTATCGTTTGCTTTATTTATTTTTTATGTATTCTACTTTTTATGAATTGATTGGCTATCTAGATATGGTGACGTTTAAAGTTACGATTGACTTTTATCAGATTCGGATCGATGTGATTAGGATCGAAATTTATAGTTTTTCTTTTCGTGGTTTAGATTTACTCTCTTAAGGTAGTGATTCTTTGAAAATTTTATCATAAGCTATGCCAATTTTATTTTCGTACTGCAATTTCTGTATTGTGTATTTTGGTAATGAATCCGAAGCCTTTGATATCTTCCATTGAATAGAGCCTTTAATAACTATAGAAATAAGATCAGATGGAAATTGGATCGAAACTTTTACATGTGTGTGTCTGTTTAGACTCCAAAAGGAATTTGCTTTCAGAAAATATTTGATCCATCATAGAGACTTTATAGAGAGAGATGTTATGTTTATTGGGTTTTCAATAAAGTTTTCATCTTTACCTTCGTGAGGATTATAATTTGTAAAGTTGTCAGTTCTCAGTTCTCAGTTTTCAGTGATGGTAATAATATTGACTCTATGCTTTAAATTTGTAGTAGGTGTGAGAAGAAATGGCAGGACACAAGGTTGCGCATGCCACATTGAAAGGCCCGAGTGTTGTCAAGGAATTAATTATCGGTTTGACACTCGGTTTAGCAGCTGGTGGTCTCTGGAAAATGCATCATTGGAATGAGCAGAGGAAAACCAGAGCTTTCTATGACTTGCTTGAGAGAGGTGAGATCAGCGTTGTTGCCGCTGAAGAGTGAATCAAAAGCCTTTTTTTTCTCTCATTCTCATTGTTGTTTGCTCGAATTTTCTGTTTTATTATGGTTTCTTGAGATCTCAGATGACTTACCTGTGAAAAGTGTTTGCGTAAGAAATAAACAAATCTGAGATCGAATTGAGAATTTGTTTAACATGTTATTGTTTTGCGATGGTTAAACGTCAGACATCTTTCTTGACTTTTCTCCTTCAACAGATGACATTTCCTCTATTTTTCCTGTCTTTTAAATTTTTAGTATTTGGAAATAATAAAATATCTAACGAGCAGTAGTATTCTTCAAAAACGGGTTGGACGGCTGCAAATTTTTCAACGTCGTACTGGTGCATGAAAACTTGTGAGTTCAATACTTCATAGTTCGATAGAATAAAATAATATCTCAAGTGTGTTCGAAACGTGTAACTCTATCGTTGGTTAAAAGAGGATAAGAAATGGAGTTCACAGAATTTAATTCACGCACACTTTATATATCTTCGTCGCTTCTAGTAGTTTGAAATATCTTCTTTTATCAAAAAAAAAAAAAAAATCTAAGGCTGCGTGTATTTTCTCCATCCAAAGATGGCAACTATGGCTACTAGTCTTAATATCGCAACCCAACGAGTTGTCGCCACCAGTGACACTAGACCGGTTCGTCTCGCCGGTCCTGTCCGTTTGAACAATCCGTGGAATCTTGGGTCAAGAACAACGAACCGGATGGTGAAATTGAAGCCGGTTAAAGCAACTCCGGAAGGAGGGATATCGGATGTAGTTGAGAAAAGTATTAAGGAAGCTCAAGAGACTTGTGCGGGCGATCCAGTGAGCGGAGAGTGTGTAGCTGCGTGGGATGAAGTGGAAGAGCTTAGCGCAGCAGCTAGCCACGCTAGGGACAAGAAGAAAGCTGGTGGTTCAGACCCTTTGGAGGAATACTGCAAAGACAATCCTGAGACCAACGAGTGTCGTACTTACGACAATTGAAATTGATCGATATCATGTTCCGGATTCATATTGTTTGTTTCGTATGTTATACAGTTATACACATTGCAACTTCGCAATTTGATGATATGATATGAATACTTGTTTTTGTTACTCAATTAGCTATAAAACTTGAGGAAAGCTTGAATTCAATCAGAAAAACATTAGACACCAATTACATGACGACACAAAGACTAGAGAGGACTAAGGCTACAAAACCAGACAAGACCGGACAAATTGAAATTGCGAAAAACAAGACTGACGTCTTACAAAGATGTTACAAAACTTGAACCATCACATAAAAATAAAAATAAAAACACAACAACGAATACGGAGGACAATGAGTAACCAGACCAAGACTCGATATCAATGCTTCCTTGGATCCCTTAAGACAAGAATCCTCAGCAAAATCAGCATTCAAACATATCAGCAGAAGCCCTGATTGGTTGGCATTGGACAAGGAATCTGCCACGGGTTCTGCATAGATTCTGGAATCTCTGGAATATCCAAAGCTTGACCACTAATCTCTTCAACCATCTCAAGCACAGAGTTTAATGATCTTAACCGATCCGTTAACTCCACAGCCTGTGCTCTCAAGACATTGTTCTTAGACTCCATTTCAACATATTTCTTTGTAGCTTCATCAACCTGCTCAGTGATTTTAACGTTATCGTTCTTGAGAACAGTAACTTCATTGATCAAATCACCAAGTTGCTTCTGTTTCCTCATCCTTGATCTCCGAGCTGATTCTCTGTTAGAAATCATTCGCTTCCTCTTCCTCTCATCCGTGACCGTTGCGTACCTCGGATCATTATCGGATTCAGGACTTGTTTGTCTTCGCAACGACCCCATTTCGTTGACTTTTTCTCACCAAAATTAAAAAACGAATAGAATAATAATACTTCTTATTCTAGATTCCTTATAAAAAAAGGCCCCCAAAATTCTTAAGACACAATTTAAATTCTCGATTTCTAATCTATCAAAAGAATTGGTTAGATCGAATGAAAATAGATCAGATCGAGAACGATTACTTCATGAGAAAACGTATGTGTAGTAGAGATATACGACGGAGAAAGAGTGTAGAATACGAATTCGACGAAACAGGATTGAGTAGCTCATAGAAAATCTAGAATCATTCCTACTTTTTTCAAATTCCCAAAACCAAAACCCTAGATCGAACAAACCTCAGCCAAATTCCCGACGAGAAACAAAAAAAAAAAACTAGATCTAGATCTAGATCTGAAGGCAGAAGAGAAGGAAACGAATCAAAGAAAAGAGATGAGAAATCTGGGAAATGAGAAAGAAATTGGATCAATACTTAGCTGATCGAGAAGATCAGAAACGCAAAAAAGCTTAAGATCAAAGGCCAAACGAAAGAAGGCGATAGAGTGACCCCAACCTCTTCTTTTAAAGGAGAAGATGATGAGCTGTCAAAGGCTTTTTCAATATATTTTTAATGATTAAAAATGGAAGATAATTACTTTTTTGGTAAATCTTTTAATTTTTAAAGCGGAATTTGGAGACTGACGCCAGCTGTGACGACAGCCTGGTATTTAGTAAGGGAAGCACGTTTTGTTTCTCCGTCTTTTCACGGATGGAATATTCCACGAAGATGCCTCTTATGAAAACATCAAATGTATTTAATGGCCTAATTTTTAGAAAATTTTGGGTTTTATTTTGAATATTTCCGCATGAAAGCAATGTCTAACACACATTTCATAAGCGTTAATTGATTTCAAACAAAAAAGATAAAATATAAAACGACCATTAATTATAACCAAAGTCTATCAGTCGGCAGATGCTTTTTTATATGCGGCTCTCTTTCGTTTAAAATTAAAATGATGACGTTATGATTACATCATTTTATAATGCAATAAGTCTTTTAAAAGCTTTTCTGATTTCACACAGAGCTCGGACCTAAGTTAGCTTGTGGGCTTTTTAATAGGCTTAATAAGCCTGATGGGCCTAGCCTCTCTCTTATAAAATCGACGAAGAAACGACACAGCAGGCAGTTAGATATAAGAAAAACGTCAAGCTGTACGGTTCAGAACAATACCAAGACATGATAAAAAGACCATCAGATGTGAGGCGTTTAACCGTCTACCTGAAATTACATTTTTGTCCTAAATTGGTTTGCTATGAACCGGTTTTCAAACATGGTAAACCAAAGTCAAAATTTGAGGAGGATACGACAGCCTTTTGCGCGATCGACGGGAAGGAGGTATGCGGCGGCGGGAGGTTAGGAGAAGGAGGAGGAGAAAAGAATGTGCTATGTTCTCGTGCTAGCTCTTTGCCTTCTTCTGGAATGCCTTATTCTTCTACTTATCATTCTCACCGTCAAGCTTCATTGTCACACGCCTCTGTAGAACTACTTGATGCGAGTATAGGTTTGAGAGGTTTCTCTAGTAGCACTTCTGATGGTAGTGATGACGATATTAAATCTGAATGCGATAATGATGATGAAATTGGGATCAATTGTGTTGATTATAGTACTGATCAACAAGAAGTAGAGAGAGTCTGCAAAGTGATTGATGAATTGTTTGCGTTAGATAGAAACATGGAAGCTGTTCTTGATGAAATGAAAGTGTATTTATCGTATGATCTGATCGTAGAGGTTTTAGAACGGTTTCGACATGCTAGGAAGCCTGCATTTAGGTTCTTCTGCTGGGCTGCAGAGAAACAAGGCTATGCTCATGATTCAAGAACCTATAACTCCATGATGAGTATTTTAGCAAAGACTAGACAGTTCGAGACGATGCTTTCGGTTCTTGAAGAGATGGGTGAAAAAGGGCTACTGAATATGGATACATTCACTATTGCGATGAAAGCTTTTGCTGCTGCTAAAGAGAGGAAGAAAGCTGTTGGTATCTTTGAGTTGATGAAGAAGCACAAGTTTAAAATTGGTGTTGAAACGATTAATTGCTTGTTAGATAGTCTTGGCAGGGCTAAGCTTGGAAAAGAAGCTCAGGTTCTGTTTGATAAGTTGAAAGAGAGGTTTACGCCTAATGAAAGCATACTTCATGGCGAGAAACTACTTGTCCTGATGAGATGATGAAGAAAGGGAATTTTCCTGATGACAACTCGTACATGGTTTTGATCAGAGGTCTTATAGGTCAAGGGAAGTCCAGAGAGGCATGTAGATAATTGAGGAGATGTTACAGTACAAAAGAGTAGATACATGTTTGAGGCTCGGGCTTTATAAGTAAAACCATACAAGTTGTATCAATATTATGAAACAACTTGTGTTCTCTCCATTCGTGTATTGGCTTCCTGATGTTATTTGGTTGTGACATGTTATAATAGTGGGTTTATATGTTTCAAAGGCCTCCTTTAACTTTCAAACACACAGATATGATATATCTACCCAAGTATACCATTGAGTGATAGCGTTTTAGCAAAATTCCAAAACTTACTATTATTTTCTTCGAGTTTCTATGAGATACATTTGCTACACAAATTATGGAAGAAGTAAATACAAACACAAGACTTAAGAGAGGCAGAAGATGAAGTAGGCTCAAGTGCAAAAAGAAAAACTAAGAAATTGATGCAGCATTTGCAAGTTTGAGAGTAAAAGGAAGTTAAGGAGAATAGCAACTTCTTTGATCTATGAGTCTCAAGTCATATAGTGGTAACAAGACATGGGAAAGATACATAATAAACAAACCAGTTCTCTTATCAAGAAGACTCAACCTGAACAGTGCAACGGGACAAGTCTTTGGAAGAAGCCTTAGTAGATCATTCATTATCTTCTGCTTTTTGTCGTATGTGGTTGGCTCAACATACACTTCCAATAGAACAAGACTTGGTAAGTTTTTTAACATCTCCCTTACTTGTACCAGCTCTCCAGAATACTCTCCTCCGAAGTGATTAATTCTGAGGACCTCAATAGGAAAGAATAGTCACATAAACAATCACAAACTGATTCTGGATCCAGAGCATTGTAATGCAAAAAACCCTGAAAAATAAAAGTTATAAAATTTGAGATCCCCTTGAAGGTTTTAAGAATACATATATATTAGCCTATAGGGGTAACATTTGGGGGTTTGAGTCTTACATCAATGGTGATATGCTTTAGATGTGGAGAATTCTCTAGGAGATATTCCAGACCTATCCAACAAATTTCTTCATCAGTTCTAATTGACAAATGCAACAGCTTGTCAAACAAAGGAACTGCTTCATTGAACTCATAAAACATCTGCAATAGAAAGAAAGAAAAAACTAGTCAGTCCTAAATCTATGGATCAAAACTTGAACAAAAACAATAGAGAACAGTACTTACTCCGATTGTGTCTTCAACGTTTGAGCTAATGCTCTGATGTTGGTCATCATCTCCAACCGCCCAAACAACTCCTCATTCACGCGAAGTAGTAAATCTCACGCGAAGTGAATCAAGAACGAGTTTCTTGAGAGATGGAAACAAAGAATCCTCAGGGATCATATCAATAACAAATCCAGACCCGATTTTGAGTTTGACTACTGGTTTGCAAGCGAAAAACTCAGAAGGCAGGGAATTTTCTTCTTTCACATTGATCTCTAATTCAAGATCGAAGACGCCACACTTCAATACATTGTGCAAACAAGCGTTAACAAGATCATACGGAGCAATACCCACAGAGCGCAGTTTCAGATAACGGGTATCTCGAGCCACTAATTCATCTGTGAAATCTTTCAAGGTTCCACTAATCTCAGACGATGAATCAAAAACCGCATCCTCTATAAAGATATTCAGATTCCGCCATATCTTGGAGGTAGACTTGAAGCGCACGGCTTCGTTTGCAGCGAGGAAGGAGATAATGTGACAGATTATATCCTCTGGCAATTCGGTGATACTTCCCATACTTATTCTAAAACCCTAGAGAAAATCTCAATATCTTATGTGGAACATTCAGCGACTTTACTCCAATATCAACCAGAATTCAGAATCACTGGTCGGTTTCAAACCAAGAGACTCGCAATCACGTTTATGCAGAAATAAGAATGTTTAAGCGAATTGGGGAAGACAATGAAATTAGAGAGCTTCGAAGATAAATTTACGAAGAAGTAGAGCAGAGTCGTAGCATTTCTTGAAACCAGAGAAAAATAAAGAAGACGACTTGGGAAATTTGAATATTGTTTTTTTTTTTCCCAATCAATTTTGTTGTTTTATACTCGTAGGTTTTTTTTTTTGGGGGTCAAAAATAAGCCTTTTAATTAGAAATCATGGGCTTACAATAAGCCTTTTAATTAGAAATCATGGGCTTAAAGCCTGTTTAGATGCTGCTATACCATCTGCATCTCGAGAAATTGACTTAAAATAAACAAAGCCAAGATCTTTTGTTGACTTAAAATAGAAGTTTTATTTTGATTTTGATTTTGATCAAATGTGTATTCTGTTACCAAAACTAGGAGCCCGAAGATGGATCATAAATTAGTACACCAATTTAGATTTGCTAATAAGTGTTTAAATTTTGATGAAAATATAATTAAGAATAAACTTTTAGCTTATAAATAAAGATCTGGCGCAATAATCCTGAATAGCCACTGTTTTTATGATTTAATTATATATGTGTTTATTTAATGTATACATTATCTTTGATTTACTACATACTGTAGTAATTCTTTGTGAGCAGATAACTAACCTTACATTTCAACTATATATGAAAAAAGGAACGATTTTATTTATAATATTAAAAGGTTTGAAATGAGACAAATGACTCCTACCTACAACCTCATTGTATTCTCGACATAACAAAACACAATAGAGACAGTGTTCGCGTATTTCCCATTCATGATTATGTCGAGAATACAATGTGGTTGTAGGTAGGAGTCATTTGTCTCATTTCAAACCATTTCAAAGTTTTGATGTTTCTCTCAAAGCCATTCTTGATAAAGTATCCATCAATGCGTCCATACCATGCTCTAGATGTTTGCTTTAAACCGTATAGCGCTTTGTGAAGTTTAAGAACTTTTTCTTCTTCTTCTTCTATGAACCCTGGTGGTTGTTCTATGTAAACTTTTTCTTCCAGATCTCCATTTAAGAATGTTGATTTCACATTCATTTGGAAGAGTTTCCATCCTTGTTGAGCCGCAATCGCCATTATGGTTCTTATTGTATTATATCTTGAAACCGGTGTAAAAGTTTCAAGATAATCCACACCATATTCTTGTGTGAATCCTCTGGCCACCAATCTTGCTTTATGTTTGATTGCTTCTCCACTTGCATTAGTCTTCAAACGAAAGATCCATTTGACACTAATCACATTTTTGTCTTTTGGTCTCGTCATAACTTGCCATGTTTTGTTCTTCTCTATCATGTGCAACTCTTCTCTCATGGCTTCTATCCACTTTTCATCTTTCATTGCTTCTTCTAAAGCTTGTGGTTCTTCAGCCATCATGAGACACATCTCACGTATAAGCGCTTCTCCTTTAACTTCATTTGTTTGGTTCATAAGATCATTGATTGATCGGTAACCTCTTGGACCAACAGATTCTTCTCCTTCTTCTCCATTTGAAATTTGAAGTTGATTGAAAGCGTTACTTACTTGATTTATTTGAGCATTTAGATCATTTCCCCCTCCTTGTTCTCGTGAGTTGATCTTGACTTGAGATAGAATCGCTTTTCTTTCTCCTTTTTCATCATGGCTCCATGTTTTCTTCTCATCGAATGTCACATCTTTTGACACTTCGATCTTTTCTTCATTTAGCAAAAACATTTTATATCCTTTTGATTCGTTGATGTAGCCTACAAATATCCCTTGTTTGGCTTTAGTATCAAGCTTTCTTCTCTTCTCATCTGGTATGTGTATGTAATATATACACCCAAAAACTTTCAAGTGATCAACTCTTGGTTTCTTTCCGCTCCATATCTCTATTGGTGTAACTCTTTTCTCCTGTGACTTAGATGACAATCTGTTTTACAAGTATGTTGATGTTGCAATAGCTTCAGCCCAAAACTTGTTAGGTAACTTCTTCTCTTCGATCATTGATCTTGCCATCTCTACAAGTGTCATGTTTCTCCTTTCTGCAACACTGTTTTGTTGTGGAGAGTAGGGAGTTGTTATCTCATGATGTATGCCACTCTCTTGACATAATTTGATGAATTCTCTTGATAGAAATTCACCGCCTCCATCTGTTCTAAGCCTTTTGATCCGATTCTCCGATTGGTTCTCCACATAAGGCTTGAATATCTTGAATTTTGTGATCACTTCACTCTTGTTTTTTAAGAAATACACCCAGGTCATCCTTGAGAAATCATCAATAAACGTAAGAAAGTACTTACTCCCATTTATTGACTCCGTTTGCATTGGACCACAAACATCCGAATGAATGAGCTCCAAGGTTTTGTTGGTGTTGCTTTGAGATTTCTTTGGGAAACTCCTCCTTGATTGTTTCCCATCTCACAAGCCTCACATATGCTTTTTACTACTTCAAACTTTGGAAGATTTTCTACAATCTTTTGCAATTGCATTGTCTCCATCTTATCATAATTCACATGACCAAAACGCTTGTGCCAAAGGTTTGTTTGTTCTTCTTTCTCTTCGAAAGCCACATATGCTTATTCTCTTGATTTTTTTCCAATGAATTGGAAAACTTCTGTCCTTCATCTTGATGTCCAAGATCTTCCTTCCTTTTAAATCTTGAATCACACATTTGTTGTCTTCAAAGATGACTCGATATCCGTTGGACATCATTTGAGAGACACTAAGCAAATTTCTTGCTAGTTCGGGTACATAAAGTACATCTTTGATAACATAACCTCCTTTGTTTGTGAATACCCTTATATCTCCTTTGCCTTTGGACACAATCTTTCCACCGTTACCAATCCTTATGGTAATTTTCTTGCTGCGATCCAAGGTGATAAAATGTCTAACATCTTTAGACATGTGATTGGTGCATCCGCTATCTACTAACCATGTTTCTTCTCCAATTGTTGAGATCTTTTTTTATTCAACAGCACTAAAGAGCATATGACACTCATCTTCATTTTCTTCTTCTGATTCTTCGATACTTAGATGTGCTCTTTCACCTTTTCTAAGTTTGCAATCTCTAGCTATGTGCCATGGCTTGTCGCACACATAGCATCTTCTTTCATTGTTTGCACCTCTTTGTGGAACACTTTCACTCTTCTTTCTGAAACAATCTACCTCATTGTGATTGTTTTTCTTACACACGCCACACCACATGTTGGTCTTCCCATGGCCAATTTTGTTTTGCTTGTTTCCTCCTCTTGAGCCAAGCTTTTCTCCATAAAACGCACCCTCATTGATATGATATTCTTGGAGATTTAAACGCCTCTCATGCGCCTTCAATGTTCCTATCAATTCTGTGACAGAAATAGTTGATAGGTTTTTTGTTTGTTCAAGTACCCCAACGATACTGTCGAATTGTTGTGGTACAGAGATTAGAATCTTTTGAACCATTTGGTAATCATACTTCTCTTCTCCATGAACTCTCAGTTGATTACTCAGATTAATCAACTTGGTTGTGAAATCATTTATGGTTTCACCCTCCTCCATCTTCAGATTCTCATATTCTCTTCTTAAGGTCTGAAGATTAATCATCTTTACTTGTGCACTTCCTTGGAACTCCATTTCCAAAGCGTTCCAAGCCTCTCTTGTGGTCGATGCGGGAGCATTTCTCGGAAAGATAGATTCTGAAACTGCACTTTGAAGGATTTGAAGAGCCAACATATCTTTCATAAATTGATCTTCTCTCTCTTTGATCGATGCCGGTGTAGTGTTTTCAGAAGACGAACTCACTGTGATTCCATTTTCGACAATCTCCCACAACTTTCGTGTCTTCAAAATGGTAACCATTTTGATTTTCCAAAAACTGTGTGATTCACCATTGAAGATCGGAATAACTTGCTGCATTGTTGTCTCCATGGCTCTGATACCATGTAGAACTTTGAACTCTCAAGGTGTTTAAGGATCGGACAACACAGATTTTACTCTGTTTTTGTCTCTCTCTCTCTGTTTCTTGTTCTACACTCAATGAATCTCTCTTGTTAATCTTACTATGTTTTTGTGTAAAAAAAACTGCATGACTTTATTAGATAGTGAAACACATATTTATAGGTTTACAAGACACACTTTGGACTAAGAGTTGTATCTCTAATAGATGCCTCAATGTAGAGACACAAACATTCAAATAACTACTTGGCGGTTACTTATATCATTTGTATCAAAGTGATACGAATGATTTAATACTACCGACTCTTATAGACTAAATAAATAAAAACAAATATGAAGACTTAATCACTTCCAACAGGTTTGGTTTGCACTGAAGAACCCATGCAGGGTTTCAGACGTAATAAATCAAACCGAACCAGAATCAAATTTAGGATATGATGACAAAGTTTTAGAGCTATAGCCTTGTCTCTCTTTTACAGGAGCAGAGAAACTAGCGTGGGAAAATTCACCTGAAGCTCAAGCCATGAGAGAAGCTCGATCTTAATACCTGGAGAACACAAGGACGCTGAAACCACCAAAATCCCATAGATCTAATCAGTTGCTTTTCTACTTGCAAATGCTGCTTCAGTTTCTTCTTTTTTTTTTTTTTTTTTTTTGATAATTGGTTGTTCTTCTTCTCTTTGAGAGTTCAAAATATAATTTTAGTATTTTGCCAAAGGCTAAATGCAGTATTTTCTTGATACGAGATGCTTGCATATTAAGGACAAATCATAAAAGATGTCTCTGCGTTTTCTTATTGGACTTGACATTACTCACTCGCTCTCTCTCTCTTAAGTCTCGTGTTGGTATATACTTTTTTCATAATTAACTTGTGTACATAAGTATCTGAAATAAACCAGAAGAAAAATCAAATTTTGAAATTTTGCTATATAATATACTATCACTCATATAGTATGCTTAGATAGATACATACGTATTTTCATATATATGGGTAGATATATGTGTGTTTGAAGGTTAACTCGTACAATGAAATTCAAGAGCTTCATGAAGTTAAATTCCATCTTCAAAGAAGTAGAACGGACTCGTAGCATTTCTTGAGAGCAAAGAAAATAATGGAAGAAGACTGGAGAAAGTTTGAATTTTTATTTTCAATCAATTTTGCTGTTTTATACTCGGATACATAATGTTTTAACCCAATCATTTTCCCCTATAATAACTGAATCAGTTTCTCTCGTTTCTTGAGCATTAAAAAACTGCCTCGTAATTTTGTCGTCAAATAAGAGATAAATTCGTTCTTATAGATGGAAAATATATTCTGCTGAATAAAAACATGATAACAGAAAACAATTTTCTCATAGACCTAACTCTTTGTATTTTTTAAAATCCACGTCATTTGTAATAGGCAGACATCAACATTTCTTGTGCCACGAAAGTTACGTAGTATATTTATAATTTACCAATGAATGGGTAAAACCCTTGCTATAATAATAGCTAGTAATTGCTAAATATTTAAGCACGGAAGCATGCAATGTCGAACACACGATTTTGCCAGTTCATCAAGGGTCTCGCAAGTGAAAAGCTGATGATAAGGCAGTAAGCCAGTTAGTATCCTTGTTTGCCACAAGGCACAACGTAAACACAGATGAATCTTCAAGACACCACGCTTGAGCACATCAAATAGACAAATAGGTCAATATTCTCCAAACACAAATCATTTTGGAAGAGTCAATACTCGATCCATAAAATCCGGAACATCTTCAACGGTTCTATCAAAACAAAGATCTGGTATGATAGTAAAGAGATTATGCCGCCTTTTAGAGAGAAATGTCGTGAACGCAAGCTCCTTCAACGGGAGGAAGGATCCAATGTGAGAAATGATCTCGTCTGGTAGACCATTCATACTCTCACAATCCCTAGAGAATCCGAAGAAAACTCCCTTTTAATCTCTTCAAAATCTTAGAAAACAAAATGAGGTGGCATGCATGATCCGTTGTAATCTTCAAAACCATCTGTGCGCAGACCATTCCGTATTAAGTGGAGTCATCCATTGTAAACGCGCCACGTATTTCATGTTCTATTTACCGCTACCTGAATTTAAATTTGTTGTCTTAAATTGGTTTACTATGAACCGGTTTTTAAACATGGTAAACCAAACGGAGCAGTCGAACCAAATGTCAAAAATTTGAGGATATCGTTTAAGGGTTTTAATAGTGTTTCGCTCTCGCTTGCTCATCTGAGCAAAATAAAGGAAACTAAATTAAAACCCCTCCGGCCAAACTGTGGGTTATATTTATCTGAGAAACTCTTGAAGCTTTGATTCATCGGGAAATTAGATCTTTTTGAATCCTCTCTGGGGATATTTAGAACATGAAGAAGGTGAAATTTTTGGATTGGTATATGAAGATCGCGATTGGATCGACTATTATTGGCGGAGGCATGGAATTCTTCATGATCAAGACTGGTTTCTGTATGTCCCATCTTCTCCTTTTTTTCTCGCTTTAAAATTTCATTGATAAAACCAAGTAGAAGCCATTGATTTTGACATAGTTTTAGTCAACATTAATTTTGGAAAATCTAGGATAGAAATGTTTAAAATTGTTGGCTTCTGGGGACTTTAAAAAGCTTAATCTCTTAAGTCTGACGTTGTAAGAATGCTTATTGAGGTTGAAGTTTCTTACTTTCTTGTGGATTTTGTAATGTTCATGTTCAATTTCTAGATTACACTGGTCTGGTCGCTTTGACCAGATATCGTTTGCTTACTTAAAACTTGCAGACGACAAGGTTACTGTTATAGAAGCAGAGAAACGAGCGTGGGATAATTCACCTGAAGCTCAAGCCATGAGAGACGCTCTTAATCCCTGGAGAAACAAGGACGCTGAGACCACCAAAACCCCATAAGAGAAGCTCTTCTGCTTCACTTTCTTATCTTTGACATGTTAAAATTGTTATTTTAGTGTTTTGAGATACGAGATGCTTATATATTAAGGCCAAACCATAACACATGTCTTTGTTTTTCTTTATGCACTTGAGTCTTGTGTTTCTTCTATACCACTCAATAGTATATACTTAGATATATGTGTGCTTTGAAAAATATAAACCCACTATTATAACATGTTACAACCAAATCACAGATAGTGTAATGTTCAGATATATGTTACAGTACAAAGATATAATGAAACAACTTGTCTTCTTTCCATTCGTATATTGGCTTCCTGATGCTTCTCAGTGGGTTCTCAAGTGGGAAATTAGAACCTCAAGTGTCCCACTTGTGGTTCGGATGTTCAAGCTGTGCGAGTAAAGTCATGCTCTTGATTGAAAGTTCTCACTCAATAAACCAAGAATTTGCAGATGAGCTCAAGTAGAGAACCATTTACTAATGAGCACAAGCTTTCTCAGAGTCAGTGACTGAAAGATCCAGTTACAAGTCTCAAGTCATCAATCTTCCGTCTATCTTTGTTTGAATTTCCTTCTAGTCATCTCACCCCATCTGGCAAAGATCTCTGCAGCAGCAAACTTACCAGAGAATTTAGCTCTCTGTGACAATTCCTCAAATATCTCTGGCTGTCCTCCTCTGTGAAAATCAGCAGCAAACTTGTTATAATCAATCAAAGGAGTTTTCATTCCTTTGTCAAGCATCTCCTCTAAGTATCTACACGCTTCTCTCGAATTCCCATTACCTATAAGCCCTCTGATCAAAACTGTGTACGAGTTGTCATCAGGACAAATCCCTTTCTTCATCATCTCGTCCCAAACTGCTCTCCCCATCTCGTAGTTTCTCGCCATGAAGTAAGATTTCATTATCATGTTGAAAGTGTGTATCGATGGCTCGATCCAGTCCTGTATCATCTTGTTGTAAATTCTTGTGGCATGTTCCGGCATTTTCTGACTAGCCATCAGTTTGATCAGCGCGTTATACGTTTTGCCATCCGCAGGATGTCCTTTTTCTTGCATCTCCTTGAGCAGTTCGTAAACCGTATCCAGCTTCTTCTGAGTCCCAAAACCCGTGATCAGACACGTGTAAACCGCAGCATCAGGTTGCAGTCCAGAATCAATCATGTCATCAAAGTACTCAATGGCAGCTTCCATGCTCGACTGTTTACAGAAATCACGGATCATGATGGTATAGCTACGCACATTAGGACAAGGTCCCTTAGACTTCATGACATGGAACAATTTGATCGCATCTGATTTTTTCCTACTCCTCAACAAACCTTCAAGCATAACATTGTGAGCTACAATATCAGGTTTCAAGCCCTGATCAATCATACCATTCCAGATTCTAGCAGCTTCCATCAAGTTCCTCACACGGCACCAACCATTAAGTAGAACAGTGTAAGTCATCATATTAGGCGTAAACCTCTCTTTCAACTTATCAAACAGAACCTGAGCTTCTTTTCCAAGCTTAGCCCTGCCAAGACTATCTAACAAGCAATTAATCGTTTCAACACCAATTTTAAACTTGTGCTTCTTCATCAACTCAAAGATACCAACAGCTTTCTTCCTCTCTTTAGCAGCAGCAAAAGCTTTCATCGCAATAGTGAATGTATCCATATTCAGTAGCCCTTTTTCACCCATCTCTTCAAGAACCGAAAGCATCGTCTCGAACTGTCTAGTCTTTGCTAAAATACTCATCATGGAGTTATAGGTTCTTGAATCATGAGCATAGCCTTGTTTCTCTGCAGCCCAGCAGAAGAACCTAAACGCAGGCTTCCTAGCATGTCGAAACCGTTCTAAAACCTCTACGATCAGATCATGCGATAAATATACTTTCATTTCATCAAGAACAGCTTCCATGTTTCTATCTAACGCAAACAATTCATCAATCACTTTGCAGACTCTCTCTACTTCTCGTTGATTAGTACTAGATTCAACACAACTGATCCCAATTTCATCACCAACATCATCATTATCGCATTCAGATTCAATTTTTTCATCACATTCATCACTACCATCAGAAGTACTACTAGAGAAACCTCTCAAACCTATACTCGCATCAAGCAGTTCTACAGAGACGTGTGACAATGAAACTTGACGGTGAGAATGATAAGTAGAAGAATGAATCAATCCAGAAGAAGGCAAAGAGCTAGCACAAGAATATAGTACATTCTTTTCTCCTCCTCCTCCTCCTACCCTCCCGCCGCCGCATACCTCATTCCCGCCGACTACGCGGCTTTGACCGAAAACGGATTCGTCGGAATTTGATGAAGAAGAGCGAACGAAGAGGCGTTGAAGTCGATGGGAGCTGAGAGGAGTTCTAATAGAGCTTCTTCTATATAGCCAAGAAGCAGCAGCCATCGAAGCTCAACGGCGATTAGAAACGGCAGTCGTGGTGATAAGCGACTGAGACTAACGGCGGAGCTAAATCAGAGCTTCTTCCCTGTAAGGGCCATTAGGAATCATTTTGATTGGAAGCTTCGAATCAAAATCAGTGTGGCCCGTTATAGGCCCATTAAACTGCTTGTATGTTCATATCTTTGTATTACTATTTAACCCTTAGGACCGATTATTATGAGATATTATTTGCATCAATCATACCTTTACGTATCTTTTGTATGCGTTTATGGATAAAAATCATGATCAATCAATCGAATAAACTTCAAGATCAATTGAGGAATTTAAATCTTAACATATAAAATTTCTGGTTAACTTTTTAGCCAATAACACCAAGGACAGTCATACAACCATCATATCTTCTATTTCCTTGTTTTCGGATAGATGATACCCAGTTTCGAATTTGCTTATCTAGCTTCTTGATCAATTGGTTTGGTGGAAGTGGAATTTGGCCGTGTCTTCTAATGTTTCGTTCCTTCCAAATATAATAGATTGTAAGCTGAAATATGTATCTTATCAAGAAGAGTTGTTCCTTTTCCACCAACATGTCCATAAAGAGCTTTAGTACCGTTTCTCAATCTGTTGAAAACCGCCTCTTAAGCAGATTATTGGTGAGACCAAACCAGACCTCTTTTGAATATAGACAGTTGAAGAATAGGTGGTTGCGATTTTATAAGGTGTCCTAACAGAACACACAAGCATACGGTCGAACGGCAAAGATCAACAATCACAAGCCAGATTTTTCATTAAGTTCATGTAGAAAGAACATACAAAACAGAAAACTAAAACAAGCATAGACTCATTCGGAGATAAGACGATCAGATCCAAAACTTGATTATCCGGTGGACGTCGGAAGATCCACATCTCACAACGAATTGAGAAACCGAGTGAGAATAAGAAGAATCTCAGATCAGAAAATATCTGATTGAGAACGTATTAAAGAGTGCAGCACTCATTTTCTCTCCCTCATGAATACATTACTGATATTTGAGACGATACGATCCAACTTTGGTGAACTAACTTCTTGGAAGTAGTAGTTGAAAGTTTCTTGATATATAGGCTTGCAAAATTTTCACTTGAACGAATCTTCAGTCTACGTACATTGTTGTCCTTCTGCAGTTCATGGATCTCATAGATAACTCATCTTTATCGTTATCTTTTCGTTATTAGCGATCTCTAAAGACTTTAAAAGAGTGATAAACTTTTATCATTGGGATTACAACATTTTAAATCCTAACATATATGCATACTAAAATTTCCGGTTAACTTTTTAGCAACTGAGTGCTTCGTATTTTATTGGAATCGGTTGGTTAAAACCGGTCCGAGATAGTAAATTCTCATGGGCAGCGACATAAAAGCCACCCGTCCCAGGAAACGCAGCCTCTCTCATCCGCAGATCTAACCCTAATTTTCATATCGAGATTTCTCCGTAGAAATCATGTCCGATGAATCCGAAATCAGGAAGATCTTTTGCTCCAAATTGTTTCTGATTGCAATCTCTCTATCTCTTGTCGATCTGTTATAGTAAATTATTATCTGATTGATCTGTCATACTAAATCAATTTTTAATATATCTACTCCATTGTTTTCATGATCCGATTGTTTATTTCTTCTTGGTTTCGTAATTGTTGATGCGTTTACCGTTTCGTGTAATCTAACAGGGATTGCAACATGCGTCTTCTGGGACCTCGATGATTTCCCAGTCCCTTATGATTTGAATCCTAATCTTCTTTATCATAACCTAGAATCGGCTCTTACGGGTAAGGGTTATCCTGGTTGTTTGGAAATCTGGTTTTACTCTGGGAATCAAACGTTGCCGGATAAATTTGTTGATAAATTTCTTCATTACGGATTCGCCGCCTTCATTTTAGAAGGTGATTCCTCTATTTAAAACCGGATTCGTAATACAATTTTTTTTTATACATATGCATGTCTGTAATCCATTGATATGTACAGATTCAGGGGATATGTATGAGAGAGCTACGATGATGGTAAGGGACAGTCTTCTCTGGTCAGTGGACTTTCTAGTGCGCGACAATCCTCAACCATTAAATTTGGTTTTAGTCTCTGATAAATTCTCATCAGGAGAAAGATAAACCAAGGAGTTGCTCAGTTTTCTGCAAGTTTTGAAATCCACAGATATCAAGATTCTCTTAGCACTTTCTGAGGAACCCGAATCTGGAACGCTGTTTCCTACCGTAAGCTTCGAATTGCTTTGGCGTGGAATATTAATTGATCTTGGCTTGTGCCCTGTCTCTAAGTGTGGTAACAAAGCTCATGTCGCAAAACAAGTGGGACGAAAGAGGGCTCGACAATAATATTTTATTATTAATTATCTTTTTGTTCTCTGTCAAAATGCTGCTGTGTATTTATTTTATGAAATACAGTGACGTTTCATCTTTCGTATGTCAATCTCTGTTTTGGGTTCAAATGGTTTGCTGAAGCGTAAGCCATGAGAGAAGCTCTTCGTAATCCCTGGAGAAACAAGGACGCTAAAACTATCAAAACCTCAAGAGAAGCTTTTAATTCTCAAAACTCAGACCAGAAGACGCGACACGTTTTTGTTAACTTCGAACTGAGTTTGGGTAGGTAGTAACCGCATTGACTAAACTACCCCTAACTTTTACACTAAGCTATTCAAGTAAAGATCTCTTAGTTGAGGGTATTTATGTCAACTACTTCTATTCTCTTTCAAACCAACGTGCCGCACGCCGTATTCACTTTCTTCAAATTGGTAATGTATTGGGCTATAAAATACTAAAGGCCCATTATGTAACAAACTCACCTTTCGTATCAAAATATCAATTATAGGTGTTCGGTCCATTACGCCGATAATTGACATCTAAGAATACCGCTGAAACCGATTAACACAAGTTCAAAACTATGATTCATTAGTAGCACACAAATTATTATATCTCAATAATTCAATATTGCTTGTGTTACCCACCACAATACGAGATTATAAACATCGATCTTATAAAATAGTCATCAGCCCAAAGAAAATAATATTTTTGGTTTTAAAAAGTAATAATTTAAATTGATGATATGGAATTATTATTTTTATCAGAAACAAGTTTTAAACCCAATTGGTATTAAAAAAAAAGAACAACAATAAACGTTTCTACGAACTCATCCACTATAATTCCAATCCATTATAATAATATCACTATGATGCCTTGTCTTAGTAGTTACTACTATTAGGCAGTATTTGATTTGGCGAAACAGAATAGTCATTATTCTAAACATCGTGTCTTTGGCCATACCCATTTTAAAAAACTGTTCATATCCAAATATCACTTGATGACATTAACTGTCCAAGCAGAAACTGCAAAATTGATAATATTCAAAACATTGATTTTGTCTAAATCAAATTATCCCAACTCATAGCTTTCTAAAACCCCACGATAAAATCTCTTACGATAATGCATTAAAAACTCTTATTATTCCAGCATCACAAGGTTGAAATTTTGATATCATGTTGGGTGGCAAGAAGAACAACTTAACATTATTCAACCCATCGATATTTTTTGGATGTGTTGGACAATTATCTACTACAAACAAAACTCTTCTACCATGCATCCTCTTGTCAAACCAGCGTATGTATTATTCAAAGATAACACTTGTCATCCAAGCTCTTTTGTTGGCACTATAGTGACAATTCAAACTGTCTATGTTGACATTCTTGAAGCAACGTGGCTTTGCATATTTTCCAATAATCCATAAAGGATTTTTTTCAGACTCATCCTCATTGCAGCAAATAACAACTCTTAGTCTTTCTTTGACTTGTTTTTTTTCCTTTAAGTTGTTTTGTAGCAAGAGAATGATCAACTTGTAACATGTAAAATAAACTAGTTTCATCCATATTAAAAACATCTTTCATAGGGAACTTATCTATCTTTTCTCTTATAGCTTCCAATTTCTTTTCCATGTCTTGCACATCAACCGAACCACTCTCTCCAAAACGATGAAATGACTTGATATCATGTCGTAACTTGAACTTTTCAAGCCAGTCTTGAGAAAACTGGTGCACATAATCATGTTGGGGGTATACAAGTTTCATTGTTTCTTTTGCCTTCTCCAAAATTAGTTCTCCAGTCATATTCACACGATCTTGGTATTGGAGAAACGACTCAAAAACAAATTTCTCCATCTCTGGAAATTTTGCTGGTTTGTGCCGCTTAATATCTTTTCCAGTTTCCAGGCTGGTGGAAAGATACTCAGCTGATCATTTGAGTGTGTTTGAGATTATACCTTGACTAATTTTTAATTGGAACTTCGCTTCAAGCCATAGTTGCAAATCTTTTTGAGTGCACTTAGTATTATTCCTTTTGTACTCACATAACTCTTTTCGTATTTGATCTGTCATAGTTAATTTTGTAACACTTTTTAGATGAGAAGCTATTGCTAGAGTTTATATGAAAAAGGTGTAACAAAGAATAGTGTTTAGTCAAAAGCAATAGAAAAACATTATAAACCAAAGTAAATCTCATGAAAAAAAGAAATAAAAAATATTCACATAATGTGAAATATGTAAATAATAAAGCATAAGGAAATTCAAATAATTTTTTTTAAGAATATGAGTTTTAAAGAAAATTTTTCGTTTACATTTAAAGAATTTTTTAAAATATTATGGATCAAAAGATATTTCTATAAATTAATATCACGATTAATTAATAAAATATCAAAGTTCAAACATTATTAATTTATAGAGGTTTTACTGTATATATGAAGATCATATTTTTAGTAGTTTTTAATGAATTTCTGTTAGAATTTATCACTAACTATTCTTATATAAAAAAATATTTTGTTGTGTTTTAAATTATCTTATTGTTATATCGTCTATAAATTTGTCATAAAAATAAGTAAAATTTTCAATAAGTTTTTTAATTCTAAATATACATTTTTCAATAGTCGTATAGATTGTTCAAATACAACAATTAAGGTCACTAATCATAAATTTGAATTTTTTTAATCGTTTATATAAGTGAATTCATCTATAATCTTTGTTATTTATTATTAAAATAATTGGTTTTTCTTTTAAATTTTAAACTTTCAAGTTCAAAACTATTAACATTTATAACATCCAAAACATTAATTTTATTTAGATCAAAAAAATTTCATTTATTGATTTTAAATTTTTAATAAAACTCTCTATAAATTAATAAATATTATTTTATATTATAAATTAATATTTGTTAACTTATAGATAAGTTAATATCACTATAAATTAATAAAATATAATGGTCTCAACATTGTTAATTTATAGAGGTTTTACTGTATTTAATTAAAAAGTAAGGATATTTCAGGTTATGTAAAATTCTACTTTGTGGAATGGAAGATGTACTATTCAACCTTTAGATTTAAAGCGCAAATGAATAAAAATGGTGAAAAGTGTCAATTTCCTAGTTGAAATATATCATCTTTATCTTAATTTTAGGGTTATGATATTTTCTCAAATTCTTGAGGGAATCGATTATTTTGAGATACTATTTGCGTCAATCATACGTTTATGTATCTTTTGTATGCGTTTATGGATAAAAATCATGATCAATCAATCAGAATAAACTTCAAGATCATAAAAATGGTATGATATAAGAGTAATTTGATTTTTGTACACAAAATATTTTCCAAACGATGAAAAATTATGTATAGTTTTCAAATATCTTAATAAATATAGGGTAGTTATACATCGAAACATGCTGTCGTTTACTGGATTCCCCTACAAACTTTTCATTATAATGGGTCTAATAAATTTTGAGACTTTAGTTTTTAAAAATTATGTAATGGTTTCTTCGTCTTCAGATGAAATCTGCAAACTCTATGCCAACGTTTTTTGGAAAATTCACATGAGCTAATCTTAAAAAGGCATATGTTTTATGTTAAAGTTCTATGTTTTTCTCCTAAACTATATACTTCATTTTCTATATATTTTTATTTTAGATTTTCAAATGAGCAACTACGTTGTTTGGGTAAGCTGTTCTCATTATCCTCAAAAAACGAATAAAACAATGTAAGTGTTACTTCAGAAAAAAAAACAATGTACCTCCTTGACTGATTGGCTGAAAACTGCCACATTCATTGTGAAAGGACCCGTCCCGAAAACTCTAAATCGGGACCGATTTACTAACTCAAAAACACGCAAAAACAACAAAATTAAAAAAAAATTATAACAACTTAATTAATAATTTATTTATTAAATTTACCAATTAAATAAATAAATCAATTCTAATAATTTAGACATCTTATTCATTAAATTTACTAATTTAATAATAAATCCAATCTAACAACTTAGCGGAAGTAAAACATCATACGACAACGTCTAACAATCGACATAAATAAAACAGCATAAATCACCTAGACTCTGGTCATGTCATCCATCCCCACAGCCTTAGTCCCACGAGCTCCAGCAAACTCAGTCACTACCTGCATCACATAACGAGATGCCTCAGTATAAAAGATACTAAATAAGGCATAAAATCTACCGGCTAACATCACCATATACACCACACAATATGCAACCATGTACACACACACATTATCCCACGCAATCCACAGCACAATCAACCACTTAAACACAACCACCCGAGTCCTACTACTAATTCGGGTCTTAACACGCAGACACTCACCTCGAAACCTTCGGAATATGTCCGAGATAAAATTTGACGACTTCTGAAACTTCCAGAAATCCTAAATACCTATTTACCAAAAATACTCGGGACATAAAAAATATTAATATCTACTAAAATAATATTAATTATAATATTAAAATATTATTAATTAATATTAAAATAATAAAATAATAATAAAACTAAACTAAACCCTAAAACTAAATCGTGACTTCTCCTCCGATGAATGTGGCCGGCGATCACCACCACCGACACGCCGTCCCATCCTTCCCAACCCACACCGCAGAGGCTCCCACACGTCACGGCCAAGAAACCCAACACCCAAGTCGTGCGAACTCCAAGCACCACCGATCACAATCGCAACCGGCCACGCCACCGAATCACGCGATCGATCACACCACCGAATCACCATGAGCACCGCCCACCACGCTAAACAACCTCCAATAAACATCTCATCACAACGATACCTCACGTGAAACTCCACCACAAGGAAACGACAAAACGAACAACTAGAACAAGAAGAGAACCTTACCGCGACTCAGCTCCCTCTCTCACGGCACCACCGGCCTCTCTCTCTCTCTCTCTCCACAAAGCTCTTCCCTTTCAACTTAGGAGGCAGCTAGGTTTTCTTCAACACACGGAGGAGGCGATACATACGCAGTATACATATATGTGTATCCAAGTTTTCGTATTACACCGATCGGTCCTCCAATTTCTCCCAATTTCACAATTGAGCCCAAAACTTTTAATTTAATAGATTTAGTCCATCCGACAACTTCCAATATGATCAATTTGATCCTTAACTTTTAGAATTCTCAAATGGCCCCAAACTTCCAAAGTTATCAATTAAACTCAACTGCAACTTCCGGATTTAAACAAATCAACCCCTAACTTTTAAATTCAATGATTACACCCCCATTATTGGATTGTGAATGTTACACGTTGTGTCTTCTTTCTATATGAAAGAGCTCAAAACCTTCATCTTGAAGTATACATAATTCCCTAGGCAAAAAAATTTTAAAATTTCTATAACCAACTATACCCATGACAAAATAATCATCACCATTTATTTAAGGACAGATTCAATTGTAGCTTTTAGATTTTTAAAATCTTATCCATCTACCAACAAACGTACAATGTTTTCAAAGTAAAAAAAAAAAAACAAACGTCATTGTCTTGGCCTCCTTCTTTCATCACAAATTTTGAATGTAATACATTTTTGAGTCGCGTGGAAGCCTCAACAATAGCTGCATTGAATCTTTTATAGTGAAAGAGATATATAGAAAGTGAATCTGTGCGGCATGCGTCACGTTTGTTTGGTTGAAAGAGATATAAGTTATTGACATAAATACCATCATTTAAGGGACATTCGCTTGAATAGTTTAGTTGTTTGAATAAGGTGTTCTCATTATCCTCAAAAAACGATATACTTTTCTAATCCATTTTTTAGCCATATCCAATTGATTACACACATTGCTCGAATACTTTTTAAATTATTTTGTGTAATTTTGTTGACTTTGTATATTCGTTTATTGGTACGAGAAAGTTTCATACTTTCACCTTGATAGAATCTAGTCTAGATATTTAAAATTCACAATAATTTTTTTCTTTGGAACAAAAGTTTCACATTATTTATAGCACACAAAAATTTGTATGATTTTTAGAAGCGCTTTATTATTATTTTTCTTTCAGTACACAGTAATTTGTCATTTATTAATCAACATCCACAAAAATTACTTATTAATCAAGTTACAACAATCAATATTTCATTGGACGGTAGAATGTAGTCTAGTTTGATTTTAAATTCACATATTAGACTGAAAATGCATCATTTTTTTAATCGGTGGAGCATATAAATTCATCTCAAATCAATCCATATCTTGCTAAATGGTTGAATAGAACCAAAACCTTATTGGATTCATTACGTCTTTGAATGCAAAATAAATACTAATCATTTTGATTGGAAAGCTTCGAATGAAAGTTATTTTAGCCCACTAAAGGGCCATTAAACTGCTTATGTATGTTCATTTAACCCTTAGGCCCATCAGTAGCTTTTGAGGGGAAGGTCTGTAATGCATCTCGCATCTTATCTATATTTTAGGGTCATGATATTTTCTCAAGTTTTTGAGGGGACCAATTATTTTGAGATATTATTTGTGCCAATCATTCGTTTACGTTATCTTTTATATATGTTTATGGATAATAATGATCATGGTCAATCAGAATAAACTTCAAGATCAACGTACGTACGTATGGTTGATATATATATAAGAGGAAAATATTTTCATCCATTATGTATATAATAATTCTGCCCTTTTGTTTTCGAAAGTTCAGAAATGTTGAGTTCATAATCTATATATAGCCTGCTTACTAGCTCAAAGCATGTAATATAATTCAATAAAACGTAGATTATTTCTATACGAATATAAGTTATATAGATCTAAAATATCTTTCTATAATTCATTATCAGTTGACAATCACTTTTATTTATATGAGGGTTTTTATCTTATCTTTACATTATTTTTCAACTGTAAAATAGTCATGAGAAAGGGATCTGCGGAATCCTTTTTTGTATATATCCAAATCTAAATATCTAATCAAGTGGGTTTTGCCAAGCTACTTGTATAAATAGAAACACAATCGCAATCTCTTCTTCTATTAGATATTTCTTCTCTAATAATTGAAAGCAAAAAGATAACATTTATATTATTATTTTTTTAAATGGAGGAAACGAAGGAGAGAAAGATAGTAGTAGCAGTGGACGAAAGCGAAGAGAGCATGGAAGCTCTTTCATGGAGTCTTGACAATCTTTTTCCATATGGTTCCAATAATACCCTCATCCTCCTCTACGTCAAGCCTCCTCTTCCCGTTTACTCTTCTATTGATGCGGCAGGTTAGTCTCGTCATTTCAATATATTTTGATCAAATTAACTATACCCTTAATTATAAATCGTTTAGCTTAGTTATAGTTTTTGTTTGGTTTATTTTTAGGGTTTATAGTGACCGGAGATCCAGTTGCAGCCTTGAGTAAATATGAACACGAGCTCGTGGAATCGGTCATGGCTCGATCTCGAACTGTGTACCAAGATTTTGAGTCCGATGTAAGCTTATTTCAATTTTTACATCACTTTGTTGGATTATATTTATAAAAAAAAAACTGAAAGTGAATTTACTCAAATATAGTACTAAGTTATGAGTTCGTTCTATTTGTTGTCACTTGTATTTGAAAAAGTAATTTCATATGTTTATATCAGTATTTAATACCAAAAAAAAAACATAGGATTAGCTCCAAAGAGATTTGACGAAAACAATGTTATTAATGTGCAGATTAATATAGAGAGACGAGTTGGAAGGGGAGATGCTAAGGAAGTTATATGCAACGCAGTTCAAAAACTTAAAGCTGATATGTTAGTCATTGGCACACATGACTATGGCTTCTTCAGAAGGTAATTCAAACTATGCCATCTAATATTATCATTAATCAATCTTTCTAGATTTAATCAATTAATTATTAATCATTAATCATTCTTTCTAAATTTATTAATAAAAATATGTCAACTAAGTTTATATTTAAACAAAAATAATAAATTATAATTATAATTAAAAAATAAAATAAATTTAGAAAAATCAGCCAATAAAATTATTCACTTAATATTATATTTAAAGAAAAATAACAATTAAAATTAAATAAATAAAACATATAAAATTATACCCTAAAGGATACAACTCAGCGAACCCAAGGGTTAAATTTTTTAATTTTTTTAATTTGTTTTATTTATTTAATTTATTATTTAAATACAAATAATAAATTAAAACTAAATAAATAAAACATATAAAACTATACCCTAAGAGATACAACTCAGCGAATCCAATGGCTAAAATTTTAAAATTTTAATTTGTTTAGTTTTAATTTATTATTTAAGTAAAAATATTAATTAAAACTAAATAAATAAAACATATAAAACTATATTCCCTAAAAGATACAACTCAGCTAATCCAAGAATTAAAATTTTTAATTTTTTAATTTATTATTTTTATTTAAATAAAATATTACATGGCATAATTTTATTGGATGAATTTAAATGAGGTGAACGGGTTCACCTCTAGGGGTGAACGGGTTCACCTCTAGGGGTGAACGGGTTCACCTCTAGGGGTGAACGGGTTCACCTCTAGGGGTGAACCCAAGTATTTTTCATTAATTAAGGCTTCAAGATCCAACTTTTAAAGACACAAAATGTTTTGATATATATAATTAATGGTTATTGATACAGTGGTTTGTGTTATGTTTCATTGATAGGGCTTTGCTAGGGAGTGTGAGCGAGTATTGCGCAAAACGAGTCAAGTGTCCAGTGATTATCGTCAAGAAGCAACCTCAAAATCATTGAGCTCATAATTACTCTCGTATGATTGCATATGTTTCAAAGCTATTGATGTAACAGTTGAATCAATCTTTGCATATATGCAATAATATATAATATAATTAACGGGTTTAATTAGATGTGATGGGAATTTTCATTTTAACTGATTTATGCAGATATTTAATGGTGGGTTTGAAAATTGGCTAATTAACGAAATATGTGATCTTCTTTGGTCGTCGTGTTCATGTGATCGCAATTTATGGATTTTAGGTTATTAATCAATTAGCAAGTGTTCTCAGAATTTTCATCTGCTAGTTACACGTAAACTCTTAGATGACTCTATTTCGCTAGATACACGTTATAGATTTACATTTCCGAACCTGTTAGAATATATTCCCTGTATAACGACTTGAGATAATGGAGTTGAAGTGAAATCTCCAACGATAGCTTGAAATTACTCCCCTGCATCATGAGGTCATGCGAGTACATTATGCTGGTTATATGTACATAGTGTTGTTCTACTCCTACTCTGTTCCGTAACCATTGTGTTGGTCGGATGGATTATATTTACAAAGCTGTTACTATTTTCTCCCTGTCACAAAGAAACATGTCTTACAGATGTTATTTTGTTCTGAATTGACATCTTTTGATGATATATAGTTTGAAATAATTAGCGAACGAAATAGTCAAATGACATGATGATTGGTATGAAAATTGGAAGAATAGCAAATCTATAGACTGAATCATAGTGTTATCGTCACATCATGAGGTCTCTTGTGATTACATAATGATGATAGCTGATGATTCAAGTGACTTAGAGATCACTAATAGACTTTGGTGTCAAAATATTACATGCCCTCAAATTCTATCTTAAAGTTTGTAACATTATTAGGTTGATGCAGTGGGCATATGACAAAGACGAGCTGCGTTATAATCTAGTCCTAACTTGGAAAGGTAAAGTGAGTCTGCAAATGTTCACCCACTTGAAGTTTTCATGTGCAAAGGCTTTAAATGGATATTTCAATATATCAACTAGATCAATGTAAGTCTTATTTATACAATGTGAGTCTATCTACTTGTTATATCTGACGTAATATTAAGATTCAAGTTGTATATGTGATAAACAACAATATTTGAATACTTTTGAATTATATATACAGACCAAAGTTGAATCCGATGAAAAGTGTGAACCCATTTGTCTGTGACTATGTAACTGTGTGGGGCTTAACTCTTAAGCAATGGCTGTCTCTTAGCTTTTTCGAAAATATACGAAAGATGGAAGACTTTTACTTTAATAATGTATGTAGAAAAGCCCATGTGGATCAAGTTCGACATATAACAATCACAATGTCCTACACACAAGACCAATCAATTTGACAATATAGATGTACCATAATGTGCGTACGTTTATATTGTTTTACATGTGTTATGTCTCTTTGTGAACTTATCATTGTATTCCTTTTTCTTCTTTTTAGGTCTTGGGAATCCAAAACAAACGAATCTGTGGATAACCCATATATGTAGTATTTCCATTTAAAATATGTGAAAATAGTTGAAACCTAAATAAATATTACAGCTCGAGTATTTGTGTTTGGAATATGGATGTCTATAATAAACTTTTTACAACGAATTATTTTGATCTAAGAAAACAAAATACTAATCATAAAAGTGTGACCAAACGAATAATTCAATTCGATCAAACCAGCCGGTTAAATTTGATTAATGTAAGCACAAAAACAAATTTACAAGAACATTTAAGTTGGTTTTTGGGGTAAAGGGATGCACATGGATCAGTCATTCCCACGTGATATCTAAGCCAAACACGTGCCGTCCTCCAAGCTCTCTGACTTTTATTTGATTGGTTTCAGTTTTTGTTCAAAACCCAAAGCTTTTTGGAAACAAAAGAGGTCTCTATCGTCTGAATTTGAGCAAAACTAGATGATTGGTTTGATGCCCAACGTAATATTCTCTATTTTCTATTCTATATTTCAAATTAGATAATGAAGTTAATTATGCAACTAGTACTTAACAATAGATTCTTATCTTAATATTTGCGCCAAATTTGACACTTATTTGGTTCTATATAAAAACCATGTCTCGGTAAAAGTCACCATAGGCAATGCACCCATCATGTTGCAACATCGAAACACCCAATTGTGTAAAAGAATGGTACGTAGAATATTATTGGACGTCCACTTGAAGTAGTTTTTATATTGTATGAATTTCAAAATTTCAAATAATATTTGTTGGTTTCGTGGACTATATAGAAATAAAATAATAATAAAAAATTAATTAAGATGCAAACATATGTCCGGGTGTTTAACTAGCTAGATTTATACAATAAAATAAAAAATGATCAAATTTTCGTTTTATTAAGTTGCATGTAACTATAATATGAACATTTATTTTGATTAACAAATATAAACTATGCTATGAAGAAATTGCTAACACATATTATATGTATAAAGATATTAATCAATGTGTATGTATGGATTAATATAAAGGGTATGCACGCTTTTTTTTCTTTGACGTTGAAGAGTATGTGTACGTATAAAGATGTACAGATTAATTTTTATATGTATGATATATCTATAGATAAACGCCGTCATGATATGCCTCTTAAGATGCTAACATGTTTATAGAATGGGGACCGTTGCCCTTAATTAATTAAACCCACTTTCAAACCAGATATTGAACTCATACGACTACTAGTTAACTACAATTAACACGTAATTATATGTCTAATGTTTGTTAATTATAATAATAGAGATTCGATAGGTCGTTAACTCGAGCCATCCTGGCATAATATATAGTCTCAAGACTCTCGAGTCTCAACCAATTATGACACTGTGTGTTTAGTATAAAATGTAGCCAATACAAATACATTGCCTATAAATCCAAAAAAAATGTGCAAAGAAGTTGGACCTATAATATAATCATTTTTTTGAGCTGCATAATTATTATTATTGCTGTTATATATACTTATTCAAAAACAAAAATACAGTTCGCACTCATAAAGGCTAACCGTCCCTTGGGTATTTATTTGGCATTGCATATTGTTTTTTTTTTTTTTTATAATTTGGAGATTCCTTCTGGTCTTAAACCCAGATTAATTTTCTCTAGCCCCAGCTTCGCTGTGAGTTGGATGGCCAAGTAGATTCGAACCCGGATTTCAAGACAGACACATACCTAACCTCAAACTACTGGGATACGAGTACTTTGTTAATATATTGCATATTGTTTTCAGACCATATATATATTTTGCTAGTTGCTACATACGTACACGTTGACATTGCATTGTTTGTAGACCATACAAAATTCTACATGATTTGCAATATCATGCTGTTTTCTTAGAAACATTAATTACAAGACGTGCCCCGTTTAAATTTATTACGTAATTTCACGATGCTATAAAATCAGAAAAGTTATATATATATATATATATATATATGTATTCATCAAAAACTATAACATGTACTACTATTAAATTCTTGATAAAATGGCCAACATCTCATTATGATCAAATATTATTGGCTCCACTCTAAAATTTCATTTTTGGCAAACAATAATAGCCAGAGAATCTAATAAAGAAAATAAAACTTGAAGTATATAGTAAGAAATAATTGAACATGATTACTCAAGAGATGGGTGATGAAATAATGCAATCATTCGTCATACTATGAAGAATTCAGAATATGACAAATCACAATGATGTAAATCATTTACATTTACATAATTAGTCTACAAATTTACAACTAGCTGATTGAGATTACAATTGAAAACTAAGGAATAGTAGACTCATTAGTCTAAAACCTTGCCTAAGTAGAGAATTGAAGAGAATATAGATTTAAGGAAAAAAATAGTATTGATGAAGAGATCAGAAAATTGAAGAGAGCTAAGAGAATATAGATTAAGGAAGACAAAATATTCTTGATGAAGAGATCAGAAAATTGAAAAGAGCTAAGAGAATATACATATAGATTAAGGAAAACGTATATTATTGATGAAGAGATTGTAATTGTACATATAGATATGAGTAATGGTTAAGAGTAATTATATGATTGAGATATACAGAGATTATTAGCTAGTAAGATAATAAGATAAGGAGTTACGATATTGATAAACATTGTTATGGCAAGAGAATAAATCGGATATTTAAAAAGAGAAATGGTGCCAGCTAAGGATAAAAAATTTCTCTCAGGTCAAAGCTGTCATAGTTCTTCTCTCTATCTTTCTCCTTTTCTTTATAAGCACTTCTCTTTCTTTTCTCAAATCTTGGAGGAGAAGAAGCAAAGAATTTTGGGGGAAAGAGTAAAAACATAAAAAAAAAAAAAAAAAAGTTAAATCTGGTTTTTGGATAGTTTGATCTATTGACCTAATCAGCAACCAATGGCGGTTTATCATGTTCTTAATGGAGACAAGAAGCATTGGTGGTTCACTCACAAGAAGGTAAATCATTAAACTCTATTCAATTTTTCTCTATTAACTTATATAATGGTCATCCCTTGATTATTTACTCAAACTACATTACTAATTTTATTCTTGATCTCTCAGCTTGTTGATAAGTACATTAAGGACGCAAGATCTTTAATGGCGAATGAGGAGCCAAACGATGTCGCTTCTGCCATTCACATACTAGACGCGGCGCTATCAATATCGCCGCGTTCAGAAATTGCGTTAGAACTTAAAGCAAGAGCTTTGCTATATCTTCGACGTTACAAGGATGTAGTTGACATGCTTCAAGATTATATCCCAAGCTTCAAGCTCGCCGTGAATGATGAAGAAGGATCCAATTCATTCGATGGTTCTTCTTACTCTTCCTCCTCCTCATCCTCTCAGCTCTCCCGGAAACTTCTCTCCGACTCATTTCCTCGCCGTAAAACTTCCTTCAATTGCTTCTCTGTTTCTGACTTGAAAAATAAAATAATGGCTGGGTTTTGTAAAAACTGCGATAAAGATAAACAATGGAGGTAATTAATTCCTTTTTCACTTTTTAATAAAATGTTCGTAGTACAATCATTTTACATAATTTATTATTTTTCAGTTTAATTAGTTTTGTTTGTAATATTTGAAGATAATATATTGTGTTTTGTAAATTTACAGATATGTAGTATTGGGACAAGCTTGTTGCCACCTAGGATTAATGGAAGACGCATTGATTCTTCTTCAAACCGGAAAACGCATAGCCAACGCCGAGTTCCGCCGTCTTAGTGTAAGCTGGTCCGATGATAGCTTCTCTCATATCCTCTCCGAATCATCCTCTGTTACTCCTCCACGCAAAGTCACCGAATGCGACACCGTTACTAACCTTCTTGCCCACACAAAAAACCTCCTCCGCCGTCGCGCCGCCGGATTCGCTGCCTTTGACGCTGGACTTTTCTCCGATTCGATCCGTCACTTCTCCAAAATCCTCGACGGTCGTCGTCGTCCAGCGCCACAAGGATTCCTCGCTGATTGCTATATGCACCGCGCCGCCGCTTACAGATCCGCCGGAAAAATCGCGGAAGCGATCGCTGATTGTAACAAAACCTTAGCTCTTGAGCCGTCGTGCATTCACGCGTTAGAGACTAGAGCTTCGCTTTTGGAAACGGTTCGGTGTCTTCCGGATTCGCTTCACGATTTAGAGCACTTGAAGATACTCTACAACACGATTTTACGTGATCGGAAACTTCCTGGACCGCCGTGGAAACGACACAATGTGAAATACAGAGAAATTACAGGGAAATTAATCGTATTGTCGACGAAATCGGAGAAACTGAAAACAAAAATCGCGAGAGGAGAAATGAAGAACGTTGATTATTACGGATTGATCGGAGTTAGACGCGGATGCACTAGATCGGAGCTTGATCGAGCAAATCTATTGCTTTGTCTCAGGCACAAACCTGATAAGGCTTTAGCGTTCATCGAACGCTGCGATTTCTTAAATCAGAGTGAGATTGATTCCGTTAAAGATCGAGCGAAGATGTCTTCGTTGTTGCTTTACCGATTGATTCAGAGAGGCTATTCCGTTGTGGCGGCAACGATAGCGGAGGAGGAACAAAGGAAGAAGGTGATGGCGGTGACTCAAATGTCAACGAAAACGGTTGAAGAATACGAACCGGTTGAAAAATCCGGTTCAGTTACAATAACCGATTTTGCAGAAATTAAACCGGGAAATTCAAGCGCATATCAAGGAGTTTTCTGCCGAGATCTTGCGGCCGTTGGGAGTTTACTATCTCGGACCGGTTTTAACCAACCGATTCCAATGAAATACGAAGCCCTCAGTTGCTAAAAAAGTTTAACCGGGAATTTTAGTATGCATATATGTAAGGTTTAAATTCCACGCGCGAATTTTTTTATCACTTTAAAATATTCGTCTTTTTCTAGTTTATGCTCTCCTTTCTCTTTAAATCTTTGCAGAAAATGCTATACTTCACGAATAAAAATCAAAGTAGTCTGAGATTAAAATTACCATTTAAGTAGAAGTGTCACTGTGACAAAATGAATACTAATCTGATGGATGAAAGAAAAAATGAATACTAATCGGATAAATTAATATTTTAAGATAGATTTGTCCGAATAAAATGGATAAATGAGTCTCACACAACAAATTAATAATAGTTGGAGGAATCCTTATCTACAAAGTTTGGCTGCCATTAAATGGTAATTGGTAATGGATTAACAATCTGGTAGATGAGTCGTTGATGTTTATTCGATTGTCAATGGATTAATTTAATTTCTTAGAATCTTGACCACATTCCGAAAATGTGGTTCGGTTTGGTCAAGATTATGATCTGCTATGCAATTATTATCAGCCATTTTTTTCAATTTAGGTTTCAGAAGTATCATTGAATACCACAGGAAATACTTTTTATTTTATTTATTTTAACAAACGCGACAGGGAATACTATGCAACCTACCTACTTATTAAATTAACATCACCATCGATCTCTTGTATATGTGGCATACATACGTTGACTATAACTATTCCATCTACATATTAGGTTTTTCGTTTATTTCCCAAAATTGGTGAAATATGCGAAAATGATGAAATAGTCTCCTTTCTTCTAATGTTTGATGTATATTTTACTCTTGTTTTTGTGCGATAGCAGAATTTGAAAAATTAACATATGGAATCAAAATGAAATGTAACGAAACTTGTCGTGGACTCGTGGTCACAGACTATGTAAAGTAAATAAGACACATACGTGAAAAAAAGATTTTGTTTCGTAAGAGTTATATACTTATATTTTTATCAAAAAAAAAAAGAGTTATATACTTATATCATCGTAACTCGTAAGCCAAGTGGTTCATCTTAGGTTGGGTGAATGTGGTTGAATTAACATACATCATGGGAATATGAGAAAATTAATAAAGTTGAGGGGCGAAAGTTAAAATAAAAAGAGCACGTGATGTATAGGATGTTGGGGACATTGGAAAGAGGATCAGTCGTGGCCAGGTATATGAATATGATGATGTCAGTGTGTATCCATGTGAGCCTATCATGTGTACTTATTACTTATTTAAAACCTTATTTTAACTTTTGTACTAATATAATTTTTTTGAAAAAATCTATTTAAAAATAGGTGGAAAGTGAGAATTATACTACTATCAAGGACGATAAGGTATTCGATTTTGGACAGAAGGACAGAGATGGGGTGTTTTTATTTTATTTTATTTTTCATGATAAATAACGCATCTCGAGCCAACAAAAAACAAGTTTGTATACCTAATCTAGTAGGAGTATTATGTTAAGTGGATGACAGAAACTAGATCGAGTTTTCCGATCTGAACTCTGAAGTACCTTACAAGTTACAACTTACAAGCAAAGAAGTTGAGCATGTCCTATCCAATAACTACCATTGAATATATATATATATATATATATATATATATCTTAAATATCTAAATGTGAATATGAACAGCTTTTTAAAATGGGTATGGTCAAAGACACGATGTTTACTGTATATTCTGTTTCGCCAAATCAAATACTGCCTAATAATAGTAACTAGTAAGACAAGGCATCATAGTGATATTATTATAATGGATTGGAATTCTAGTGGATTAAATGCGTTCGTAGAAACGTTTGTTGTTTTTTTTTTTAATACCAATTGGGTTTAAAACTTGTTTCTGATAAAAATTAATTCCATATCATCAACTTAACAGCTATTCTTTTCCCAATTGGATTATTATATTTTTAAAAACAAAAATATTATTTTCTTTGAGCTAATGACTATTTTATAAGATCGATGTTTATTATCTCGTATTGAATTTGTGTGCTACTAATGAATCATAGTTTTGAACTTGTGTTAATCGGTTTCATCGGTACTCTTAGATGTCAATTATCGGCGTAATGGACCGAACACCTATAATTGATATTTTGTTTCGTATTCCGTTAATGTATGTTGGGCTTTACTTTGGCCTAGTCACCAATGGTTTATTGAATAAAGGTTACTTGACAAAAAAGCCACCCCTCCCAGCAAACTAGGGGGTGGACCTGGTAGTCTGCAAAATTTCCTTTTTCTTCTTATTCGCTTGCGAGGTAGTTTAAAATCCGCGATACTTGCTTCAAGCATAAGCAGACCGTTAAAAATCCACTCTTGCAAGTTACTTGCCCGTTATTTTTTTTTGATGTAGATGCTAATATCTGAGTAATAGTAGTGTATGGTATAGAGGCGGATAATGCAAGTAATTGTGGCGGGTAGCGGATATAGGAGTGGGTAATTGCGAATAATTGTGACGGAATGCGGATATAGAGGCGTAATGGCGAGTAATTGTGGCGATACTGGGTATAAGGGGGTAATTGCAGTAATTATGGCGGGTAACAGGTATGAGGTATGTGATTCTGGGCGAATGTTGATTCTGAGAATGTGAGGCAAATACGGAAAAAAATCCCCATTGATACTTGCCCCGCTACTTGCAAGTAGTTGAAAATCCCGCCTTGTTACTTGACTTGCACGGAGCGGATACCCACTTTTACGGGCAGTGCAGGCGGGTCGGCAGGCGAGGCGGAGTAGCAGGTAATTGTGCCCACCCCTACAGCAAACACAGCCTCTAAACCCTAATTTACTTATGGAGATATCGCTTTACTTATGCATGTCTCCATAAGTAAATTAGGGCTTAGAGGCTGTGTTTTATCCCAAGTGATCAGAGCAAATAATAAGACAAGATTATTATCAACCCTACAACATCAGCTAGTTTCGTCTCCCTTTGCATTAGGATCATTGTAACTTTGGTCGATAAGATTTCCTCCATCTAATAGGCTTGCCGACCACCATATCGAGCTTACAGAATCAAGTACCAGTTCTGATACAACCTTAAGGGGCTCTGCTAAGAGAACATTGTAATCTCTCAATTTCAAATAGCTTATAGTATTGACAAACTCCGTGTCCTCTGAGATGTTGTTTGAGATTACCAGAATATTTGCTGGTTGGGGATTCTCCACTGCCCATACCATAATGCTCATGTAGATACTAGTCACTCTAGCATATTTATGCTTTGAATCTAATAATAATAATATTTAACGGAGATCAACATTAGAATAATATTCTATCTAGCTAAGAGAAAGACTAGGTTTATAAATAAATGAATCACCTTGGGGTACGGATTTGATTTTGATTCCGGCATCCAAAAATTTATTTAACAATTCATCCGGTAACGTTTTCTTCTGAACATAAGCTGAGATTGACACCTCACCTAGGTCACCGAACATTTTTTATTCGAGAAAAGAGTGATCGGAAAAAAACATCGTCGGCGATGGATTGGCTGACCAGATTCGTAGTAGCGGTGGCGTTTTTAGCCGCCGGAGTTATATTCTCGCCGGAGACATTTGGATCGCTGTCGAATGGTGAGAATTCGACGAAGCTTTTGATCTTCCTGAAGCTAGCTCATCTACTCAGCTTTGCTACAGCTTGGGGAGCTGCTCTCTGGGCTACCTTCATCGGAGGAATCATCATGTTCAAGTACGAATTCTCTTCTCTCTACACATTTTACTCGAATTCTCTTCCGATCATCTTCTTCAATTTCGTCGAATTAGAGAATTAGGTTCTGTGTTGTGATTCCTTTTTTTTTCGATTGATTAGGAATTTGCCGAGGCATCAGTTTGGTAATCTTCAGAGCAAGCTGTTTCCAGCTTATTTCACTTTAGTTGGTTCTTGCTGCGCAATTTCACTATCTGCTTTTGGTTATTTGCATCCATGGAAGTCATCTTCTGGTGTTGAGAAGTATCAGCTAGGGTTTCTTTTATCCGCTTTTGCTTTCAATCTCACCAATTTGTTTGTGTTTACTCCCATGACCATCAATGTAAGTGGTTTACAAACACCATCTTCATTCATTTTTGCCTGATTCCTCCAAATGCATACCAATGGTCTTACTTTGGTGTAGATGATGAAGCAAAGGCACAAAGTCGAGAGAGAAAACAACATTGGAGATGAAGTTGGGTGGTCTAAGAACAGAGAAAAGGCAAAGACGATCCCAAAGCTAGCTGCCATGAACAAGAAGTTTGGAATGATTCACGGTTTATCATCGCTAGCTAACATTTTGTCATTTGGAAGCCTTGCTATGCATTCTTGGTATCTTGCAGGGAAGATGAATCTCTAGTTTCCTCATACTCGTCTTGTCACAAAGGTTTGAGCTTTTATGCCCCCCTTAATGAATAATTATCTCTTTCGTTACCCCTTTGTAAGATTATGTCAGTAGTACAAGACTCCGAACGTGTAAAATCATGAAAGAATTTGCTACAGTATCGTTTTTTTGGTCTTACACTAGATACTACATTATTCTCTGGAAATAATTGATGTGTGATAGAGTTTATTACAGAATAGGCCTAACTTTCACTTGAATAAACTAAAATCTGCTTGTGAATGGTGAAACATTACACCATAGACATTGCTAATTAACAATCTAATAGGGAGAAAGAAGATGATCACTAGTTGACTACTCCTTGATGCAACAATTCTAGTTATGAGTTTCAAGGAATCTCTTCCTGTAAATAAAATGTTTCTAAGAAAGAACTTGGCCCTCCATTGATCCCTCTTAGCCTTTAGCTGCTTCAGCTCCTTACGGATCACATGCCTCAAGGCTTTTAGGTAAGAGCTCATATCATGGTCTCTTTTGATTTTTCCTTGAGACCCATAAGAAGAACGATCACTGAGAATCTCCAAGGGGTGAGGTGAATTAAAGAACACTCTCTTTGCAGCTCTTAGTCCTTTTTCGGTTTCATCGGTATTCTTAGATGTTAAGACGTAAAGACCACTTCCTGAAGGAAGTAGAGGGTGTGGCGTAGAGAATTTCTCGGATGGTTGTAGAATTAGAAGCTTCCCCATGGGAGAATACAATAAATTCTGCAGAAAAAGGCAAACAGAGTAAGCAAGCCAAGAAACAGTGATCTGAACCAAACAGCTTAAGATGTTTTTCACATTTTACCTGGTTATTCAGACAAGGATGGTTCCGGAAGTTTCCATTCAATGCCTTGAGAACCTTTGCGGCTCGAGTAGGGTAATTGCAGGAGAATGCTCGGGGAACAATATCTCTATGCATTGAGATTCCGAGGAGATGACTCTTAGGCAATCCGAGTTTCTGAAGAAGCCTATCGCCTCCGCACATGATGCAAGGTGAACCAAAAGTGATCACAGGAAGCAGAGAAGAAGCTGGAACTTGGCCCCGGATCAGAAGCATGAGGTTCACAAGCAGTGATAAGCTTCCGCCTAGAGAATGTCCGCTAAACCTGAGAAAAGCACGGTTCTTGCCATGGGAATTAAGGTGGGCGTGAACTTCTGGTAACATCTGTTCGTATATTCCTTTTGCAGCTTCGTATATGCCTCTATGAACAGGCACATCAAGCTCCTCAAATGGAACTGGCTCGAACAGAAGGTTAGCTTGCCATGAGGCCAATGAATCTGATCCCTGTAAAGCATTTGAGTACTTTCTTAAGCTATCTATTGTCAAATCTCAGACCATTAAAGACTAAGCGCAAAGAGCAAATTACCTGAATAAAGAAGAACCTGGTGCCAGTTTTATCATCATCACATACGAACCACTCGCAAGGCGGTGAGTGGTTTGATTTGAGATCATCCGCGACTGCCTGCTTAACATCCTCTTTCGCTGCCACGACTGCTGTAACCGAATCAGCAGTGGCCAGTAGCGATGCTTCGCTGTCTTGTCGTTTAGAGGATCCAAAAGGAAGCACAGTCTTAGAATGAGAAAAGAGACGAGATGCTGCAGAAGCAGCAATTCTGTAAGCAACAGCTGGGTTAATGAGCTTCTTCTCCTCCTCTTCTTCATCACCATTGTCGTTCTCCTCAACCTTAAGACTCATCCTCTTCTCGATAGAGGAAGTCACGAATCTCAGTTGCTGATATTTCAACAGATTCTCAGGCTGTAACAATGATAAACAAAGTCATATCAAAAAGGATCAATTCAGAAACTAAGTCTAGAGCTTTTTGATTCAATCTCTCAAATTCACCTTGATTTTAGGGATTGAATAAGCCAAATTCCCCAAAAACGACAATTTTGCAAACATCTGTGCATCTTCCACCGGAATTTTCCTTAACATCTCCGAGAACTCTTCTCTATCAATCACCATCTCTTCCTTTTCTTCTTCATCATCATCATTGATTTTGCAGAAATCACATTCCTCACATATCTTCGATTCAGTAACTTCCTCTTCCTCTTCTTCTTCTTCTTCTTCTTCTTCTCCGCTGCCTCCTGATCGTTGTCTCTTCCCTTTCCAGATTGATCCAACCTCCAAAATCTTCAAAACCCAGTTTCCGTTACGGTCCTCTCTCTCCAACAAAACGGCGTCGTCTCTTAGCGTTCCCTTGTCTCTCTTACCGATCCGAAGACGTGAAACCCAACGCGACGCCAGCGGTATAGATCCAGCCGTTGGTTTCTTCTCCTCCACAGAGCCTCCGATCGAGCGTATTAAAGACGGTCCCACCGGAATCTTCGGAGATACTCCTTGCACCGACATTTTTAAGAAAACACCCTCCATTAACCTCTCTTCTCCTTCTTCTTTTGTTTATGTTACCACGACTAGTCTATAGAGACCCGTATTTACATACGTATACGGATCGTATTACAGATACACCGGAATTTTCCGGCGTTAGCGTGCAAATTTGAATCAATATGACGTCGTATTTTGTTCTCTTCTCAGTTTACTCCTCCGATCAATCTTCCTTGACAGTGATGTCTCTCGAATAATCAATATGTATACGCACACATGAATGTGTAGATGTAGAAAGCAGGTGAACGAACTTTAACACGTCTTAATAGATGCGCGGCATCAATTTCAACAAAATCATATATTTAAGGTTTTTAATTAGTTACGATTAAATTTAAGTTAAAATATCTAAGGGTTCCGATCTTTCTGGGTGGAGCTATATTAAGGACACGTGGAAGGGGAAGAAGCGTCTAAGAATTCGAGTCTCCCACGTTTCTTGGAACAAAATAAGGTGATGGATTTTGTTGGACTTTCGCCACAACTACTTAACCTAACTTCGTCGCCTAATTAAGTAATTTACCGATCTAAGAATTCTTGATTCTATTATCAGGATATATTCTTGATTAATTCAACTATATAACTAGCGCACGAAAGAGTCTTGGAAATAGAATTCACAGAAATAATCCAAAGCTTAGATGATTCATAAAATATGCACTAATTTGATTAACAAAAGCAAACAAAAATTGACAAATCAATCAAAACCTCCTCCTGGATTTTCTGGTCCATGGCTTTTTCCACCCCTTTTTTCTTTCTATATGAAAACCTAGTCATGTTACATACTAAGCGAGGACTTGTTTAATCTTTGTCTTCTGATCCTCAGTGAGAGAAGAAGGAAACAAAACTTCAAACGTGACAAAGAGGTTTCCTTTCTTTGTGCTGTAGTGAAGAGGCATCCCTTCTCCTTTGAACTTCTTCACTTCCTTGGGCTTTGTTATTCCCTGTCGTCACACAATATTTAACCTCAATAACCCAATTATTATATCATAATTTTACGATCATTGTCGAGTGTTTTCTTTTCTGTCTAGAGAATGTTACCTTGGAGCTGATGTCAACATCGTGATCATCCAAGTGTTTAAATGATTTCTCAAAACCAACTAGCGTCTCGACCTTGAGTAGGGTGATTTGTTAGAATCAGAAAACAAACCAATTGTTGGTCTATGATTGTATAAAGATACAGAAGGAGTTTGTGCAATTTATATACCAGTGTTATGTTGACGGTCATGTGTAGATCGTTGCCATCTCTTCGGAAACGGGAGTGTGGTGCAGTTCTGATTCGGAACTGCCAAATGCACAATAATGGTTTTATCCTCTCTGATCTTGAATTTTAGTGAAATAAAGGATTGTGAAATTTAAGGGAAAAGGCTAACCTTAAGGTCACCAGGTTCACCGTCGAGAATAGGTTCACCGTCTTCATAGAAAGACACTTCCTGAAAAGTATTTTGGTATTAAGAAACTACGATAGGAGAAATCAATAAGCTCATAATAAATGACAATAAGTTAAACAGCTACTAAGAAGGGCTGTATAGTTTCAAGTCTTACTTCTCCATCTTTCATTCCTTTCTCAATATCAACTGTTACAAAGTATCCCTCTCGTTCGAACTTGACGTTAGGGCATTTGTCACAGACCTGATGGGAACAAGAGGACATAAGTGGTTAAACCGATATTAGACAGAACAAGACGATCTGAGAGACTTGACTAGATCTGAGCCTTACCTGTTCTGTCATCTGTTGGAACATTCCCGGACCAATTTGTCTGTGGTAGACCTCGTTCCTGCAATTACACTTTCTCTTTCCAGGAGCTGGCTTTATCACATTCTTTTCCCTCCATACCTGATAATTTCAAATTAGAACATCCTCACTGACAACTTAAGGCAAGTTATTTCATTTGCATTTATGTAAAAACCTACCTATTCTAACCAAAACATCGCTCAAACGTAAAGAATGCCTAAATTTCACTAATTTATATTAATTAAAGTAAATTTTAAGTCAAAGCAACAATTTCCAGACGAGTTACATGTATAGTATACTTAGTGACGGAAATGACATCCTGGCATAGAGCTTAATATACCTTCATAGAGCCTCCCATGTACAAATCTTCTAGAGTCGCCTCAAGTTCGACAATCACGTCATCACCCTTCACAACCTTCTCTTCTTCTTCCATCGAACCTCCACCAAAAAACCTATAAGGCACATAAACAATCTCCGCACATTAGCAATCTGCACCTTTTAAACACAAAAATCTAAAACATGGTCTAAATTTAGGAACTATTCACGCTGCAGTAAAGTCTCTTAACATTACCAAATTCATTTGTATCCACTATCCATACATAAAAATCACACTAATTATATGCTAAGCTAAATGAATAGATAGAATCATAAAATTCTAATGACCCTGAATCTTGTATTGTATCTCTAGTTGGATCCTAGAGGCAATAATCAGCAACCAAGATGTCTTAAATAAAATGCCAATAACATTCACAAAAAGAAGCTTACGAGCTGAAAATGTCCTGCATATTCATGCCCCCTCCTCCTCCTCCTCGTCCTCCATTTGCAGCAAACTGTTTAAGTCCCTCTTCACCATACTTGTTATATATCTCTCTCTTCTCCTCGTCCGATAACACTTCATAAGCTGTTACATCATCACAAAAACACCAATACGTCAATTTTTCAATACAAAGACAGGTTTGTCAAGAATGCAGAATCAATACCGTTGTTGATCTCAGCGAATTTGCGAGTCGCTTCCTCATTCCCTTGATTCTTATCGGGATGATACTTCAAAGCGAGTTTCCTATAAGCTCTCTTGATCTGTTCATCAGATGCACCTTTCGGCACTTGCAAAACATCGTAGTAACTCTTCCTGAATCACACACCATCATTATAAGCATTCGCAATCCACACATTCTACTGCACTAAGGCTTATCTGAAGTATCGAATGATATGCTTACCCAGCAAGGACGCAGATGGCGTAAGTAAGTGCGAACAATACGAAGCACAGCTCCGACCACCGAATCGCCATGGAAACGGAAATAAGGAGAGAATTGGATCTCTCTCTCTCAACGACTTCAACTCTTAGGGTTACTCCAACCTCAGATTCGTTTTCGATTTGTTTAAACAAGAACGAAGGAGATCTTCGCTGATTTATGATTTGGGAAAAAACTTGAATCTCTCACTTCCTTTTCTCTCTTTCGCGGAAATGATTCCAAAACGATTTTAGAATCCCAGCACCGGTTTACGTGTACAATCCAATGCTTAACCAATCAGATTTAGTCTCTGACAAACATAACCAATAGATATTAGCCACGTGGAAAAAACGTCGTAGAATCGCTGACTGTTCTTTAACGTCGACTTTAATGGGTCGACGACGTTTGAACTATATTGCTTATAAGGAAAGGCCCATTTCCTAAATGTGCAGGCAAGGCCGTAATAAAAAAAACTTTTCAGGCCTCAAGCAAAAACCTAGTTTTCTGGGCCCAAATAGAATCGAGATTCCTTTAATCTAAACCAAATTACTTCGTCCGTTTATAAAAGATTAATGTTTTAGAAAAAAAATTTGTTTCATAAATAGATGTTTTGGGTTTTCTATGCAAAAGTTAGATGATTTTTTTTGTTTTGTCCCTATTAATTAGAGATAAATAAATAAATAAATATTATTAAATTATAAAGTAAGGATATTTTATGTTTTGTTAAAAAAAATTTAATTTGTGTGCATAATCTTAAAAATTTATTTTTGTGAAACGGGAGGAGTATATTTTAGAGGAGGCTAAACCCAAACTAATATTCATCTAAGTTTTGATTATTATTTTTTTGAAAAATATAATTTATTTTAATATTTTTTAATCTAATATATAACCTAGACTATCTTAGCCATGTAATTACGTTGTGCATTGGTTAAAACACTATGAAACAAAAAGAGTGGTTAAATAATTTATTATATATTTTGTAGCTTATCACTGTATTAATTTGCATGCAAAGAATCATATGGGCCCATCTCATTAACACCTTTGTTTTAACAATCATGTCATGTCAGGTCTCTTGAATTTTCCCATCTTTGTCGACAACAGTAAATATGGATGATGGTACGCGAAAAAATAAAATAACAATAACAAGACATCTCACACGAGTGGGCCCATCTCATTAACACCTTTCTTTTTCTTTTCTTTTTCACCATTTTACTGCCCATTGAAAAGAAAAACGCTGACAAAGGTAAAATATGGGCCGTGAAAAAAAAGAAATGGTGTTCACATAATTTCCACGATACAAATAAAAATAGTCGACAAAAAAAAATACGCTTATGATTTTATTGTTTGATTGATGATAAGTTGAAACAGTAAAAATTGATGGATTACGTTACGTTGTACACGTATTTTGAACATCGAATATACTATTTGGTGGGCACACAGAGTCGAGTACATTTTGTTAAAAGTACATTTTGTTAAATGTACAGAGTCGAGTACATTTTGTTTATTTTGTTAAAGTAGATTCAAATGTAAATACGAAATTATACTTGAAACGTCTTTGACATTTGTTATTGTTTCCCTCTAATAATAGATTCATTAAAAGTTAAAAGCAACAGGTTAAATTTAATAATGTAACTAATTTTTAAGAAACTAGATATACATAAACTAGCTAGCCTCTAAGAGAACAAGGACGAGCCAGCATGAACTGGTTAGTAGCTCTCGACCGAGGATGAGCCACGACTTCGGTTTCAACATTGATCAACGTGGCAGAATCCATCACCTGATACGTGTCACCATCTCCTTAACTCCCACTCCGATCATCTAGTACTATTAATGCCACTATAAATATTAAACACCAAATCAATCACTTTTTTGTGGTGTCGTCACTTTAATTACTTCTCTTTTAATATCTTTCTCTCTTTAGACTCTAGTGATTGACTTTAAGGGGTCAAGTGAAGTGAGTGAAACTTAATTATCGAGCGGAGAAAATGGGAAGAGCGCCGTGCTGTGAGAAGGTGGGAATAAAGAAGGGGCGGTGGACGGCGGAGGAAGACCAGATTCTCTCCGACTACATTCTGTCCAACGGCGAAGGCTCCTGGTGTTCTCTTCCCAAAAATGCCGGTAATATATATATCTATCCACTCCATCTCTCACTCTCTTGGTCGTATGCATTATAAGAGAATCTTCTTTAAATCCTTTTTATACTTGCATCAAGATGTTAATTATTCTCGTGGTTTAGTTATACAATACGAGTGCAAATAGTTGGATATTTTCTCAAGTCATATACTTCTAGTTTAACTAATCGGTAATCGGTAGTTTACATCTTGGAAAATCTGAATTTTTTTTTTTTTTGATACTCTCGATGTTATAAAATATAGAACCATAATGAAAAGAAAGTATGTAGATGTACCAGGGATTGTAGAGAAGAAGTTTTGTTTGTTATAATGTTGATTGTCGGAGGTGTGAAGTGTGAACGGGGAATTTCCGTAAAATCAAACTAGTAGATGTATTAGTTAACGTTTTGTCTTGTGCTAGTATATAATGTCTGTTTTGTTTACTTTTGCGAGTTGTTAATAAACTGGCAATTAAAGCATTTAATATACTTCAAGTGGTTGGCCTTGAATAATAGATCCGTGATTTAGTGTATCATTTTATACATAATATACATAATTGTTCGGAAACAAAAACATTTTGAGAACGTTTTAGTTGTTTTTGTAAATTTCATTTTCATGTCAACATTGGGAATCGTAATATGCTAAGATTATTATGCGATTGTCTGGTATTATTATATCATTCAAACCAAATGGCCTTCTTGTTCTCAGAGATTACAAATATTTGACATATGGATTGTAACCTCACAAAAAAAAAAAATTAGATAATTTTAAAACAGATATATTTTGAAAAAGATAAATAATCGTTGACTTAACTATGCCTAAACTGACGTGGTAATTATTTTGAATGAATGAATTTTTCCCATTTAAAAAGGGCTAAAGAGATGTGGAAAGAGCTGTAGATTGAGATGGATAAACTATTTGAGATCAGACGTCAAGAGAGGAAACATAACTCCTGATGAAGAGGATCTCATTGTAAAGTTGCATTCCACTCTGGGAAATAGGTAATTTATGTAAAGCAAAAGTTGATTTATTTATATACGACGTCATCTATATTTCCAATAGTATAGTAAGTTCACAATCACGTGATCTAAACCATACATTAAAAATAAAATAAAACTGTTGGCGAGTTACGTCGTGATATTATCATACCTTTCGTTGTCAAAATTAATTACTCGTCTTTTAGTTGAAACTTGAAACAATAAGAGTTTTAATTAAACACTCCGTATCTTTTACCTTCGTGATTAAATAGTCAAATAACAATGGTCATTCCCATTAATTCGGTTAACACACTTATTGTTTAGTCCAAATTTCGAACTAAATGATTAGTGACGAAGGTTATATATATATATATATATATATATATATATATATATATACTTGAAAACATTTTAACAATATTGTTTAAAACAATGCAAACGTTAAATTTGCAGGTGGTCAATAATTGCGAGCAATCTACCAGGGAGAACAGACAACGAAATTAAAAACTATTGGAATTCTCATCTCAGCCGTAAACTTTACAATTTCTTAAGGAGAGAAACAGTGATGAATGTCATCGAAAATGCTTCTCAGCCTCCGAAGCGTAAACTTGGAAGAACCAGCAGATCCGCCATGAAACCCAAATTTATCCAAAACCCTAAGAAACAGAAAGTCCCTAAGAAGGCAAACAAAAACGATACCGTTTTGCCAGCTACTGCAATGGAGAATATTGGAGATGAAGGCAAAAGTGACCCATTAATGGTGTTTTCAAGTAATGGAGCCAAGGAACCTGGTTTAGGACCATGTGGCTATGGAGGCGATGGTTATTGTAACCCAAGCATTAATGGCGACGATGGAGTTTTGTGTCTCGATGACGACATCTTCAATTCTTGTTTTCTATTGGACGAGCCAGGTGTTGTCCACGTGTCCTCATCTGGATTGAACAACGTAGAAGACTCTGAGCCAGACGGAGGATTAATTTCCGCTAGGCACGAAAATATCGAATCGATGGCTGATGAATTCGTTGACTGGGACATTGTTTTGAGAGAAGGTCAAGAAAACTTTTGGGACGAGAAAGAGGGTCCTGATTCAGTTTGTTCGTGGCTGTTAGATGGGGAAGAAATGGAATCTGGAATCAGACAAAAGGCATCCAACAACTTTGGAGAACCGTTGGATCTTGGTGAGGAAAACAAGATGGTTGCTTGGCTTTTGTCTTGAATGAGTTGACACCGTACATCCCCCCCCCGTCTGATTTAAGCGAAGGTCCCACGTGGCAGGAGCTTGTCGGTTTGTGAATAGAACATGTGCGTATCCTGCTTTCGTTTTTTAGTTTTTAATCTGTGTTTTATCATGTCTAAGTAAGACGAAATACGACTTTTTAGCGGTGAAAAAATAAAACAAAATAAAGTCGATAATTCTTCTAGTTAATTTGCATATCTATAATACATGTATGTATAAGATCGTTGGTAAGGGTCACACTTGTTTCCAGTTTATATACTAGCTAACTATAAAAGAGTTACGTTTATTCATTTTCATTTGCTATTCGATGATAGGATATTCCCAAATCATATTCTGTATAGATTCTCTTGTTCCTGATATCGAGGATGATCCCTCGATCATTGTAACGGCTCAGCCTATATATTGAAATGTATATACACAACTCTCACAAGAGAATCTATACAGAATATGATTTGGGAATATCATATCATCGAATATTTGCGACGTCGTTCTTGCTGGTATATATAGAGCCGTGACGTCATGATTTGTTGCTATATTGAAATCAAACGCAAAATACATGCGTGTTCGTTTGTTTTACACGATTATGATCCATTAGAGATTAGACCATTGATAGTTAACGAAACTAATATGTTTTTGAATCGAAGACTTATATGTATATGCTATAAAAAACAAAGAAATTGAATATCAAGGTATGTTTATTATGGCCATATTTATTACTAGCAAAAAAAAGAAAAATGACTACCATATTATGGCCATATTTATTATCAAGCTCATTGTCATGTGTTATAACAACTTGTTGATGGTTTATGTTTACCACACAAAAAAATCATCTATGGCTACTCCTCGGCTCGAGTTATACTTACAAGTATGATACACTCGTATGTATTTACAAGTGTAATATAAGAAATATATGATCGCACAAAGTTGTTCTCGTTCCGAGTTTAACTAATTTCCAGATCATCCGATGATTAATCTGTGAATCAGCATGTTCTGAAGCAAAACACTTTCGATTAAAAAAAATATAATTTTCCATTATAAGTAGTACCAAATAAACAAAACAGATTAAAGAGGGTATCTTTATAAGTACGATCGATTTGGTCCATATAGTAATGCCTCACGTGAGGCCATGCACTTTTATCTCTTTTATTTCCCTTTTTTATCCGGTGGCCGGCCATATCATACTTGAAAACTTATTTATTTAAAATAAATTTTTTACAACATACCTTACTAACAATCGAAGGCTGCAGCCAAAGACACTAACCAATCAAAAATTAGACCGACACAAGCCAAAGGGAATCAAAAGAAAGACATCTATCCAGAGGATTATAATTGTTCCGCAAATCAATAGTGCTAAAAATTGAAGAAAAATAACTAATATACAAAATTATATAAAACAGTAGTATAAAGCTTACAATTAGACCCGGTAAAAAAAAAAACCCCCCGGTAGGTCCACCCCCAAGACTGGTCATTTTGACACGGTAAAAAACCGTATGTAGATTTCTTAAAAATGCCGTGAAAAAAAAAGATTTCTTAAAAATTGAAACGAAAAAATATCATTATAGATTTATAATTAGATAATTATCCACACGATTATTATTAAAATTTAATATAGTTTGATTTATATAATACTAAGTTTTAAAGACTAATATGAATAATGGATAAAAAAATTGAGCAGTATATAATTACTTATTCAATTTTGTGTATCTATATATTTCTGATTTTATAAATTCCTACCAATTACCCTAAAATGACCCAAACCATTCATATTTCTCATAACAGTGGAACCTCTATAAATTAAAAATCTTTCTAAATTAATAATTATCTCGATCCCGAGTTAGACCGGTGTAATAATTGACACATTTCGATAAGATAATAAGATAATATATTTTTAAAAAATCTTTATGTAAATATATGATCCCATTAATAATATAAATTAATAATCATATAATTTATTATATATATATATATGATATTTTAGTGAAATATAATTCTAGTGTTGTTTATTTATTCATATATTTTTACTTTTTGAGAGTTTATTTCTATTTTTTCTTAAAATATCAAAAATATATGATATTATCTTCTCAAATTGCATTAAAAATATATATATATATATAATATATGCAATGATTATTTTCTAATGTGTAAATGCATTAAAACATATCGAAGTATTGTCTTCGTTTTTTTACTTTATATATAATATTTTATAAAATTCGAAAAAACTCTTTATAAATTAATAATTAGTTATTAATTTATCGATAAATTAATAACTTTTATAAATTAATAAAATTCTTTGGTACCAATATTATTAATTTATAGATGTTATATGGGAAGAGAGCACCACACATCAAATTTATAGTAAGAAGCATATAACAGGCCCAATTAATAAGGCCCATTAAGAAATGTTCCAATGGCGTTAAACTAGCAATCTCCTCTCTTTCTTTCTTCCCGGTGGAACGACGACGATGTTTGCGGCGAGAGTACGAGCTTCTCTTAAACCTTTGCTCCATGGAAGAAGACATTGCTTCTCTCCAATCCGAAACTGTACGTTATTCGCTACTCTTTATAAAATCGTGCACCTTCGAGAGATTTTCAGATATTTGAATCCCTGGAAATGGCACTTATCGAAATGGTTAATTCGGTGTTTCTCAGATGAAATTGAAGCGATTTCGAAGCGTGTTTCACATGATAGGTGAGGTTTGATTTCGTATTTGCTCACTCTGCTTAGTGTTTTGGTTTCGTTAGGGTTTTATTAGATATTTTTAGCTTAAAGACACAATGGAGAAGTTTCTTCTTTTGATATATTTTAACGGATTCTGAATAGCTTGCGATTATCTGGAAACAGAGTAGGAATCAAACTCTTGTACGGCGCATTTCATAGTTCTCCACAGTGTTATACCTCGGGATCTGATGTAGGTACGCTTGTTAACCAGAAACTTAGATTGATTGTAAAAAATGTATAAATTTGGGCTCTTCCGATTCTTATCTGTGAACTTTCAGGTTTGAAAACTCAGGCACCTGAGTTATTTAGTAATCTTGAGGATGATCCTTTCACAGAGTTGGGTTCTGTAGAAAAAGACGGGGATCGGAATGTGGTTTTGAAACTGTTAACTGAGAAGTTAGAGCCAGAGCTTTCTCAGGTACGCTTATAATCGTCATTTGAGATCTCCTTATGTGTTTAGTGAAGTAAAGTTTCATTCATTGTATTCTTGGGATGATCGATCAGGTTTTATTCATAAAGATTGTTTTATAAATTGAGCTGTGTTTGTTTTGTTACCAGAAAACTAAAGGCAAGAAGAAGAAGAAGAAGAAGAAGCAGCAACAAGTTTCTGAATCAATTTCCAAGCCAAAGCTGTTGACTGAAAAACCAGAACTTTCTTGGGTATATATGTTTATATAACTTTTGTTTCAACTTTGTTAGGGTCACTTATATTATTTTCAGCTGGAAAAAGATTTGCTCTTAATTTTGCTTTGTTCATTTCCTTGCCAGAAAACTAGTGGCAAGAAGAAAACGGAAGTACATACTTCTTTGCCAGCCAGAAATGCTACGAATTTAGATGTCTCATTCTCCAAACCAAGTAAGTCGTCATCTCCAATTCAAGATCACAAATCCAAGGCTCAAAACATAATTACTCCCAGTTCTGAGGCGAAAAATGAGGCTAGCTCCAACGTTTCTTCTACCTCCAATACACCCTCAAATCACCCCTCTTCGGTTGTCGTTATCAGAATTGGTAATCTAAACTCGGAAACAGCTGATTCAATGATACACTCGATGTGCTTGTCCATTGCCGTTCTTGAGGGATTTACAAGGGTCAATGAGGACACTGTTGATGTTGTCTTTCGAGTGAAAAATCTAAATGAAGCAGATTCTATACTAGAAAAGTAAGTAAAACTGAAGATAAACCAGTCTTATTTTGTTCTTGATTCAGTATCCTTTAAGCCTAGTTATATTTTAACTTTTGGTTTTCCCAGGCTAAAAGATACAACCTTAAACTGCTCTCAGTGGACGGCTGAGATTGTACCTGAAGCTAAAGAAGCTTCGAAAGATCAAGTGGGTCTGAAAATCAGTTGCTGTTACGATTATTTGGATAAGCAATTGAATATTCGACGCGTTCTTGGAAAAGACTTAGAAACTCTGCTTCATTCGATAATGCATTTGGAGAATCATCCAATGGCTCGAGAAAGGAACTAAAGCTTCAGTGTAGGATGTTCTCAAGATGGATGTCTAATGGCGATTTTGGATATTTGTTGAGTCTTGCAGTCCCCTTGATATTCAATTTAATTGGGAGTTAGTTTGATAACATTTAAAAGTTAGGGAAAGTTACGAAACTACTACGAGTTAGAGGGGGCATAAAGTTTTTTCTTAAGTCCGTTAATGCTGGTCTAATTTTGTCAGGCCCATTTAAGCAACATATAATTGTTAAGCCCGTTAATACCCGTAAAGTTTTTCTTTTTTACAACTTGAGAACTTAAAGAGTTTGTCACTCACCCATATATATATTTTAAATTTTCTCAAAAAAGTCCAATTTTTACCTAAATTATAATATCAGTCGTGATTTAAGAAAATAAATGTGTTGTTTTTAGTATAGAAATTGCAGGTTAGGTTGGTTATGGGTGAGATAGAAAGTTCCCTTACATAAACAGTGAGACAGATCAGATCAGCACAGCTAAGTGATGAAGTGTACAGTTATATATACACGAGAGCTGTTCACGATTGATTGAAGTGACTCACCCCACGTCACTTTTGCAACTTGTAGTTTTGTCCCTACAAGTTTTTCTACTATTAATCCAAATATCTCAGTCTTTTCTTCAATTTTATACATTTATATAATTTTATATGATAATAATATAATCATTCATAGGGACGGTATAGATCAAAGTTTATTTTTTTTTTAATATCAGTCGGCCATTTTTTTGTTGGTCTTAAAGTTAGTAATAATCTTAGACCGGGTCCTATGAATGATTAGTGTTATTATCATATCAAATTATTTTTGGACAACTTATTTTATGGTGATATGAGTTAAGAAACAAATAAAAACAAGTCTCCTTAAAAGTATTAAGGTCCCATGACATGACAGTCTTTAATGTAATCTGTCCCAAATTATTACTCTTATTGATTTTTATGGAGAAGAAAGCAAACAAATAAAAAGAGAGAGATATACACTTTTCAGAGGAATGGGTCATGTTAGTATGGACATCCTCTGTTCTCATTACACTTCTCTTACGACAACTCACGTGGCCTTTTTATTTAGTTTTTCTAATTTCACAAAAAAAAAATCAGAAGAACTTATAAAATTTGGGCCCAAATGGAGACAACTTCATGTGGGTTGGATCGTATATATTTCAGATATATAAGACAGCTAATGTTTTTGATGTGCGGTGGATCCTTAAGTCGCTATACGTGCACGTCATATATATATATATATATATATATATATTCGGTTTTATTTTCAACGACAATTTTTTTGCCGCACCAGTGGCAGCAGAAAACGACACCGTTCTCTTTTTGCAGCTCGTAATTATTTTTCTTCCAAACTAAACTCATCTTTATCAGTCAAAATTTCTACATATAGGTAGGAGATTTGCTTCACATTTCGATATAAATTATAATCTGATAGAAAATGTAGTAATTGAGTATATGATATGCAGAAATTGTGTTACTCCGGAAACAAAAACCATACATTACTTGTGCCTTGTGGTGGGGTGCTTCTCATTCTCAACAACGGGATGATGCAAAATAATTATATAACCGACTAACGTGAAGCAAAAGGCCAACTAGATAAGACTTGAAAGATGCATTTTTCAATCAACAAATGTTAATAAGACAAACCACTAATGGGTCATGTAGGAAGATGCTTTTTCTTAACTCTTCTACACACACATTACTCCAAAAAAACAACTCACTCATGGCCCCTAGTTTTTTTTTCATTTCTGTAAATCTCACAGAGTACTTACAAAAATAATTGCACTCTCTTTCAACAAACAAAAACCCCACCACCATTATTGTTTCATTACCTTAACTCCTTTGTCCCACCAGACTAATAAAAATGTTACAACATTACTGTAATTTTTAGATTCTGAAATCATTCCAGTGCAGTAGAAGAGAATCATAGTAATAAAATCTAAAGAACTGAGATGAAATGACATAAAACTATTTATAACTTAGGTAGGAGGATTCATAATCTATACATAAAAACATTTGCTTAATCTATAACCACTTAACCGGACGAGACTGGGTTTAAGCTACGAGCTAAACCGTTCAAGGCACTATAGCCTTTAGAACTAAACCCTAGACAACCAAAGAGTCCATGCCTATAGGGTAAATATGTCCTTTTCTTCATCTCCTCTGCTTGAGCTCTGTTCGTTGTGTAATGTACCTCGTGAGCCGACGGTTGCAAACCTCGCCGTTTCGCTATTCCGTTGGTTGGTTTTCCGGCGGTCGGAGATTTTTTCACCGGTGGTTGTTTCTGTTTTGGCTTTTTTGGATCAACTGTTTTTGGAATTTGTTTATCTTCCTTGGCGAGAGAGATAGGTTGTGGAGATTTGAGTTTCTTCTCTTTGAAATTTGAAGGAGAGAATGAAATGTTTGACCAGAACTTCTCTTTCCCGTTGCCTCTTCCTTCGCTTTTGCTTCTATGAAGCAGATCCTTGAGAAAGATCCATTTCTTAGAGTTTCTACCATAAGACGATGATCGTGAAGACGAAGCCGAACAAGACGGCGTCGTTTCAGCTGACGGTACGTTTTCGTTACTCTTCGTTTCATAGTCTGCTTGTAGCTTCCGTATACATTCCTTCACCTCTCTTTCTCCGGCGACTATTTCTTCTTCTTCTTCTTCATCTTCTTCGTTGTTCCATTGATACGCTGCGTTTCGAAGCGGAGAGAGAGATCTAGCTTTCCGATGAACAGATCTGCTTCTTAATTTCAGATCTCTCCCACGCTTAACCTCACCGTTTGGTTTCGCTTCTTCGTCGTCGTCTTCTTCCTCATTCTCCAGATCTATAAGCGGAGCTAAGATCTGAGGTCTCTGAAGATGCGAGGAAAGCTTCATCGGCTTGATCTGACCGTTAGAGAAAAGCTCTTCCGCTGAGGTCATGGAAACGCTACCTAAAGGACCACTGCTCGAAGACAAACGAGACGAGAAATCAAACTCAAAGTCACCACAGGAAGAAGACGACGATGAGTCAAGCTTTTTCGGATTCTCCGATGAAGAAGACGCAGCAGAGGAGGAGCAAAGGAAGAAATGCATCGGACTCGATGGAGCACTGAAGTAATAACCCGGCGGAGGACCACGGCCAGGACTAGACGGAGCGCTAACGAACGGCGTGGAGCAAGCAGAACCAGAACCAAAGTCATCACTGAAACGCGGCGTTTCAGAGTCGCCATGTCTTAAACTGTCAACAAAATCCATAGTAGAAGAGTAGAGAGAAGGAGTGTGATAGTGATTGTTGGCTTCTTTCTCAAGAAAATGGTTTTGTGCAGAGAAAGCGCGAGGAGCGAGATTGAAAGGAGCAGAGATATGCAGTGTATGTATGTTATGTAATCAACCTTCCTTTTTATTCTCTTTATTTATTGACGTTTTTTTTATTCCGATTCTCTCAATAACTTTTTTTATTTTTTATTTATTCTTTAAATATTCTTATTCTATTTTTCTGTAGCGAAAAGTAAATTACAGTATACTCGATTTAAAATTATTTAATTATCTGACATGTTTGTTGTTCTGCATCAATTAAAAAAAAAAAAAAGTTAAAATCTTTTTATTTATAAGTATTTTATACGTGATTTTTTTTTTTAATGAATTTGATAATTTAGGTAATGCGATGGTTGTTGTTGTTGCTTAGGATTCTGCAGGCTGATCCAATAGAATAAAGAAGAAGAATCTATGGATGTTTTTGGAATTTACAATACCCATTTTACTAGCTTGCCCATTACGACGATCTTTCTTTCATTTCCGTTAATACCCTTGCATTATTGTTTCAGAGAACAAAAAAAAACGTTTATTTATTTTTCTAAAATGACCAATTCAATTAAAAGAATCAACTGAAGGCAGCTTATAATTTGCAATAACTCACTTTTCAATTTAGTTTTGCTTCGGGTTTTTTTTCTTACGTTTAGGAAAATTTGATTTAAATTTTCGAATAGAAGATCTGAATCCTATAAATAAAATGAGCTCAAAACCATGTCCGTGTATTTATATCTGATCAGTAACGATTTCAAATTTTCTCATATTTGAATTTTGATTTTATTGTTCACCCGAAATATAAGTAAACAATAATTACACTTATCTGGTCTTTTTTTTTTTTATGTAAACATATCAGGAGTTTCTATACATCTATTTTATTTAATGCAAATAATCGAGGGCGTGCAGAATCTGAAGAAACTAACAAATGTTTAACGACAACAAAAATAAAAAAGATTCTTCGCAATATATTGTAAATCAGTAAAGGCTATTTTGGGTAAATCGAATAAGGGAAAAGACGTGGCGTCACGTGCTAAGCTATGATCGTGCGGAGAAGGTGCTTCGTTTCTTCTCAGTTCCCGATACTGATTTCTATATTAATCACATAATGAACTGGGCCAGACCAGACCAATTTAGATATTAATTGGGCTTTCAATAAGATATCAAAAGAATATAATTTGGGTCACAAACCTGGACCGTGTTTGACCTGAAATGGATTAGTTATATTCTTATACAACGACGTCGTCTCCCTTTCAAGATCATCAAAATCAAAACAAATCCCCTATAAATAAATAAATCTCTTTACCTTTGACATCGGGAAAAAAAAAATAGTCGCCGGCGATTATCACCAGCAACAGCCCAAGGCACAACTCGCCGGAAAATCAATGAAAAAAATTAAATAATTATCCGTGTAAAATCTGAGAACATCTGTTCTTGATCCAACGAAACCCTTTTTTGACCGTGGATTTAACTTTGCCTTCCATAGCGTAAGCCTTGTACGTCACGATTCTCTTCTTCCTCTTTGTTTCCGCGTCGAGTAATCTCCACGGATCATTCGTACGCGCCGCCGTGATTGTTCCCGGAGGAGGAGGAATAGACTGTTGAAAATCCGGCAAGCCGGGTCGAGTCGAATAGATATGTGTTGCACCACCAACGCCGTAACCTTTACCATTAACGATCTCCACCCATTGGTCGACGGCGTGTGTTCTCTGATTCGACCCGAACCCGTCCATTTTCCGGAGCTCCGTCCGAAATGGAAAAAGTATGAAATCAGATGGTTCTTGATTTGGGAAGTCAGATTAATAAATAAGTAGCAATGTTTTAAAATGGTGAGAGGCTCTGCGATCGATTAGGTGCCTTTCCTTTTTTTTGTGAATGATGCTTGATTTCCAACCAAAAATAATAATAATAATTAAAACAAATTGACAGGAAATATTCTCAATTAAAAGTTAATTATTAATTAGGATTATCGACAAAACCTTTGAATTGTTCGATTCGTTTATTTTTCACAAAAGAGGTTCAAATTATGAAATACCGTGACCGTTTACAAAGGCGAGTATTTTCATCATTCATATATCATTGTTAGAATTTGGTATCGAGATGGAATATTTATTTAGTAGATATTTTGTCTGATGATAAATACAATTGGATCATGTATTGTATTTTTTCAACATTCGGCCCAACCTTTAGAGCGAAGTCTAGTCAATTTATAATTTGGAAAAGCAGATATATCCTATAGTTTAGGCCCATATAATAAGCTTGTAAAAAGCGAAACATGTAATACATTGGTTCGTCGTAAGTGTAACTGTGTAAGTGACATTTTTGATTAATCAATGCCAGAGGTGTATTTGTTTGCACGCAGTTCCCACGTGCGGCGTAAAGCACAACGACGGAATCTATGGATTTGATGAAATCACATCTCAATGAGCTCATTAATAATGTTCTCTCTTTAGTTTCTTTTAAGTCAATTGTTTTGTTTCCCACGATAATTAATAATGTACTTATGTACACATGATGCGAATGTAGCCTCACCTAAAACATCCTGCAATTTATTTGATTTAGATGTTCATACTTAAAGTATAGTCATTTCAAAACATAATATTCGGAAAATCTTATGCACAGCAGAAGAATACTATACAATATACATTACATAAGTATAAGGCATGCGTGTCTCTCTCACCCTCGTATCTTTCAAACAGACTTGCGATAAGGAGAGATCCAACGGTCAGCATTTGGTGGATGATTGTCACATGGGCCATGGCCCATAAGAGTATCGTCACACATCGCCATTATTGCAATAGCGATCGATTTACACTAAAAGCTAGCGCGGTTATTTCTTAAATAATTAACGTAATTTTCGTTAAAATGCTGAGAAATTAATGAATATAACCTCATGACAAGAATCACAGATAAGTAACTGATAATGCTAGAAAATCAACGATAACTACTCTTCATTATTCAGACCATTCGTTTTAGATAAGAAAAATTCAACTGATACATTGTAATTACTCCGTTAGTTAATGGTAAGTCTTAAGTTTTTTCAAAAAAGAATCGAAAGATTAATTAAAAACTCTAAAACAAATAATTGAGTCGGATCTTCTGAGAGGGCAACTAGAAATGTCAATTGGGCATATGTCCGCGGGTTAGGCCCGTGTAGATCCGCCATGGGACGGGTTTGGACACTATTATTTATGCCCATTTAAAAGTGGGTCTCGCGGGTTGATCCGCTGTGGTTTGTGGGTTTGGCGGAGTTACCCGTAGTGGGTTTGGCGGAGTTACCCGTAGTGAGTTTGGCGGAGTTACCCGTAATGGGTTTGGCGGAGTTATCCGTAGTGGGTTTGGCGGAGTTACCCGTAGCAGGTTTGCGGGTTTGCGGGGCTGTCCGCAAAAGAAAAATATATTAAAACCTAGTAAAACTTTCTGTCTCACTTAGAGGGTTTAATTCAAACAAATGTCCAATTAAAAACCCTAGTCCATCATATATTTGCTCGTTCGACAATAAATTATAGACATTATAGAAACAGAGCATCTCATAATTCAAAAACTCAACCGAACCTAAAACTCAAAAACTGAAAGACGACAACACTAAGGGCTTGAAGCTAAGTCACATTCAACCAAATTACTAAAAGGTAGTAATTTGTCATGGTTAGTTGATATATTAACGTGATTTCTGAATTAAATTCATAACATGATTTTTGTATCAAATTTCAAATTCTAATCATACAATTTCAAATCCATAAAACGTGCTTGCCTTTTCCTTCTTCTTTTTTCATTTCTGGTTTTGCTTATTCTTCTTCTTTCTCACTTTGTTTTTGATGTTTTATTTTTATTTTTGTTGCTTCATCTTCTTCTTAAACCGAAGAAAAAAGAGACAAAAAAGTCTTCAGTAACAAACATATCTTTTAATTTAATCCAGACCATCAAAATTATTGTTGTGTATTATAAAACTGTTCAATTAATTAAACCAAAACTTGAATTAAACAATAAGTAGTGACTTGATCATGATATGTGTAACAAGCTATTTTAATCAAAATTGTAGTAAAGATTTGATTTGATTTTTCGAATCTTCTTCCTTTCATCTCGTTATTTGACTTCTCTACGTTTTTCATAGCAAAATAAGATCATAAATTCATTGCCCGCGGGCCGGTCTGCTAACCCGTTGGTTTAGGTGGGGCGGGTCTGGACATGTTTTTGACAATCGCAGTCCTAACGAGCATGCACGCCGCGGTCACAAAATGAAAAATGCCCATCGCGGGGTGGGCCAAACGGGTGTGGGCATGTCCAATTGACACATCTGGGGACAACGATCGTTGTTATATATTTGAAGGGGGGAAAAAAGAAAAAGCCAAAAAATGTCAATACCAAAAATTATTACGTAGAATCGCATAGATATATAGATGCGTGTAACTAATCACGTGTATACTGCTGCCTACACTGTCGATTTAACCATTTAGGTCTTCTTAGTTCTTCATTATTATAAATCCCAACCAAACTCTCTCTTTCTTTTTTCTATTTTTTTTCGTCCTCATTGGTCTTTCTCTCTGAAGAAACTCATATATATTTTAAAGATCTGAGTGAGAGTGATGGAGATAACGCCGAAAAGATACTGGCGGAGGTGGAGAGGATACGAGAAGCTTGATGGCTCATCGACGACATCAGAGAAGAACTCGGGTCGTCGGAAAGGAAAACGGGTCAAAATGGATCCGACTCGCAAGAAACGGTTTTGGAGGATCAAGATTGTGCCGAAACTGAGAATCCTTAAAACGGCGTCGCCTAAGAAGCTTTTGGTTTGGCTACGAGATTCCTATGTTAAGATGATGATGCGGTTGGCTAACTCACGTGCTGTCGGATCTTCTGGATATGGTGGATCCGGATTCGGGTCGGGTCCAATGAAAGAGTATGATGAGAAAATGCTTGTGGAGATTTACAAGTCGATATTGATGGCGCAGGCGCAGGGGAATCTCGTGCGCCGCGATACACCTAATAATAATAAGCTTGTTTCTGAACCAGTGGTTGTCTCTGCTACTCCTGTTGTTACTTGTTAGGTAATCAAAAACCAAAACTATTATTATCCTTTATTTCTTTTTAATAAATAAATTTCCAAGTAATTATGAATCTAAATTGTTGACTTTATACTTTTCGAGATTGCTGATAGGCAAAGTTTGTGATTTTGATCTGTATCAAATTTACAAAAAAAAAGGAAAATAAATAATAGATGGTGGATTGTGGGTCCAGACAGTAATGTTTATTTAGTGGGTTTTTCATTTATTTATGGAGTTTTTGGTGAATGAATCTATGGTTCTGAAATATAAATAATTGCATTTACATCGTAATTATTCATGGTTGTATGGTTCGTTGTACCAATCATGTCCTATGTGTAAATTTCTTAATATAAAATCTTCTATAATTAATCTGATTTTGTTGACTTATTTGTGGAAATTATGTTGACCTTTTTAGTTCAGTGAAAGTGTTTACTGGTTTTATTGGATTTCGTTTTCGAATCATACGGAAACCTTCTCAGTGAGTGGGAGGGTTTTGGTTGGGTTTGTGTTATTTTCAAGTGGATAAGTGATGAGTCAGCAAGCACGTACTGTATTGTGTTTCTTTCAACTAACTAAAACAAGAACCTAAATGCCTAATCATGTGAACGTGTGGACCTATACATTCCCAATGAATCATATTGTAAGTCCGAAGTTTATGCGATGTCCAAAAGTATATAATATCCAGTATTGAAAGCATCATTATTAGCTATTCATCAATTGTCAATACTCGATAATATCCGATAAACGGAAAATTTCAAGACGATAGTGAGGTACCTTAGGCTTAACATATTACCATATATATTTAGGCTAATCTTTTGTCGGTGATATATAGATATTTGAGACGTAATTCGTATTCATACAAAAATATTGGACTCGTCAATACACCTAGAAATCTTATGAGGATGTGATATCCTTCAATAATGGACCATATTAAAGGATAGTTGGGCTTAATAAGTTTCGACCATATAATGGGCCTAAAAGGGTTTAAATATGGCCGTTTCATAATTATTTTTTGACGAAGATCAATTAGACTAGGTTTTGGCAAATGCAGGAGTCCTGAAAAACGTAAACCAGATAAAGTTATAACTCAATAAATTGGATTTGTCTCCACGTCTAGTTATAAGTTATAACTCAATAAATTGGATTATTAACTTTAACTGGAAGTAAATAAAATGTAGAGTACTTGCTAACTCCTAAGCTTTTAATAATTAGGTTAGTTACTCATGGCGCAAGCAATGAACATAACGACTTATAACGAATTTCGACGTGGCTCCTAGGATAAGTAAACATCACGATTTGTTGCCGAGTGTTAGCTAGCGGCTACATTGAAATTTCATATGCAAATAAATATTTTGTCCCCCACGATAGATAAATAGATCCAATGTATATGCGTCTCAACGATTCCGTGCATAAAAGTTCAACTATAAAACTAGCACTATAACTTCCACTTAAATCTGTACACACACGTATATGGAATCATACCATTTTTTACTCAATAAAGTATCTATCTATACGAAAATTCAATAACGACATGATAAAAAGAATCTTACCATATATGTTATATCTTCTATTTATTAAATTACGTGTATGCATATGTGTATATCTTTGGACGTTTGGTTATACAATAAATAAGTCAGAGGATATTGTGGGAGTTAATCAGTGAGTTGACCAAATAACATAAAGTCTCATTAGCTCAGCATGAATGAATATTAGTTGAACGTTATTGTGGCACATGGAATTTCGAGGTCGGTCCATAAGAGAAACAACTCAACAAGTTACATAATATGAAACATTTAATTATTGATTCAATAATCTTGTACCACGAATATTTCTATACTTTAACTGAGTTGTCCGATTTATTTTATAATAAATTCAAATATACTACAGTTATACAGTGACATATAAACCATTTAGTATCAAAGCGAAAGATTTTGTAATGAGTCGTACGTCTTAGTCCCTCACATTGAACATAGTTGTCTTATAGCACCATTTCTATATATATATATATATTGGGATATTTTAACAGTAATATTGGGATATTATTTAAATTTCCAACTATAACATTAATTTAATTTTTAAAAGACGAAGAAGCACCCGAGGCGTAAAATAGGCTAATACTAACTAATGGTAGTAAAAATAATTGTCTTTTGGGTTTGAATAGGCTGTATATATATGTTACCGACGTTGTTCAACATGTTAATTACAATATGACAATGATTAGTTAACTATGCAAACTACAGGAACTCTTTAATTTAAAGGAATTTCCCAAAACAAGCGAGTTGTAAATTTGAGATGACGGGTATAATAATCCAAACTGGTTTATTTTCCCCCTTTTCTGGTTAAATATCCAAATCTGACATAAATTTTGAGATTTGCCAACACTGAAAAATCTAAAAAGAAGAAGAAGAAGAAGAAAAATACAGTTCAGAGTTCACAAGAAAGTAATGCTCCTATTATCTACCACTCATGAGTCATGATTCATGAAACCATGAATCATGGGGTTCACTTGTTCCGAAAATCACCACTTTATCGCATTAATAAACAAATTTTATAGATAGTTTTTAATGCTCGAGATATCAAATGTAATTAAGTTATCTTGGTACCGAATCAATTATTATAAACATTGGTTGTGTGCTAAATCTTTAACTAACAATTACTTGTCCCATTTGAATTAGAAATATCATTAATTTATATCGAATGTATTTAGCCGGGAAGTAATTAGTGACTGTACTTTGTGTCTACGTCATGATTTATTAAATAGTTTTGGTTTAGTGCAAGTAAACAATGTACATCAGAAGTAATACTCAAATACACCACCACCACTTACTTTTGGTTGAACGGACCAGACCGGGTTATTCGAGTTGTTGGTCAAAGGTTTGTGACAGTTTAGGTGTTGAAATGACACATTAACTGCCGAATAGTAATATGCTAACAAACAGAGTCTTAAGTGTCATGAAGATCCATTGTTTTCTTAAATCACATTTTTCAATAAACTCATGAATCTTTCTGTCTTTGTTTGTCTTTAATTTGGTTTAGTTTACAAAATTTTTATGACACTTGTACCTATATTCATGTATAATACTCAGCTATACAAATTGCGCATAGGCATATATAGTTCAACCGATGGATGTTTGATTAGGATTTTGGTTCGCGTTTGGTTTGGAATTTTTTTTCCATTGATTTTTTTCTTTTCTTTTTAAATAACCATAGTTTTGATTTTGATCTAGATTTGAGGTTTAAACATATAAAAAAGGAATCAAAATTTATATTTAGTAGTATCCAATTTATATTTATGTTAGTATCGTCTTTGTATCACCATCCGATTTTAGACTCGTATAATAAATATTGATGATAAAAAAGTAATAAATATTTATTTTAAATATATATATATATATATAATTGTGCATTTAAAATTGAAAAGTTCTAAAATTGTTTGAGATTATATATTTATAAGAATTATTACTAAATTTGAAGTAATTTAATAATTTTTATTATTAATTTTAACTATAAAATTTACATAATCCTTAAATTTGAATAACTAAAATTTAGTTATTATCAAATTTGAGCTACTAGAAATTTATATTACTAAAATTTACTCACTAATAATTTATATTATAATTTAGAGACTATTAGAATTCAATGAATATGATTTGACAAGAGGTTAAAATAATCAAATTTTGATTATTCAGATTATATTATATATGAACAGATTATATTTGATCCAGTGATTGCATTTGAATAAATACAAAAGATTTTTTGACAAAAATAAAACACAAAAAAAAAGATATTTTCCCATATTTACGTTAATATCAATCACAACATATACAAATTTATTTGAATGATATGTATATATAAATAATCCATTTGACCATAGACAAAACATAAATTTTCTATGATTAGGCATACAAATAAGAAGAATACAATCTGTTTGTTGGCTAAGGAGAATTTGAAGGAATAAGTCTTTAGCCATCTCTCTCTCTCTATTCATCATCTTCTTCTATATTTACTAAAATAGAGACCCAAACACATAAAACAGGAGGGGCGTAAAACAGCAGACGGTGGCGCACCGTAGCAACGCCCCCTCCTACCTTGCGCCTTTCTTCTTCTTCATTTTTTTCCGATTTGGGATTATTCCTCTTCTCCTCTCTCAGGTCGCTTCGATCCCACGGCAAATAGTTTTTTTTTATTTTTGATTCTTCCTCAGCCAGAATAATCCGTTCTTACTTCAATTTTGGATTATTTTTGTTTCCCTTCTTTAGATGCATTCACCTTTAAAACTCTGGCGGACGTCAAAGGAACCCTAGCTTTTCTCCGGTCTTATATTGCCTCTTTCGCCGCCGATCGGTGGTTTGATTTCAAATCTAAGAAGAAGAAACGGAGAGGTTCGATTCGTCGTCTCAGGATGCTTTGGATCATGAGATTTTCCGGTTTATTCTCCGCCGCTTTGGTTATCATCGTCCTTTCTCCTTCTCTCCAATCCTTTCCTCCTGCGGAAGCTATCAGATCCTCTCATCTCGACGCTTACCTCCGATTTCCCACCTCCGACTCACCGCCGCATAGATTATCCTTCAGAAAAGCACCTATGTTCCGCAATGCCGCCGATTGCGCCGCCGCCGACATCGATTCCGGCGTCTGTAACCCTTCTTTGGTCCACGTCGCGATTACTCTCGATTTGGAGTACCTCCGTGGCTCAATCGCCGCCGTCCATTCGATTCTGAAGCATTCATCGTGTCCTGAGAGCGTCTTCTTCCATTTCCTCGTCTCCGAGACTGACCTAGAAACCTTGGTTCGTTCGAGCTTCCCCGAATTGAAATTCAAGGTTTACTACTTCGATCCGGAGATTGTACGGACTCTGATCTCAACCTCCGTGAGACAAGCGCTAGAGCAGCCGTTGAATTACGCTAGAAATTACTTAGCTGATCTATTGGAGCCTTGCGTGCGTCGCGTGATTTACCTAGATTCCGATCTAATCGTCGTCGATGACATCGCAAAGCTATGGAGGACGAGATTGGGATCGAAAACGATCGGAGCTCCGGAGTACTGTCACGCAAACTTCACAAAGTACTTCACGCCGGCTTTCTGGTCGGACGAGAGGTTCTCCGGAGCATTCCGAGGGAGAAAGCCGTGCTACTTCAATACCGGAGTGATGGTGATGGATCTTGAGAGATGGAGGAGCGTGGGGTACACGGAGGAGATAGAGAAATGGATGGAGATACAGAAGAGTGATAGGATATACGAGCTTGGATCATTGCCGCCGTTTCTGTTGGTATTCGCCGGAGAAGTAGCGCCGATAGAGCATCGGTGGAACCAGCATGGACTTGGAGGAGATAACGTGAGAGGAAGCTGTAGAGATCTTCATCCCGGACCGGTTAGCTTGCTTCATTGGTCTGGTAGTGGTAAACCATGGTTCCGGTTAGATTCGAGACGGCCTTGTCCACTCGATACTCTATGGGCACCTTATGATTTGTATGGACACTCACGCTGATCAATCATTTCGGTTCATTATAGTCTCAGCTTGGTAAATTCTCTCACCCAAACAACAAAAAATTAATTCTTTCTTCTTTCTTCTTGTTTTCTCTTTTGATTGGAATTTGTTTCTTCTTCATCTGTATTCTATTCGATTGTTCTGTACATGAAATAAAATAAAATAAAACTGAAAAAAGAAAAGCATAGGATACATTCAGATTTGTTGAGAATCTTCCGTTGTACAGATTTTTACTATATGGTTTTATAAATACAAATCTGTCTTCTTTTACTTAAACAAAGAGCTAGATATAGCTCAATAGCTTATCGTCTGATCCGAATTAACAGATATTCACCGACAGTCTTGGTCTACAGTTTCTTGTTTTTAATTTTTCTATATGAAGTTGGAAATATATTTGATTGAAATCGGAAAATGATTGAAACATGGCAAAAACCAAAGAGGAAGAAGGACACGACACTTTGAAGAGTACTTTCTGGTTATAAAAAGATGGTGTCGGTCTCTTTGCTTAGTTCACTTTTTTTTATATATATATAATCTTTTTGTTCCTTTAATTTAATGCTTGACTATCTTTTTTTTGTGAGTGGGATGATTGTAATTTAGCTTTGGATTTGATATATGATATTATTGTATAAAGCGTCACATTTTAATTGTTTTTGTCCTCTTCTGATTGGTTCTTAACAAAAAAACATTTTATTGTAATCAGATTAATAAATATTTTGGAATTAAGACGTTTGTCATAATATAATAACAATTATTGATTGATCAATTGATTAAAATTATTTTATTTGAGAGAAAAATATTACTTTTAATAATTTATCTTTTATATGCGTAAAGTTTGGTTTAACTTTTGGAACCATCCATGATAAAAAATATTAATATTATAATCGTAAAGAAAGGAAACAAAAAAGGGTGAAAAATTAGTTGACAAGGTGATGTAGAATTAAACGTTAATTAAATAATTTAACGTCGTTATTATTAATTTTGTTTTGTTTAGGTAAATAGGGACCATAGGAGTGTTAGTTATACTGGCATCCCACGTGGCCAAGTAGCTGTAACCTTCTCCTGGAATCAGCTGGTTCCATGTGCTCCGTGTCACTCTCCCAGGCTGTCTCTCTTTTGTTCGACTCTCCCATTCCTCCCAAATGGAGTATTATTTTTAGTCTAAGGAATCCTAAACTTTTGTGGTCATCGTTTTTTTTTTATCCTCATCGTTTAACACATAGCCCATGAATATCAACCCACTGGGCCAGAGTATTTATTTACTCTTAATTAGAAAAAGGAAAAGAAACGAAAAAACTCGTAAGAGCATTCACATCAGTAAGATTGGGTGCGGGTGTCTTCCCACAAAAAAAATCAATTTTTTTATTGTCGCAACGAATCACGTTGTGACACGTGGCAATATTTGGGAAGATCCTATGTCTTAAGTGTCCTCCCTAAAACACTCTCTCTATATGGGAAGACACAAAATGGCGGATCCACATGGGAAGACACCCAAACTTTTAACGGATGGAGGTGGTCTAAGACCATACGCTGATACGCATATGGCATAACTAGATGGGTTGTTGACAAAATCAGTTGAGTAATTCTTAAACTGAATTTTCCATAGTAACAAACGTGAAATTCCATAATGCGTGTGCTATATTAAATTTCGTACATATTTTAACTAGATAGTTAAAAAAATCAGATAAAGAAAAGAAAATATCGTAATGAGATGATGTAATCGTCGACTATAAAGAATCTTTTGAAAACCTCTCTAAGCGTCCGAATACAAAAGTACATACGAATCCGTACACAGCGACTATCAGTCAGTCATGTTGCCATAGAAAATTTCACATGACCAACACAACTATATATCTACGTACGCAAGTGATTATAGATCACTCACAATTAAAACCATAAACTAAAAAACGATAGCTCCAAATGCAAATCGCAAAAAGGTATTGCTATTCGCGTTCGTGAGACTTAATTAAAGATCCTCTATGATAAAAAGAATAAATAAATAAAGGTGGATAGAGAGAATTAAACAGATGGATTCATCACCTTAATTAGATGGGAGAATCAAATCGACCAATCTCCTGTTGGAAAATACTCGTTGTGTTCGTAGGGTAAACTTGTATTATAGATGAGCTGACCGGAATTTTCCATGGCTGATGATGACATGTGTCCAAGTTCTTGCTTGGTTAGCACGGAAGGTAACTGAAGAGAAGAATAGTACTGTTGTTGCGGCGGCTGAAAATTCTTAAAAAAAGGCATATTGTTGGTGATGAAGTCATTGTTATTGTTCATTGGCATGTAACTGCTTGGTGGATACTGGATCGGGGCATTGACCACGGCTTGATACGATCCTCTAGCAAGGGGATTGATGCCCGAGTTTAGAAGCGGATTAGAAACCGTATTATGACCAGCGTTGCGCCAGCCAATGTCTTCTTGAGTCTCCGTGCGGGTCTTCTTGATGTTATTTAGACGGTACTTCTGCCATCGCAAACGCTGAAAATCGTTAGCCCTAATTAATGGTTTCTTGTCGCCTAAGAAACAAAACAACCCTAAAATATAGAATAAAGAGAAAATTGACAACCTGAAGATGACTGGCTACATTGTTTCTAGTGAGTCCTTGAACATTCATTTCTTCTTGCATTAATTTGAGAATCTGCTTCGGGAAAGCGTCTGCGTTGGCGTTTCGAAAATGCACAAACTAAGTTCTAAAATATAATTAAAATCAAGAAACTGAATATCTTCACTAAAGATTATAAAGTGTGGTTAACTTACTTTCAAGGCTGCCGATTTTTGCGACAGCTACTTCGAATTTGCGGTGAAGTTCAGCAGTCCACGTCATCCGAGGTTTCTTGGACGGAGACTTTTCTCCTTTTTTATCGGAGTTGTTTTTGGAGCCTTCTTCGTTGCTCTGATAGAGTTCATCGTCATCCGCATCTGATTCAACCGTATCTGATCTATCCGGTTTATCTAAACCGGATTTTGCAATCCTCTTGCGAAAAACATGTTGCCATAGAACTGCAACAATCTCTTTGCTCACCGGCTTCACAAGAAAATCACACGCGCCATACTTAATCGATTTCATCACTGTTTCCTTCCTGTGGTCATGAGACATGACTTGACACGAATAATTTCATAAATGGGTCATATAAGAGATTATAAATATTCTTATTAATTACGTTATATATCAATCAAAATAATTGTACATACTTACTTACTACGGGTAAATCCATCTCGTTAACAATGGTATTGAGAGCATCGAGTCCATTCATGTCAGGCATATGAAAATCCCAAATTACTAGATCAATCTCATGCTTACTCTTCTTCAAGAAAGAGATCGCCTCTTCTCCGCTCTCATAATTCTTTACTGAAACATTAAATTAAGCATAAACATAAATTAAACCGTTATGTAAACCCTCAATTATTAATTAAAGAAAAAAAAAGTAATGGAAAAACCCTAACCCTTAATTAAAAATCTTAAACCCTAGCTCTAGTTTATAACCCTAATTCGTTATAAAAATATGAGAAGTAGCCCTAATTAATTCTAATTAAACACCTTGATAGGAGAACTGTGTCATGTGATTCTTCATAAAAGATAAAGAATTGGAATCTGCGTCGACTACAAGAACCCTAATACTCGTCGTTGAGAACTCTTCGTCGTCGTCGATGGGAGATTCGATTTCAACATCGAATGCTACTTCATCTTGCAACAACTTGCCAAAACTCTCATCGAGTCTGTTTGATGAGACTGACATTAGAAAGAAAAACTAATCTAAAAGTTCTTGAAGTGCAAGGAAAGAGAGAGGGAGATTGAATTGAAGAAGGGTAAGAGAAAGAGATAAGCTTTACGAGCGTGCGAAAACAAGGGGTGTATATATATGGGTCACGTGCAAAAAATTGAATATTTGGTAAGTAAATATACTGTTATTAATTGTTAGGTTATATGTTTCCATTTTTCTTTTAGGGTAATTATCTATATTCTTTTAATATGAAAACCCAGTGTAAAGCCCATGCTTTAGGCGCCACAAAATATTAATTTCTTTTGGGGCTTGGTGGTCTGGGTAACAGTTAAATAGGAAATTATCCACTTTGGCTTTCTTTTCCAACTTCGTTTATATCCCAAAAACCTAGTTAATCTTAGAAAGAAAATAAAACTCTCCATTTATTTATTTTGGTTAAATCAAAAATTCACTGGTTTAAGGCTTTAAACCATTAATTACTTTGTAGGCTATAACTAGACACATTTAATTTCAGCCAGGCCCATTAGTTGCTACCATCCATAAGGGTGATTATGGCCTGGATTTTAACTAGCATGCATCAATGGTGTAATTGTGCTTCCCTTGGTCATACCTCATTTCTCTTTTGTTCGGTCGATTAGAGACCTTTTTTTTTTTTCTTCTTTAGAGGATTGATTGTTCAGCTATGTATAAACCTCTGTGTTGAATTCACCTTTACTTTTCTACTTCTCATTTAGGGATCATAGAATAGGACTTGGCATGTGATGCAAAGTGCAAGTTTTCTGAGACTTTCCTAGATATATATATATATATATATATATATATATATATAAAATTAGCTTCCTACATTTGTTATTAGACCATTGTAGTAAAAACAATGTTTCTCCTCTGTTTGAAGACAGAATTTAGTAATGTGATGTTCAGGAGCTTATGGTTTTAAATTGATTGGAAGAGGCTTAGATTGTGGACTATTTATCTCTGTCGTCTATCTACTTTGTGTCATTAAGAAGGTATCTGGAATTTGCAGTCTCACTTCTATATTCTTTCAACATTACACAAATATGTTATTGTCTGGTTATTTATCAAAAGTTTAAACAGAGTTTTGATTACCAAAGTAGTCTATTTGGGACTTCAAGATTCGTCTTTCTCTTTGAGAATTTCTTACCTTATGTTACAAATCACAGATTTAGTCTTTTAGACCATAAAAGCCCCCTAATTCTTTTATAAACAAATAAGAAGATGAGACAAAATGACCCATTATCAATAAACGAATAAGAAGATGAGACAAACCATATTGTGATTAAAATAAATAGAAGAAGATTCTAAATTAATTAAAACTAATTAAGAAGAGAGATCATAAAGATTTCAAGCATGAATTAAAAGTTAAATAACGCTACAAGATCCTTCAAAGCTCATCGATCGGCTATTGCCTTGACGGTCGTTTCCAATGGCGCTTTGGAACGTAAAACAACACGAATCTTGTTGAGGACCACCAAAGAGACGATGCACCGGAAAATTTGGTCACAAACCTCAACACAAGGATGCTTGGTTCGTTTTGGTACTTAGGCACAGTGCAGTTGATGCCATGTGTTGCGGCACAGACGAAGAAGAACAAAAATACGACATGTTTGTGATTTGATGCAGCGACTTTAAATTCATTAGCTTGCCAATCTTCAATACGATTCCTTAATTGACATTTCCTGCAAGGGAAGGTTGGAATTCTCTGCACATCAACCAAGAAGATATGGAAGGTCAACAAGTATAAGAAGGCGGTCGATAAGTCGGGAGCGTTCCCGCGATCCTTTAAGAGTTCGATCAAAGACTCCATCATCGTCGGCCGATGCTAAGAACAACTCAGAAGAAGAGATCTCACGAAATTATATATCTTATCTTCTGTATGGAAAAGATTCTTTAGCCTCTCTTATATATGTGTCTCTGACTTTTAAAACCTTTAAGTATATTATTTTACAGTTAAGAAAAACATAAAATCATAAACACCTATATATTGTATGTAGTAATATATCTTTTTCCTAACGGTAATATTACCAAGTTAAAAATAAAAAATAAAAAGAATTACCAAGTTTATATGTAAAAGTAAGTTAAGTACTGCTACCATATAAGTTAATTAATAAAAGTTGGTTATTATTTTATTTTCCAGTTCTACAATTTATGTTGTCTATACTTACTTCCATTTATATAAAGGTATGTATTTTCCATTTTATTCGTTATAAAATTGTTTCGAGAAAGAAGAATGCAACGAAAGAAAAAAAAATTCTATATAAGAGAAAGTATGTTTTCCAAAAAATTTACATGTATAATCTTCAAATATTTTCCGAATGTTTCCTTTATTTTTATTTTTTTCTAGGAAGATTCACTCGATATTGTATCGAATCTTTGTGTTCGCACCTTTGTATAAAAACGAGGTTAAACCATCTTTCTTCCCTAACTGAAAGAAACGACGGAAACTGCTTCAACTAATTGCAAATGTTTATGATTCACTGGTCACCTTCTCCCAATTATTGTATGAATTTCTTATGGTTCTTTGTGATAACGTGTATTCCTCTTTCAACGATAGGTTTAAACTAAATACGGTTTATAAATTTTAGTTTGAGAATGAATAAATATATATGGTCTTTATTCCCTCTTATATGTAAAGAAGGATGACTTGGAAATAAAAATAACCAAACATTTACAAAGACTCACTCGGAAAGTGACCACGGAATGATGCATTATGTAAGCTCAAAACAATTATTCTACTTCTGCTTATCTACACAGACCAAACTCGAACAGAGTATATTATTTATTAGCAAACAAGTATTAGTAAAATCCTTAATTAACAAATTCAAAACTATTCATTCCTTAAAACAATGTTTAAATATTGGAATTCTTACTATTTGATTCATTTCCCAGAGTTTAAAACTTTGAGATTCTGTGTATGGTACAGTTTAAAATTTAAATGCAACAAGATATAGTATTACAACAAAGACAATAAACTACTTATCAATACTGGATGTGTAATTTACTAATTTGATCATATTGTAATCTGAACAAAGAAAGGGATTATACGATCAGAAAAAAAAAATTAGTTAAACCAAATCAATGGTTTGAAATCAGTTTAATAACACCGAATAAAAATAGAGATTGATTAGTAAATAAAATATAAGCAGAGTTACTAATAAAACACCTTCTGGGATTTTTAAAAAGAAGGTATTATCAGCGAAACTTGCATCTTTGGTTTAGGCCTTACATGAATCAGATAAGTACTTGATCAAACTTAGCTGGGATTAAGAAAGGCCCTTCAATCTCTATTTTCTATTTTTAATTTTGAAAACCAAATCAAACCACAAATAATAAAACTATCAGCCGTAATCATTCTCTAAGCATATGAGAAGACAAAGAAGGACAAGGACCCTAAGACTAAGATCTACCCGAAGAACACATAATCGATGAGGAACAAAAGTGATGGCCGATTAAAAAACAAATCTCTGTTCAGTAAGTCGCCGCTACGGCTTTGTCAAATATATAGATATTTCTTTTCATTATTAGGGTTTCTGGTTTTCAATGTTTTGGGCTGATTAATATTGGGCCTGTAGGTTTTGGTTGGCCCACTTTTATTTGGATGATTAAACTATACACGGATGGTTTCGTTACTTTTAACAATTGGTGTTGAGATCTGCCAGGCTGCCATGAAAACTAACTTACCGTTGGGTTTTTTTTTTAAAAGCCAAATCATATGTATAATATAATATATATTCTAATTCTAATCATTTTTAATTTCGAATTGCTAGAACATACTGATCATTTTTTACATATTTAGCTTTAGATGTCTTTAAAATACCAATGATTATCTGTCTAAATATTTGTATTATTATAATCAATACCTTATATTTAATTTTGATTTAGTAGAACGGCCGATCCGTTTTGATATGTTTAGATCTAACTAAAATCAAAATTGGCTAACAGGTGTACCAATGTGCCTCTAACCATATTAGTTAGTGGGCCTATAAGGAATTTCCGAGTCCAGTTAGCGTCTTTTTCAGTTCTCCGACCCTCTGGTCGGCGTGTGCATGGGTTGTAAATGGCCAACATGTTTTTGATCGTGCATCACACTATTAGAATCCCAAACATGAATATCATCAATTAGTCACCTTTCAAGATAATATATTTTAGTTTTATTAAATTTTTGAATACCAAAACATTTTCGTATAAAACCCCATTTGATGAAATCGTTATCATCATCCTACTTCAAACACACAAAAACAACGAACAGGCTTAAGGCAAAAGACAGGCCACGCACTCTGAAATGGAGATCACACGCGCCTCCTTTGCCATTTGCCTCCTCCTCTCTTTGGCTACCATAGCCACCGCTGATTACTACTCTCCCTCATCTCCTCCGGTTTATAAATCACCGGATCACAAACCCACGCTTCCACCTCCAGTTTACACTCCACCCACCCACAAGCCAACTCTCCCTCCTCCGGTTTACACTCCATCGGCTTACAAGCCAACTCTCCCACCTCCGGTTTACACTCCACCGGCTGACAAGCCCAAACTCCCACCTCCGGTTTATACTCCACCGGTTTACAAGCCTACACTCTCACCTCCCGTCTACACTAAGCCAACTATTCCACCTCCGGTTTACAGTCCACCGGTTTACAAGCCAACTCTTCCTCCTCCAGTCTACACTGAGCCAACTATTCCACCTCCGATTTATACTCCACCGGTTTACAAGCCTACACTCTCACCTCCGGTTTACAAGCCTACACTCTCACCTCCGGTTTACACTAAGCCAACTATCCCACCTCCAGTTTACACACCACCGGTGTACAATCCCACCCTCCCTCCTCCGGTCTATAAAAAGTCTCCAAGCTATTCTCCTCCTCCATATGTACCTAAACCAACCTACACTCCACCCACCAAACCATACGTCCCAGAGATACTTAAAGCCGTTGATGGCATCATCCTTTGCAAAAACGGTTACAAAACTTACCCTATTCAAGGTATAAATACATACATACTTAAGGCTCCCTGATTAATTACCTATTAAAACAGCAAAATTACTAATTAGAAAAAACCGGTTAATTGAATTCATGTAGGAGCAAAGGCAAAGATTGTGTGCTCCGAGCCAGAATCATACGGGAAGAGCAAGAACGAGGTTGTGATCTACAGCGATCCAACTGACTCTAAGGGATACTTCCACTTGGCGTTGACCGATATCATCAAGGACCTAGTTCACTGCCGAGTCATGCTATACACATCTCCGGTCGAGACTTGCAATAACCCGACCAATGTTAACAAGGGTCTCACCGGAATTCCCTTGTCGATGTACGGATACCGTTACTACGCCGACAAGAACTTGAAGCTCTTTAGCGTCGGTCCTTTCTACTTCACCGGTCCCAAGGCTGCTCCCGCCACTCCCAAATACTGATGATCATGCTCACAGTATTATGATGATGATCTTGCATATGTTATATATACGAGGTTGCTTTAATCAGTTTAATATTTGATTTTTTTCCCCTGGAAATGTTATTTTATTTGTTTGTTTGTTCCGCTTCCATTTGATTCGCTGCATTACAAATTCATCATTTTGGTTATGCTTTTTTTTTTTACAATTATTTTATTTTATATAATAACATTTCAAGAGAGGAACATCATTGTTTGATTTATGCGACTACTTCTATACATACATATTAAAGTATTTTTTTTTTGGCCAATTGCGTCAACGTGTGTTTGCTGAATACTTAAATAACGATTTGTCTCTTTAAAAACCCAATTAACATTAGTTTACGAGCTAATCATTAACCATGTAGTTTTTTTCTTTTGGTTAAAGCATTAACCATAAACTAATTATCTAGTATACTTATACTTCCGGATTCTCATTTACTCCGCTTAAGTTGTACTCTAAATGTTGTAAAGGAAAGACAAAAGATGAATATAAGGACTTGTTAAAAAGGAAAAAAAGAAAGAAAAAGTATTTTTGGTCGACATGTTCAATATATGTATAAAAAATATATTGTTATTCGTCCCCACCCGTCAATTTCATCGAAGTTGGAAGATATGTGCGCGAGAAATAGCTTTTAAAAATTTAAAGTTGCTTCATCGTTATAACTTGTTTAATAAAAACTATGGAATTAGATTCCACTTTCTTTTTAGTGATATAATTTTTGCCATGCACACGGCACGCGAGTCGGTCGAATGTCCACGTCAGTTTGTGTACGTGTCACCGAGTCAAAACTCCATCCTACCTAATACCACAACTGTATACTAACATAAAAATTAGTATATATCAACATCAACTAATTTGCAAAGCTCCTTTAATTATATAACTTGTATGTTAACACAATTAGCGAAATAAATTCGTGTTTTTTTCTGACATTTAATACAATCACTGAACAAATTTGCACAAAGTAACTTTTTGTTGTTGTCATATTGAATTTTTATGGTAATATTATCGTTGTATCGTTGCTCGAATTCAAATTCGTATTAAGTACTCTTACTATTGACATAAAAGAAAAGAAACAAAAATTAGAGTTGATAAGGGGGACATCAGAATCCTTTAGCAATTTCGAAGGTTTCGAAGATTCACTGTATTTGCATTTTCTCATGCCCCGATGGCTGATGTATTAGTAAGAAGCCTCCAAGTAAAACAGAGGCTCTCCAAAACATAGTCGTTTGCTCTGCTTCAATTTCTCCAAAACCTGCATCAAGGCAAAACGACGTCAGATGTGTTAATGGACCAAAGGCAAAGAACAATCAGAATGTGGGCCTCTGGAGAGTAAAGCATCTGCAGCAAAACAAGCCTCTCACACAACGGTCAATTGTACCTGCAATTAAAGACAAAAACAGAGCAAAAATAGAACAAAAAGACAAGAGGAGCGTGAAGAAGTGTACGAACAAATTGGTGTTGAAAAACCAGTTTGAACCTCTCTCATTGATAGCCACATATTGATGTAGACGTGGCCTTTAGGGTTTAAGTGTTTCAGCCTGTAAGTCACTATAAAAGAGAAAGAGAACATCTTGTAACAAGTTAAAGCAAAATTAAATGAAAGAAAGGTTCAGTCTTTGATTTCTCTCTTAAAGCTCAAAGCTTACCTCTTTCATGGTATCAGAGCCATGGCTCTTGAACTTTATTCTGCTCCAATTCTGAATATCTCTAATTATGTCACAGTAAAACTCACTGAGAGGAATTACATTCTCTGGAAGTCTCAATTTGAATCATTCTTGTCTGGTCAAAATCTGTTAGGCTTCATAAATGGATCTTTTGCAGCGCCAACACCGGTTCTTCCTCGACCCAACATAGATGGTCAGACAACAGAGGTGGCTAATCCTGACTATCTCTCTTGGCATAAATCAGATCAGGTTGTAAAGGCCTGGTTTTTGGGGTCTCTGTCTGAAGATATACTTTCTGAAGTTGTAGCAGCCAACACATCTCAAGAAGTATGGCTTTCTCTAGCAAACCACTTCAACCGAGTGTCTTCCTCACGTCTCTTTGAGCTCCAAAGAAAGCTACAAACCATTGAGAAGAAAGAAAAGTCTATGACTGATTATCTAAAGGAGATTAAAAATATCTGTGAGAAACTCTCTTCTGTTGGGAACCCTGTAAGTGAGAAAATGAAGATATTTGCAGCTTTACACGGTTTGGGTAGAGAATATGAACCCATCAAGACATCTATTGAGGGATCTATAGATACATTCCCTTGCTCTACCTTTGAAGATGTAATACCAAGATTGACTGGTTACGCTGATAGATTAACTGGTTATGATGCTGTTAATACAGTTACTCCACACTTAGCCTTCAATACCATTCAGTCTTCACCAAACTATGGGTTTCAAAGCAACAGAGGCAGGGGTCAACCATATAATAGGAATGGAGGTAGAGGTCGTGGCTTCTACTCTACCAGAGGCAGAGACTTTCATCAACAGATCTCTCCATCATCAAATCCACCCAGTTCCTTAAGTGCTGGAAACAGACCCATTTGCCAAATTTGTGGAAAGATGGGACATTCGGCTTTGAGATGTTGGCATAGGTTCAACAACAGCTACCAGGATGAAGATGTTCCAGCTGCTTTAGCTGCCCTAAGAATCACAGATATAACTGAGCACAATGGTCAAGAGTGGTACCCTGATTCTGGAGCAACTGCCCACGTAACTAGCTCTCCACATCACCTGCAGCAAGCTCAGGCATACAGTGGGTCTGATACAGTGATGATAGGAGATGGAAACTTCTTGCCAATCACTCATACAGGCTCTGCAGTTCTCCCAACAATATCAGGTACAACTTTGCCTTTGAAAGATGTTCTAGTATGTCCAGAAATTGCAAAATCACTCTTATCTGTTTCAAAACTTACACATGATTACCCATGCTCTGTTAAATTTGATGGTGATTGCGTGCGTGTTAAGGAAAAGGGAACCAAGCAGCTTCTAGTTATGGGAAGAAACCATAATGGACTCTATAAGTTTGAAGATATGTAGAAACAAGTTTTTTATTCAAACCGACAACAAGCTGCTAGTGAAGAGGTTTGGCATAGAAGACTTGGTCATGCAAATTCACAAGTTCTTCATCAACTATCATCTGCTCAAGCTATATCTATAAATAAGCAGACCAACTTGATGTGTGAAGCATGTCAACTGGGGAAAAGCATTAGTTTACCTTTCTCTTCTTCTACTTTTGTTGCTACTAGAGTATTTGAAAGAGTCCACTGTGATTTGTGTGGACCTTCTCCAGTTGTCTCAGTTCAAGGATTTCGATATTATGTAGTCTTCATTGACAATTGGTCTCGTTTTTGCTGGTTTTATCCTTTGAAGAAGAAATCAGATTTCTATTCTACCTTTATTCTCTTTCAAAAACTTGTGGAGAATCAATATAGCAACAAAATCAGAATCTTCCAATGCGATGGAGGTGGTGAATTTATAAGCAACCAGTTCCTACTACATCTGCAACAATGTGGAATCAAACAATATATCTCCTGCCCTCACACCCCAGAACAAAATGGGATTGCAGAGCGAAGATACAGATACATTACTGAACTTGGATTGTCTATGATGTTTCAAGGTAAAATTCCACAAAAATATTGGGTGGAAGCCTTCTTCACTTCAAACTTTCTGAGCAACATTCTGCCCACATCCTCTCTTGAAAACAATGTTTCTACCTTTGAAAAGCTTAATGGCAAGAAACCAGACTACTCAGCGCTAAGATCCTTTGGATGTGCATGTTATCCAATGCTTAGAGATTATGCTTCAACAAAATTCGACCCTCGATCTCTAAAATGTGTTTTCATGGGATACAATGAGAAATACCGAGGATATCGATGTCTATTTCCTCCAACTGGAAGAGTATATATAAGTAGACATGTTCTCTTTAATGAACACGTATATCCCTTCTCAGATTCATATCTTTCTTATCACCCATCTGAGTCTTCTTCATTGACAACATCTTGGAATCAAAGCATTATGCATCCAGCTTCTTCTCAACAGTCTGAAACAACAATACCTTTTCAATCATCTCCTTCCACTGAGGCATACTTCCCTCCACTGCAGCAAACAATAACGAATCCTCCAAGAACTGAGACTGTTTCAGTGAGAGAGATAGGAGAATGTTCTGGGCGTACGGTAGGCCTTGATCCTGATCCTATAGGCGACAGCATTCCTCCTTTTTCTAACACATCACAGTCTCAGCCATCTTCTCCTACAACAGCTGAAAACCACTCTGCAGAAAATTCTGTCATGCTAAATGCAGAGGATTTGGCCCCTCATCTTCCTTTGCCAACTCCTACCAATGTACATCCTATGGTAACCAGAGGAAAAGATGGAATACGCAAACCAAATCCTAGATATGCTCTTATGCTTCACAAAGTTTTGTATTCAGAACCAAAAACAGTAACCACTGCTTTAAAAGATGAAGGGTGGACTGGTGCAATGGAAGAAGAAATGGACAATTGTGCTGAAGCAAATACTTGGTCTCTAGTTCCCTATACACCAAACTTACATGTGCTTGGGTGTAAGTGGGTCTTCAGGACTAAGCTCAAAGCAGATGGTACATTAGACAAGCTAAAAGCCCGTTTAGTAACAAAAGGGTTCAACCAAGAGGAAGGCATTGATTACTTAGAGACATATAGCCCAGTGGTGAGAACAACAACAATAAGGCTTGTATTACACGTAGCTACAGTCATGAAATGGGAGTTAAAACAGATGAATGTCAAAAATGCCTTTCTTCATGGGGATTTACATGAAGATGTCTACATGACTCAACCTGCAGGTTTTGTGGACAAAACTAAACCTAATCATGTGTGCAAACTTCACAAATCTATCTATGGTCTAAAACAATCTCCCAAGGCTTGGTTTGACAAGTTTAGTAATTTTTTGCTTGAGTTTGGTTTCATCTGCAGTAAACCAGATCCTTCGCTGTTTATCTGCATCAGAAACAATGATGTTATCCTTCTACTTTTGTATGTTGATGACATGGTGATCATAGGAAACAGTTCCTCTCTTCTTACTACACTGCTACATGAGCTCAACAAACAGTTTCGGATGAAAGACCTTGGACAACTTCACTATTTCCTTGGGATTCAGGCACAGTTCCATTCAGAGGGGCTGTTTATTTCACAACAAAGATATGCAGAGGATATGTTACTCGCTGCACAGATGGAAGACTGCGCACCAATGCCTACACCACTTCCTCTGCAGCTTAACAAAGAACCAGACAAGACAGAACTGTTTTCAAATCCCACATATTTTAGAAGCTTGGCAGGTAAGCTTCAATACCTTACCTTAACAAGGCCTGGCATTCAGTTTGCTGTGAATTATGTGTGTCAGAAAATGCATGCCCCTACAATCTCAGACTTTGGTCTTCTTAAACGAGTATTGCGGTATGTTAAAGGAACAGTTTCCATGGGATTATCGTTCAGCAAAAATACTGATTCTACCCTTCGAGCCTATTGTGACAGTGATTATGCAGGATGTAAGACCACAAGAAGATCCACTGGAGGTTTTTGCACTTTCCTAGGCAACAACTTAATCTCTTGGTCTTCCAAGAAGCAAGACACTGTGGCTAAAAGCTCCACAGAGGCAGAGTATCGGTGTCTCTCCGACACTGCTTCTAAACTTACTTGGCTGAACAATATGCTAAGAGACCTGGGGATTCCTCAACCAAAGAACTCCCGAGGTGTATTACGACAATCTCTCGCAGTTCACCTTTCAAGCTAATCCGGTATTTCATGCTCGCTCAAAGCATTTTGAAACACATTTTCACTATGTTAGAGAACGTGTGGCATTGGGATCTCTCATCGTGAAGCATGTTCCATCCTACCATCAACTGGCTGACATTTTCACTAAGTCCCGTCCACAAACAGCTTTCAAGTCTCTGAGATTCAAACTCGGTGTAGACTTACCGCCCACACCAAGTTTGAGAGGGGCTATTAGTAAGAAGCCTCCAAGTGAAACAGAGGCTCTCCAAAACACAGTCGTTTGCTCTGCTTCAACTTCTCCAAAACCTGCATCAAGGCAAAACGACGTCAGATGTGTTAACGGACCAAAGGCAAAGAACAATCAGAATGTGGGCCTCTGGAGAGTAAAGCATCTGCAGCAAAACAAGCCTCTCACACAACGGTCAATTGTACCTGCAATTATAGACAAAAACAGAGCAAAAATAGAACAAAAAGACAAGAGGAGCGTGAAGAAGTGTACGAACAAATTGGTGTTGAAAAACTAGTTTGAACCTCTCTCATTGATAGCCACATATTGATGTAGACGTGGCCTTTAGGGTTTAAGTGTTTTAGCCTGTAAATCACTATAAAAGAGAAAGAGAACATCTTGTAACAAGTTTAAGCAAAATTAAATGAAAGAAAGGTTCAGTCTTTGATTTCTCTCTTAAAGCTCAAAGCTTGCCTCTTTCATGATGTAGTAAATAAATATACATGTCCTGAAACAACATTTGACTAGAAACGGTAAAATGATTGAAATGTTACAAATCGATATAACAATGAAGGATTAACTTGAGATTTTAAATTCTAATTATGGAAATAAGATCAATATCGACTAAATGGCTTCGTTGAATCGTCGCTTACATACAATTATTTGAATAACATTCATCAAATAAACCATTTAAAAGAAGTAAAGAACAAAGATAATCGTTTTGGTGGGACTTGGGAGAGCTTCGCTTGCGATTGCCTCTTTGTCCTCCGTACCTAAACGACACCGTCTCGTATATACACAATGATCGAGAGGCTCCGTCACTTTATATCCACTTCCGTTAATTTTTCTAAACGCCATCTCTCTGGAAAAAGCAGACGTCCCAAGTATCTGCCACGTGGATCATAAAACGCCACGTGTCGCCTTCTGTGCCAGTAATACGATTCTGCCCGCTGCCTCCGATTACCGGGCCGGTTTATCCCAACCAATCCGAATTATACCAATGCCCACCCGCTTCATCATATTACAGAGGCAGTAAATCAATTACCCCATAGCCTTTTCAAGAAAGTCCGGTTATTTGACCCGTTATCTCCGGGTAAACCCGAATTCGATTCATCAAATTCCCTGGGAATGTCCACAATTATACCGACAAGATCAATCGGTTCTCTCTCACAAGCTTCTGTCGGAAACCTCAACGGCGAACCAGAGGGGGAAGACGGCGTCGAGGATCCGGATTCGTCCGATGAAGACGAACTTCCGGCTTCGATATCCTCATTTGGCTTAACCGATTGAAATACGGGAACGGCCGGTTCGGATGCAGTAACCGGTAGTGCGGATTGAACCGGAGCTCTACAAAGCGGACAACTAGATCTAGACCGGAACCACGTGTCAATACAATCAACATGGAACACGTGGCCGCATTTGGGAAGGACACGTCCTTCGTCTTCTTCTTCAAACTCCGACAAGCAAACGGAGCACTCCTCCAGTGGATATTGATGGGTTTTAACAGAGTAGACGAAGATCGGGATCTTCTCAAGCACCGTAGAATCGAGCGGAGAGAGGGACGAGGAGGATTGGGTGGGGTCTCGAGCTGCGGCGAGTGATCGGAGGTGAGCACTAATACGGCGGCGAATACGGCGGTTTTGACGGCGGAATAACCATCTGGCGTAGCTGTGGAAACAGAGGATTAAAATGACGGCAACGAAGAGAATGATCACGGAAGCGATCATGATTTTGCCGTTAAGGGCGTAACGTGACGGTCCATGGCTCATGTTTCCCCATAGTGTTTTGCTACTGTCGTTGACGATACCCATTGTTTAAGAGAGAGGATGAAATGAGTGGGTCAGACGAAGAAGAAGAAGAAGAAGAAGAAGAATTAGAAGACGAGAGTGGGAGTTTCCAATGTGCTTAATTATGTGGGCTTGAATCTCTTTATTTATAGACCACCTATGAATTATTGGCTCCTCTTTGATTTTATTTTATTTTATTTATTTTCTACTTTCTATTGTTTTGTAGGAGTTCTAGTTTATTCCCAAATAATGTTATACGAGTTATTTATCTCGGTACTTGGAAAAAAAATGATTTAAAAAGTGCTATAAGCTATTGCGACTTTTTTTTGGTTTTCATTAGAGCATGCATATATTTTGTTTTGTCTAATAGCTCTTTCAGCTTTGAATCCACTTGTTTGATGTGAGTTCTAATAATATCGCGGGAGACATACTTTGAGCAACTCTTTGACCGTAATTTACTTTATGGTTTTCAACATTTAAATAAAAAATTTGATTTTCAACACCTTTTTGATTACCGACTTTGTTTTAGATTTATGGAAAATTATTGACACATTTTTGTATCGCTCTATTTAAATTCGAACTCTTTTATAAATAAATGATATATACTACATCAGCACATCGATAGATTTACTTAGTACATTTCTTCAAACTCAATATATTTTTTTTATAAATCTTCTGGAAATTGAGTTTTATTTATCTTTTGATAACTACTCGTGGAAATTGAGTTAAAAGACTAAACTTCGTGGAATCGCATTCTTTTACATTCAGGGTTTTTTTTTTTTTTGACATACATTCAGCAATGTTATATGACTTTTTTTTAAAGTAGATATTAAAAAAAAAATCACATTAATAGGCAGAAGAAATGGATGGTCCAAACGAATTGAAACGAAACTGATAACTAAATAAACCGAAACGAAACTGATAAATGATAAATCTAGTAAGGAATAGCTTTTGAATTCCCTGAGGCATGGGGACTCGAGTGTGGTTCTTCTAAAGTTTTGCTTAAATGCTAAGAGAAAAAGACAGTCTCAATCTGCTAACTTTTTTTTAATTTCTTTTTTTCTTTCTTCTTTTTCTTTCTTTTTAAATAAATATTTTGTATTTTTCTTTTAAATTCCGTCAAATATAACTTTAATTTGGGGAGTCTTTTTCAGAAATGTCTTTAAGACCGTTTTTACACATCAGAAACCTACTAATTTTTTTGTCGTGAACTCGATTGTTAAATGGCCCTTCCTTGCTAACGACCTTTGATGCCTTCACCTTCTTTTGTGTCTTGTTTTTACTTTAAATAACATTGGACTTCTTCTCTCTTTTTTCTCATTAGTATTTCCACTTTCCTTCATTTTCAACACCATTTCAATTAGTATCATTTATTTTTTCTTGATATTTTTTTATGGAGAATTGAATTAAATTTCTTAGATCTTTCCAAAACTTCCTAGGCCATTAACGGTTCAAAATGATTAGAAGATTCCTCAATACCAATTTAACCTTACTTTACGTGGGGTTCATTTTTCTACACAAAATCTTGCATAGAGGCTAGAGTACGATCGATTCAATTACACAACTTTTATTGTATAAGCAACTTAGTTATGGTACTAAATTGTATTATATTTTAGACATATTGATTATGATTCGGAAAGTAGATATGGATTGCAAAATCTTAACTTGTTGTTTTATGTATATAAAAGAGGATGTATAATTACTTTCAGAAAATTAAATTAGACTTGTTTCCACGTTGAGTATTTTTATTTTATATTGGTTGGTCAGTGAAAAGCAAATATGATAGTAGTATTATGTATAGGTGTCAAAATGAGCAGTTCATTATTGTCCAATTCTATTGTGGACAAATATTTGTCCGTGTCCATAAACGTCCAAAACCATAAACGTCCAAAGTCTATTAATGCCCATGTAAAAATAGGCTGTCTTTGGGCCAATAATTTTTGGCGGGAAATTGTGTTTTTGTGTTTTTTTTGCGGGAAAATATATTTTAACATTTTTAGCGGAAATTGTGTTTTCATATTTTTGGCAGGAAAATCGATTTTGCTTTAGATTTTTGTAGTCCATGGGCCACCTATTGTCCAACGGTGTTCATCTAAATTTGTCTGTGGTCCAAATTGGACAGTCAGACAGCCCATTTTGACACCTATAATATTATGAACAGGATAAGGTCAAACCATTCTACAAGTTAGGAGAAAAACTCTAAAAGCTACGAACCCATGTGCCGTGCCCGTGCGGGATAACATCTAATGAAAAATAGCATACTTATACATCTAATGAAAGTTACTACTCATCTTCTACTTTTTTGGGCACACTACGACTTTCTTATTTTTTACACAAACTAGTCCTGAACAAAATATTCCTTAGATTCACTCCGATTCGCTTTGATTAGAATCAAAAAATCTGAATATTCATAAATTTCGAAGCAAATCAAATAGCAAAATATATTATTTGTAGAAAACGAAGCAAATAACAGATATCATTTATAGAAACACCGAATATTCGCTTCAATTCAAATACATATATATATATATATATATATAAAAATATAGATATACATAATATTCTTCATTTAGGTTTAGTTAATAACTTCTTATGTTTGTAGTTTGTTCTTGTGTTAGTGTTTTGTTTTATTTTTATTATGTTTTGCCTACAGATTTGAGATTGCAATAGATGAAGACAAGGAACAGATACGTTAAGTTATTTTGTGCTAAGATCTTAGTTTGATTATTTTTCATCATATGATGCTAATGAATGGTAGCATAACAACTGGATTTAGTTTTTGGAACTTATAGTGAAACATGTCAAAAAAAACTTTGAATATTAAAACTTTTTTTTATGTATTGTGTATGTTAAAAAAAAATGTTTTAAACGACTCGAAGCGAATATTTACAAATATCACAAAAAATTTTGAATATTCAAATTTCTCAATAAGCGAAGAAATTTTCGTATATTCAAAAATTTTTAGCCGAATATTCGAAAATTTCTGAATCGAAACGAATCATAATATCAGATATTCGGCTGAAACGAAACAAATCACAAATAGTGAAATTTTTTCTAATATTCGCTTAGTGCCGAGGACTAACACAAACTATATTATATATGTTTTATTTATTTATCATAAAGTAGATAAAAATTCAATTCGAATATCAATATGCAATACAGATTATCAGCTCTTTTTATATAGAAAGAAAGATCATTGACAGATTTATCCACCAAAATTTTATTAAAGCTGACAGGTTTCTGAACAGTCCAGAAAAAGAGAGAAAAATAAAAAGAAACATTTGAAAAAGACACAGGTATAAAAATGGATAATTCGGGATGTTTAAAGTGGATTTATAAGCAAACACAAAAAATAAAAAACGCTTAAGAGTTAGTATTTCACAATGTTTAAAATACTATTAGGCGCACATTAGGTGTTGGGACAGTGTTTAGCGTGTAAATTGATAAATCGACGTCTAAATGCATATTGATTAGCGTGACTTCTGTTTATATTGTATTTTAAAGATTTTTGTTATTTAGTCTATTAGGCTAAACGTTTAGCTTTAAGAAGCTATGATATTTTAGAATCAACCAACCGTATAAAAGTCGTAAATTAATGATGTAACAGCCAGTGAAGTTACACTTCGCTAGAAGTCGTGGCCAGCTCATTCATCTCTCTTCTTTTCAAATTACTTTATTTATTTACACCTTTAACTCTTTTAAAAAAAGATTTTACATATTTATTTCTTTTGTTGTTTTCTTTTAAACATGACAATAATTATAAAATGAAAAAATACAAACAAACAGAAAGATCTAAAACCACAAAAAAAACAAACAGAAAGGCAAAGCGATACGAAGAGAAAAGATGAAGAACATGTTATTTTTCTTCACAGCGCTAACCCGAATATAGTTTAATATTGTATTCGATTTAATTTCATACGATGAACTTCATTCGTTTAGTTCCAAATTGGACATTAATTATACAAGGAAATGATCCAAATCTAAACCCGTAACCTAACATGCCGTAGGGAAAAAGAAAAGAGACTTTTATATGTGGGTCAATCAAATCTCTTGATAGTGAAAACCGAAAAGATAAATTATAAAGGATATGTGATTGATCTAATCCAATATTAGATCATCTGCAGAAGAAAGAAAAAAAAAAGCGTTGCAAAAGCCAAATGAATCTTGTTAACATCAAGTTATATTCGTCTAAGCTCAAATCTTTGATCCCGTACGGAATTTCTCTCAACCAGAATTAAAAGAGTTTTTAAGACCATCTCCAACCCTTAAAAACCTTCTAACAAATACCTAAATTTTATTAAATTAATATTTGTAGTATGTTTTAATTGTTTAATTAAATTTAATTATTAGAAAAAAGTGAACCTATCACATATCAACAATGGTAAGAAGTCTTCACTATTTAGTAAAGAGGTTCTAAAAGTACTAAAACTTTTAGAACACTATCTCAATATTTTTTTTTCTATTTCATGTTTTTTCTATTATTTTTAATTTTTTAATTGTTAAGAAACTTTATTAGAGCCCTTTGTTGGAGATGCTAAGCTCCTTGAATCAACTCTAATTATATTATGATCACTCGTTTCTCAATTTAATCTCATAATGTATAATGTGGCTTTCAACCATCTTTGCTTACGGTCTTATCTAGATTGGTCGGACCTATTTCCCAAAACAGGAAGTTTTTTTCGTTTCATTATTATACCATTGCCGATTAATAAATTTCATTGGATGTAGGGGTTCAAAACTAAATTAAATGAAACACAAACATGGAAACATCGATCATAACTCTTCGATGATTCTATTTTACAAAATACACAAACGAAAGGAAAATGAGTTTCAAGTTTCATGAAAGCCCCAGAATTCGAAAGACTGTTATTACAAAAGAAAAGTATTCCCTAGAAAAATAGTGTTTGCCCAAATAAACATGTGATTAATTGAAATTTTTTAATCTACATAAACCGTCAAAGAGATTCTCAAAAGATAACGTGGTTTCGTATTTCATATCAGTTGACCAAAAACATGGTATCATATTCCAGCGGATCGAAGAGCATACTCTTGAACCAATGCAGCAAACAACGATCGTCTCTCCAGCAAACGAACTGGACTATCATACTCTTTCGCTTTTCCTGCAAGTAAAATCACAATTTCGAGACCGTTAAAACCCCATTACATTAATCCACCAAAATGTAGGTTTTGTTTTATGTTCTTACCTGCGTCTATGACAAGAACGCGATCACAGTCCATGACCGTTGGAATCCTATGAGCAATGCTGATAATGGTACAAGCCGAGAAATCCTCCCTGATGATCGTTTGGATCATAGCATCAGTCTGCGAATCAACAGAGGCAGTTGCTTCATCTAAAAACAGAATCCGGCTTCGTTTCAGCATAACCCTTCCCAAACAGAGTAACTGTCTTTGACCAACACTCCAATTCTCCCCATTATCAGCCACTAATCACAATTTTCTCCAATGTTAATGTTCATCTCAAGCTAAATCTGTCAAGCGTTTTAAGAAAAATAACTTTAACTCACCGAGAGAATCAAGCTTCTCGAGCTTGGAAGAAACAACATCCTTAAGTTGGCATCGCTCGAGACTCTGTAAACAACAAACAAACAAAAAACAGAGCAATTTATAAAATGTTGGATCAAGAATTGAGAAAAAAGTTTTAAAAACCTCTAACCTTCCAGATTTCTTCATCAGAGTATTTCTCTGTTGGATCAATATTACTCCTTACGGTTCCTTCGAAAAGAACAGGTTCTTGAGGAATGATACCGAATCTTGACCTTAGATCATGAAGTCCTAAAGTGCAGATATCGATACCGTCTATGATTATCTTGCCACCAGACGGTTCGACAAGTCTAAACAAGACCTGAATCAAAGTCGATTTACCACTTCCTGTTCTTCCAACCACACCAACCTTCTCTCCTCCTTTGATGTCTATTGTAAGTCCCTTAAGCACAAGTGGCGTGTTTGGTCTGTACCGTACCTTGACATCTTCGAGACGTATGTTACCTTTGTATGGCCAATTTGGAGGTGGACGGCTCTCTTTGATCTCCCATTTCGCTTCCGCGGGAATATCAGTAAACTGTTTGATTCTTTCAACAGAAACCATCTTGTTCTCTATGAAACAGCTTAGATATATTGCCCAAAACAGAACACCGTTAAGCGATAGTCCGTAAGAAAGTGAAAGCCCAACATTCTCTGTTTTCAACCCAAAAAAAAAAATCATCACAAGGAAACATATCTTTTGCTATTAAACAAGCTAAGTTCAGTCTTATAATACCTGGTTTGATAATGTTGCTTGGTAATAACACCATGAACAGAGCCGAGACGCAGAGTACCCAACTCCCAATCAGCTCTAGACGAAATCCGAGCCATTCATTCGAACCATTGTTGTGGAAGTCCATCCTGAGATTGGCATTGACTCGCTTCACATTCTCTTGCCTAAACATTTGCTGTTTTTTGAAAGATCGGATTGTCATCACTCCGGCTATGCTCTCAGAAAAATGGTGAATTACTGGGGCCTTGGTGATTGAGTCAAGACGAGTTAGTTCCCGAGATGATGCAAGGTAATAGCCCTGTTGGATTCAAAGACCAGTGAGATGTTTGAACATAAAAAGATCAAAGAGCTAATAACAAATCTAGCATCAGAAACAAATAATGTAATCTCTTTTCGCCACTAACCCGGTACCAAATGTTGAGCCATCCAAGCGGAATTATGAAGAAAATAGTTGGCCAAGCGTACTGGCAGGTTACTATAAAGATGCTGAGCAGAGTAGTATACATTGTGGCCACTAGTCCTAGCATGAAGGGGATGAAGATATCCACGTTGGTCTGATCAGTAGATGCCTGCAGAAAATACATAAACAGACCATCTTTAAATTGAAATCTCCACATTGGTCTTCTAGATTTTAAATGGAGAAAGTTCTCTCACCCGACTGAGAATTCTTCCCGATGGCGTGGTGTCAAAAAACGACATTGGTGCGTGCACGAGACTGTTGAGAATCTGTTTGAAGAAGATCTGAGCAGTCTTAAGGCCTAAGTGAGTTACGTAAATTGCACGGAGGCACACAAGAACAATGGAAACGGCAGCGATAAAGACATAGACGTGGATGAAGACTGAAGCATCAAATGAAACCGCGTTTTTGGCTGATGTTTCATAGGCAAGCCAGTAATCGCTAGCCATTAAAGAGCCTTGCCAAGCCACAGAGAAGAAGATAACAAGTATTATTCCCCACCAGCCGTAAGCTTCGGTTAAGTAAAGTTTGTAAACTTGTAAGCTCACTTGTCCTACTTCTCTTTCTTCGTCTTTGATCAGTCTTGATCCATCTTCCGGGATGTTGGAGCCAAGAAACGACTTGATGTGTTCATCGTGTAGCTCGCCTAAACGAGGAGACTCCATTGAAGTGGTTCTCTGTATTCTTGGAGACTCCAATGAAGTAATTCTATGTATTTTTGGAGATTTTGGTGTTGTTGGATAACGGGGAGAGTCAATTGAAACAGTTCTCTGTGTTCTTGGTGATGCCATTGGCGCATTTGCTGAAGCGGCTGATGCCGAACCAGCTTCAACTAGCTCCATTGATGTCTCGTGCGCCGCTACCAAATCCCCAAAATCTAACCCGGAGCTCACTAGTTCATCGTATTTACCTGATTGCACAATCATTCCATCTCGCATAACCTGTAGAATGGAACCACTCATTAGCAAAATCCTGAATCCTAAACTCAACAAGTTTTAATCTTTTGTTCCATCAAACCGTACCAAGATGCAATCAACGTTGTGAAGGAAGTCTACTTGATGAGTTACTAGCAATATAGTCTTTCCTTTCAATGCTCCTCTTACACATTTCTGCAGAAACATTACAAAAAGAAACAAGAATCAGCTTTATCGCTTATGATTTTACTGATTAACCAACAGAGAGAGAGATTTAGTGCTTACCTTGAATATGTCTGAACCGGTATGAGCATCCACGGCGCTAAAGACATCATCAAGTAAATAAACATCGGATTCCTGATAAACCGCTCGAGCAAGCTGTATCCTCTGCTTCTGACCTCCACTAAGGTTAATTCCGCGTTCTCCAATCTCTGTCTGATCTCCAAACTCCATTATCTGCATATCTTTTTCTAAACAACAAACCTTGAGAACTTCATTGTACTTGCTTGAATCCATAGGAAGACCAAACAAGATATTATCTTGAACCGTTCCGTTCTGAATCCAAGACGTCTGCGCCACGTAAGCTGTTGTCCCACAAACCCGAACCTTGCCCGAAATTTTGTGCATTTCGCCAAGAACTGAAGCTAACAAAGAAGATTTCCCTGATCCAACTGTCCCTACAATCGCAGTTAGCTCTCCTTTCTTAACCTCAAAGTTTATGTTTTCAATTGCAGGCTCGTCATCGTCATCATCCCAACTAAAACTTCCATCTTTGATTTCGACAGCGACATTCCCATCGCAACCTTGACTCCTCTCCACAGTCTCACCCGATAGCTCTCTGCTCGTCATGTAAGCGTCGAGTCTTCCGAGAGAGATCATTGCCTGCGAAAGAGCGATCATAGACTGCGGAAACGTCCTGATTGGTTCTTGAAGTATCTTGAAAATGGTGGTTGTGGTGAAAACTGTGCCTGCATCAAGCTTGACTCCCAAGAAAACAGCCGTTGTGAAAGTAAGCGCTGAGATCAACACCGGCGTGCTCCATAGTACGATGATGTTTCCGGCGACGGAGTAAAGAAACTTGGATAGCCAACTAAACTCCATATTTCTAAACTTGAGAATCCTCTCGTTGAAATGATCTTCCCAAGCTTGAAACTTGATCACTCTCATGTAATTAAGCATCTCATTAGTTGCTTTCATCCGTGAATCACGATTCATCATCAAGCTGAATTGGAATCTGTTGTTTCGTTTGGTTCCCATAAGAATGAATATGAAAATTCCGGTTAAACCAATAACCGTAGTCACCACAGAAGGTCCAAGAGTACCGTAGAGAAGCACAAGAGCCACAGCTACTTGTAAAGGCATGAGCCAGATTGCGTGGAGCTGAAGCATCATATCAGAGAGCTGCTGTGCATCTACGGCCATGTAATTCACGATTTTCCCAACGCCGTGGTTCTGACGAGCCGAGCCGGTTAGCTTCAAGCCTTTCTTGTAGAGAGCAGTTATTAGAGTTGATCTTATAAGCATTCCAAGCTTCTGGGAATTGAAATTGAATTGATGAGTCGCTAAGACTTCGACGAATTTGGCTATTAAAAGGATGAGAACGAGGTAGTAGCCCTGTGACGGCGAAGATCCTTTGCCGGAAGTGAAATCGACGAAGCTTTGGATGAGAACTGGACCGACGTAGATGACGCTGAGACGGATCATTGCTAGAACCGCCGTGACGGCTATTTCTTTCCAGAAACATCGGATGAGAGTTGTACGGACGGGATTTCTCGAGTTCTCCTCCGGTTTAGGCCATTTCGATTCGAAGAGAATCGCGAGCTTCTCGGCTCTGTGCTCTGGTGATAGAGTCGGAACTTGATCGAGGTTTAATGGAGAGTAGTATCCTTTCTTAAGCAATGGATTCATCCATAACCAGAAAGTTTTCGATATAAACGAAGCTGATGCGTATAGAGAGACGTTTTCGGATTTCTCTAAACCGACGTCGTTTGTACTTTTCGCCGGAGTTGTGACACTGCTAGTGGTTAATATTACTCCGGTGGATCCTTTGACGGAGACGAGAAGTAGAATGGCGGTTAAAGGGAAGGAAACGAAGGAAGCGATGTCGTCTGCTCTTAACCTCGCGGCGGCGGAGTCGTCGGAGATAAGATGGAGAATCCCGGAGACGGCGAATAGAGTCGTGACGACGAAGTTGAAACTCCAGTAGATTCGAAGGGATAGAGGATGAGTCAAAGATGCGAATCTCTTTTGGTGGAGAACCAAAACGGTGATAACGGCGTTAGTAACGGCGTGAACTAGCCAAAACAGAGCGTCAACGAGCTTTAGTTTCGTCTGAGTAGTGAAGGCCAAAACGCAAAGCACGACGGAGCAAAACGACAGGAGAATGGTTACTAGGACTGTCGTTTTGAATAATCCGGTTGTTCTGGTTCGGGTTCTTCTTCCGAGTAGAGGTTTTGTTATGTCAGCTTCACCGTTGATTCTTGAAGAAGAAGAAGAACAGAGTTTGTGGATAGCGAAGAAGAGGACGATAAGGAGGAAGATGAGATCGATGGTGGAGGAGAGAAGACGTTGTGGACAAGGAGAGAGTAAAACGAATCTTAGCCATTGGATTGCAGCTGGAAGAGATGAAGATGGCTCTATGACTGCTGAAGAAGAACATGAGAGATCAGAGACCCACGAAGAAGAAAGCAGCCACATTTTCTGGGCAAATAACCTCCAAGAAAATTCCCCTGTAATTTATTTATCGTTTTGTTTTGCTATCAAGTCACTCGTCTGTGATGCAGAAAATTCAATTATTATTATTTTACTGTATATAAACAATTATAATCGTTGGAAAACATTTGATGTTTATCTATCAAGCTACTTATATTTTATTAATTTGTTTCAACTTTTCAATCGATTTAGCCGACTCGAAAAGAATGACAAAAGTGATAGTGTCACTGTGTCAGACTGTCAGTACTTTTTTCTTTTCTTGCATTGTGTCTGTAGCTGAAACAATAATCTAATGATTTAACAATTAACATAATAAATATCAAGGACACGTGTGAAGAGATGAGTTGAATAATTAATGATTTGGACTTAGGATAGTGGGAGTAGAAAATGGATGTCACTTTCTCAATAAACAATGAGTGGAGATATCTCTCCTTGTTTTAGAGACCGTATTCATGGTCTTTTGGGTTTATCTTTTTTATTATGAAAATTTGACAATCCAATAAATAGCTATTAGAGTAATTAATATCTCCAAACATATATAACGAGTGTGATCAAATGAAACAAAAAAAATATGATTACACTGGTTATGTTAAACACACTCACTTGAACTCTATAATGGCATAAAGTAATTTGTTCTATCAATGTAAATCGTATACTAGTGGTAGGTCATGCGTGACCTAATCACGAATGAAATCAACCAGTCTGTCCTGGGGCCAAACGCCAAACGCCAAACGCCAAACACCAAACACCAAACGCTAAACGCTAAACGGCATATGTTGGATCTATGTTTATGTAGTCGCGGAAACGGCCAAAGCACTCTCATATAATTTTCTCTCGTGTATAAATTTCGTGGAGGTTGATAACAAGGCGTCTCTGTCAATCTATCATCGACCAAAGGTTATGCATTATTGCTCAATTTTGTAATATATTTTAGAGATATATGTTTTTTTTGTAAAAGTATAAGACTATAATTAACCTATAAGTTCTGGACCTATCAACTATTGCGCATGTTAGTTTAATCTTTTCATAGCTAGTTATTTTTGAAATGCACTCTCTTTGTAAAATCATCAATAAAACTACATACCGTATATTGAGTTATTGTTGCACTCGTTTGCTTTTTAATTTAACACGTAAATCCTTTTCCCCAACATATATAATGTTAAAACATGAATTAATCATTACCATCATTGTAAATACATTACATTAACGTATATAAAATTTGAAAGCGGACATTTTCTTTCTTTTTGTATTTCCTTTTCCCTTTTTCCTTTCGCCGATTCAAAAACTGTCGTTTACGGTTGACCCCTAATTAGTATGAACTGTAATTTTTTACTGATTAGTTTCGTCGTAATTGGTGAATTTTTTTATTTCTTATTTATGAAGGGCATCACAAAATAGGAAATTGATAGAACTATAGGAAAGAAAATTTGTCGTAGTTGCACAAAAATTAATTCATTTATCAAAGACTACTAATATTTTACAAAAAGTACCTTTTCGTAAAATATTAACGCATCTCAATACCCCAAACAATGCATAGTGGTACGTAGGACCCTTTTATCTGTCACGTGGGTCTCTTGTCTTCTTTGTATTTTCACAAAAACCTTAAAAACTTGTGTCTTTTCCCTCGAAATGAAAATATTTTTGTTTTCACATCTTAAAAGAGACAAAAATGAAGGATTGGGCTCAAGCCCATAATGAAATAGCCTAATAGGTGTGGTCATCAAATCGTGAACAAGTTTGCATGTTAAATTTCATGGCCATTGCCATAGCAATAGCCATGTCCATCAGTCCATATTATATTATTTTAGGTTCACTGTTGATACGGAATATTGTCGCATGTAACACAAATTATAATTAATTATATATTGGAACAGTGTTACAATTATTTTCTTCACAGAAATTACACGGTTATGGTTATGGATTTAGGTTTTGATTCCGAATCCGAAGAGAAAGAGAGGATCATAGTGTGTGAGGCAACGTTCATCGGAAGCTGATCAACTCTCTTCATCCACGTGTGAGGCAACGTGCCGGTAAAGGGATGATCACCAAACAAGACATCAGCGACTCCTTGACCTTCGGTTCCAGGAAGCCATGCGGCTGCAAGAGCATCGATCATGTCAATGTGAGACTCGATCATGAGCGGACGTCCTGTGACTAGAACCACTAGACATTTCATCCCACTACCACACGTGTTCACGATCGTGTCAAGACCTGGGTCGGCTATATTTAGTGTTCTGCTGTCCCCACGTGTCTCTGCGTAAGGAGCTTCTCCGACGACCACAATTGTGTATGCTGCGTCGGCGTGAACCTTAGAGGTGTCCTTGTATGGTTCTTCCACGTAGATAACTTGAGTCGTCGGATCCACTGCTTTTTGGATGGCTTCCAAAATTATAGTTCCTACATATATTTACAAAAATATATATTTAGATATATACATTTATATAGAATGTATTTTTTTTTGTTGGAATGTTAAACCTATACTTTGTATATTTGGAGGCTTGCTTATATATTACCTCTGGTTTTACCCGTAGGGAGTCTCATAGCTCTGTTAGCGGCGATATCTTCTCCGGTTCCATTGAATCTTTGCCAAGTGAGAGTAAAACCACCGCATTGCCAGCCCATGTTGTTAGCGTGATGGCCCGCGACAACTATCTTTTTCACCTTCTTCGCAAGTGGCACAACTTTATCGGTCTCTGTCTTCCCGTTCTTTAGAAGCACCATTGATTTCCTAACCGCTTCTCTTCCTACTTCTCTATGCGCCTACATTAGTAGTAGGTATGATAAGACTAACTAATGCTTTATATAATTTAATGGCATGTTCTTGAAATGGTCAAAATTTAAAGTCCATTTGAATTTATTTACCTCATTTCCAAACTCGGCAGCAAGAGTTTCCTCAGCCAATGGGTTCTCAAAGAGACCAACAGAGAATTTAGCTCTCAATACTCTTCGAACAGCATCGTCTATACGGCTCATAGGGATGTATCCACCGTTCACTAGTTTTGTCAATTCTGCCAAGATCTCTTTATACTCCCTTGGAACCATGACCTACACAATAACAATATTCCACATCTTAAAATTTCTCAATTCAAAATCTAAACATATATAACATATCAAAAAACCATTTCTTGATTCTTGAAAGTAAGGGAAACAAAGAAAAAACACCAACCATGTCAATGCCGGCATTAATGGAAGCTTCAATAGAGTAAGTGTAATTTGCTCTATGTGGAGTTGTGATTCTATCGATTCCAAGCCAATCAGAGATAACAAAGCCTTGGAATTTGAGAGTGTCCTTGAGATAACCAGTGAGCATCTCGCGGTTAGCGTGCATCTTAACACCGTTAAGACTAGAATAAGAAGCCATGATTGATGCAATCCCTTTCTTTACTGCTGCCTCAAATGGAGGCATATGGATACCGAAGATAGTATCATTATCAGCAACGGTGTTGTCCTCATTGACTCAATTTATTGTTCCTCCGTCAGCAACAAAATGCTTGGCGCAACCAGCCACATTAGTCCTAATTATTATCCGCGTAGAGACACATTTAGTGATCCAAATCAAGAAAGTATTTAGATTCAAAACTAAAGCATAATTAATTCTTGGTTAATTACTTGAAATCAGCGAGGTAAGGAGCATTTCCTTGTAATCCATCGATGATACTTTCAGTTATCATATTCACAACTTTAGGGTCTTCACTCTAACTCTCGTAACACCTTCCCCATTTAGGATCTCTACAAACCTGTTCCATCCAATTTTTCGATCCGAATTATAATTATTTATATATCTATATTCATGTTGATCAATGAAATGTAAATTTTCTTCTTATTAATTACCGCTACACAAGGTGCAAAAGCTTGAGCAATTCCTGTTGCCCTAACTTCGAGCGCGGTTATAGCTCCAATCTTTTTAAAAAGCTCAGGGTCCTTACAACAACACCATATTCACAACCATTAGACCTATCTATAAAAAATCAATATATACAACAACATATCACATAAGCTATAAATGTATACCTAGTGGCACCAAGACCAACGTTGTGTGGGAAAATGGTGGCATTGATAAAAGTGTTGTGGCCATGAACAGCATCAATGGCGTAAAGCAAAGGGATTCCGAGCCTTGTCGAAAGACTCAATTTCTGCATAGTGTGTTCGCTGTGAGCACCCGCTTCAACGGACTAGCACCAGTATCATATGGATTGCTCAACGCGCTTCCTATACTTATGCACCAAATTCAATTAAAGATAATTCGAAAAAGTTCTATAAGTAAATAACAATATATGTTGTTGACTTGTGCCACATACCGATCATGTACTTTGTGAAGATATCTTCGTTAACCGCGAGATTCATTGAGTAATTGAATCTATCAACTTGACACATTTGACCAAGTTTCTCCGGTAATGTCATTCTCGCCAACAAGTCTTCCACTCTCTCTTCCACCGCCGCTTTCGGATATTTGTACTTCATGTATTCTCCGGCAGCGGCGGCGCCTCCATAACGACCAGCGAACAATATCACAATCGTCGCCGAGAAGAACATACTTCTGACGCCGTATATTGCCGCCACCATTATTGGAGACCCTCTCCTTAATCAAAGTGAGTTCAAAATATTTATTAGAAAAAATATTGTGATGTTTTTCCAAATCCTGAATTGAAAATTAACAAGGGACGAGAATTTATAGTTTTTCTTTGCTTCAAAAAAAAAGGGGCCGTTAATTAATCCCAAACAGTTTACAACTAACAAAACGAAAGCATAACTAATTTGATCCGGACATTTGTGTGAGCTTGATGTTACAATGAATCCAAACCGTCGATTTTTGTTTATCTCCATCAACGACTTACCGTTTTCTGTAATTTAGGCCGTACTTTTAATTGGGCTTTAAATTATTAGGGCCCAATTAGTAAAAAGACAAGAGAAAGCGAATCTCTCAAAGAGTGTTACCACTACTGATCCGCACCAAGTTTGACGCGTCCAGACAGGCAGGCATGTTCTGTCTGACATATCAAAAATATTCAAATACTATTTACTTCTTTAATCCAAATGTAAATCTTCATTGAACGCTTTTTGTTTTCCTTTTCTTGAAGCTTTTTAATCTTTTCGTTGATCCTTCCATTTACGAGGTAGAAATAAATCCAAAACGCGTAAGATTACAGCAAATTAAAAACACCATAAAAATTTTCATTAGATTTCCCTGATTCTATCTAGATTTCGTATTGTGTCCGAATCGGGACCAGATCTGTAAAAGAAGATGATAGAGAAGTGCTTAGGAGCGCATCGGTCTCGGAGATTACAGAGAATCATGCGTCAAGGAAAAGTGACGCTTCTCTGTCTCGTTCTCACCGTCGTCGTCTTACGTGGCACAATCGGAGCCGGTAAGTTTGGTACGCCGGAGCAAGACATTGAAGAGATCCGAGAACATTTCTTCTACACGGGTAAACGCGGCGAGCCTCACCGTGTACTAGTCGAGGTCTCTACCAAAACGACACCGTCTGAAGATGGAGAAACAAATAATGGCAACAACTACGAAACCTTTGATATCAACAAGCTATTCGTTGACGAAGGAGATGAAGAGAAATCTCAAGACCGGACTAAACCGTATTCTCTCGGTCCAAAGATCTCAAATTGGGATGAACAAAGGCTTGATTGGCTCAAACAAAACCCTTCTTTCCCTAATTTCGTGGCGCCAAACAAACCAAGAGTGCTTCTTGTCACAGGTTCAGCTCCTAAGCCGTGTGAGAATCCTGTCGGTGATCATTACCTCTTGAAATCAATCAAGAACAAAATCGATTACTGTAGAATACATGGAATCGAGATTTTTTACAACATGGCGTTGCTTGATGCTGAGATGGCTGGATTCTGGGCTAAGCTTCCGTTGATTCGGAAACTACTATTGTCACATCCTGAGATTGAGTTTCTATGGTGGATGGATAGTGATGCTATGTTCACGGATATGGTGTTTGAGCTTCCGTGGGAGAGGTATAAAGATTATAACTTGGTGATGCATGGTTGGAACGAGATGGTTTATGATCAGAAGAATTGGATTGGTTTGAACACAGGAAGTTTCTTGCTTAGGAATTCACAGTGGGCGCTTGATCTTCTCGACGCTTGGGCTCCTATGGGCCCAAAAGGGAAGATCCGAGAAGAAGCGGGTAAAGTATTGACCCGGGAACTTAAAAACCGACCCGCTTTCGAAGCTGATGATCAATCGGCAATGGTTTATCTATTGGCGACGGAGAGAGAGAAATGGGGAGGCAAAGTTTATTTGGAGAGTGGTTATTACTTGCACGGTTATTGGGGGATTTTGGTAGACCGGTATGAGGAAATGATTGAGAATCATAAACCGGGTTTTGGAGACCATCGATGGCCGTTGGTTACGCATTTCGTAGGGTGTAAACCGTGCGGTAAATTCGGAGATTATCCGGTTGAACGGTGTCTCCGGCAGATGGATAGAGCTTTTAATTTCGGAGATAATCAGATACTTGAGATGTATGGGTTCACGCATAAATCTCTTGGTAGCCGGCGCGTGAAACCTACGCGCAACCAGACGGATAGACCGCTTGATGCCAAGGATGAGTTTGGGTTGCTTCATCCGCCGTTCAAAGCTGTCAAGCTCACGACGACGACGTGAGGAGGAATTAATATTGTTCCCTTTTTTTTTTTTGGATCTTTAGGGAGACGCATTATCTTTTATTCCATTTTATTTGTTTGTAGTTTCCATAATTGAGTTATATGATTTTGATCTCCCATTGATGGTGGTGGAGTCGTGTATGAAGGTATTTACTGATTTGTTCTGATAAATTTAGTGTTGACGTAATTTAATATTCAATCTGGGAATTAATTTTCTTGTAGACGTACTTATATATGTTCGTTCATAATACAACTTGTTGAGCCTACAGTACTGTTTATTAGTAGTATTTTTCTTGTAAATTTAGAATATGAAATGAGTGCTCAAATTATCAATATGATGAATGAAATCAACCGCGATAAGTATCAATCACTTGTTAGTATATAAATAATAAAATAACTGAAAAAATCTTAATTTACCAAAATAAGAAACCAAAAGCGACCACTAAGACTGATTTCACCAATTTCGTTTGGATGGATAAAATAGTTTGCCAAAGTTTATCGCTTGTGACACATTAGGAAGATTTCTCGGAATTGCACAAACTAGGGTGTTGGAACTGTAACCCTATTGGGCTGTTAATGGGCCACAATAAGCTCAAATTTCATTCTTAGCCCAATATAACTACAGTTCCAAGTTCCAACACTAGTTTGGAGAACACGCGAACTCGTACATGGCCAGAGAGTATTAAATAAATCTACACTTTCCGATGATGAAGCAAACGAAACATGTTTAAATATCTGCTGCTTGGTCTCCACCTCTTTCTCATTCACAACACTGAGAATCCGAAACGTTATTAGATAATGGCGTAGAAGTCTCAAGCCAACAGCATCTTCAAGCGACGATGAAGACGAAGTGATGGAGACTTCAACCGGAGAGGAAGAAGAACATAACTCTAACGAGTCTTGTTCTGAAGAATACGAACCCACCAGGGAGAAGCAACAACAAACCCTAACTCCTCCTCCTCCTAGTGTTGTCGCCGCCACCGAAACCAAGTGGGACAAGAGAATAATGAGGTTTGTTGTAGTTCCGGCAAGGCGCAGCCGTCTACGAAGAAGCGGCCACGTGAAGTGACGTCTACGGATGACGTCAGAGCTAAAAGATTCAAAAAAGTTGATGAAAAGCCGAATTTTAAAAGGTTGGAGTGGAGTGAGGAAGATGAGATGCAAATTTGGAAATCATGCATCTCATCCTCTTCACTCCACTCTAACCTTCTAAACTCAGGCTTTTTTCTTTTATTGAAACTTTAAGCACTAGTGCCACTTCACTCCACCTTGGGTATTGATTCCGTCCGTTTCATCTCCTATCAATCTACAGACTTCGAATGGGTTCAATTTTGTTCCTACTTGAGCTTAACATTTATGTTTATGAGTTGCTATTAATGGGTGAGGCCCAACAAACACTATGACCCAATTTAATGAAATAGGAAATTACATAATTACTACCCTAAATTTATTTCTCTAAATAAATAATAATCTAGTATCTTACAAGAACTTGTTTACTTTTACAAGAAATGGTCTTATTACTGTTTCCCACATTTTCCCTTGATTTAAGTCACTTAACTGATCCCACCAAACAATTAAGAAAATTTGCGTTTTTATCAACATTTTTGCTTATGCCGGGACCCTAAAAATCATACACAGAGAAACGTGGTTTTAATATATATATATATATTTATGAGAATTTTTTTAATATTTGAATTTAAGATATTAAATTCATATATATTTTCTAACTAATCAAAACATTTTGTTAAAGTTTTATTAGGGGTGTTTAAATATGATTTGAATTCAATTTTAGTTTTGGGTTATTTCGCTATATAACCTTAGTGTATCTATTTTGAAATGAAAAACTGTTTCAGATAGAATCTATTAAAAATATTCTGTTCTATAACTGCTTTCTTTTAAATAATTATCTGTTTGACAATTAATTTTTTTTTTACCCATTGGGTTGGGAGATACATATATTTCCATTTAAATATTTATTTTTTATAAAATTAACGGATATTATCAAAAAAAAAATAGAATTCTAAAAAATTCTTTAGATATTTTCAAAAGTTAACCAAAATTCTTAAAATACATGTTTCGATGTGGATCTTAACCCGTTTCATAATGAATTCTTACCAAAATTAGTGATAATTCGATAATTAAAAAAAATATATATATATTAGTTAGTAAAATAATAATAAAAATACAGGGCTAATTATCAGTATCATATATTGGATTTAAGGAGTAATATTGTAATCTTTAGTCCCGATTTTATTTTCTAGTGTTGTATTTATAAAAATATTTAACTGCCTTCTGAACATAAACGGCAATCACCATGATATCCCTCGTCAAGAAATATCCTGGCGATCCTCCCGTTGGTACCACACGGCCAAAATCCACCGGGTCGGTGCTCATCGCCGGTGCCGTACATAACCTTGAGGGTCTCTTGCGCCGTCCTGTCATAAGAGATTGAGTAAGCATTGGCGGAGAGAATGTTGCTGGTGGTGCGATTCTCTGCTCCTAGCCACGGCGGCACGCACAAGCCTTCGTCCTTGATCCCACACATACCGAGCTCGTTACGGAGGATAGATATCTCGTTTGTCAGCTCAGCCACCGTGATTCCGCCGTATTCCTCCACCATCTCGTTCTGTCTCTCGTACAGGAGAGTCCTTATCACAGCGTCTTGACCAGATTCCACCCCCAATAGACCCGCCACAAGCTAATATAAATAGTAATATCTTAATCTTCGTTAATTACTTAGCAATATATTAATTCGACCAATATGGATCATTAATGGTATACACTATATATAGTACTTATATTTATATATGTACTCAAAACTGTATGATCCAAATACGTGTATACGACATTAAACCCAATTACATGTTGGATATCAAATGTATTTTGCATTAGACTAATTTTTCAAAAACTGAGCTAGTAGACTAGTAGTAAGGTGTTTTCTAAATTTTTATGTTATAAAATATTATTAGATTAATTATATTTTAAATAATTTGGACGTAAAAATATGATTATATCTCGAATATTTTGACTTCCGAATAGTTTTTTTCATTGTAAACGTAATATAATATCCGTACGTACAAATCATAAATATATATATATCACTGCTAAGTGCTAATTAAGACAGTTAATTAATTACCTGTTTGATATTGAAGTAGACAAGGTAAGGGATGGTTCCAACATAACCAGTAAGGCCAACGTAAGGGATATAGTATGAAGCTAAGAGATAGTTGAGTGAGTTGGCATAAGGATCGAACCGCGGGTTAGATCTCTGTCCAACCGCTCTATCCATAAACATGGCAAAATTCTCTCTTGTCAGATTCACCAACGGACGTGGAATCCCTCCAGTCATGTCCGTAATCGCCCTTCAATATCAACTAACTTTTAGAATTCAAATTAATGAAATAGATAGATTGATCGTTTTATACCTTAGATGACCGATTTCTTGATAACCAAACTCCTCAATGATTCGTCTAGTTTTAGGATCAAGATTGGCTTTCCTGGCGCCTACCGGGGGTGGTCCGCCTTGAGCAAGTGTCGCGTTAAAAGCATCGAGTCCTTTTCCGGTAGCCCCTCTTAAGAAGAACTCGGCCTCTGTGAACTCCAGTTCATCGCGAAATGAACTCGATCAATATCACTCGCCGATATGTTCCCGGAACAACTTGGATAACCGGAGTCAACCGGATCGATTTGCATGTTTTTTGATATTGCAAGAAGCAAGACGAGAACGAGACATAGTTTAAACATATTTGTTCTCTTTGTTCTTTAGTAACTTATGTGTTCTAAGCAAGAACTTAGCTTAATTTATATAGGGTTTTAATTTGAGTTTCTTAAGTCTACTAATTTAATATTATTTAATTAATTGGTTGGAATGGAATTGGTTATGACTTATGACCCTACGTGAATACTAAGTTAATAGCTTAATTTAGTATTAATAAAATATTTATAAGTTTTGCTAACCGCTTAGATAGATATATGGTATTCGTAATTACGTAGGATAACTAACATGATTTACCTGATTTAATGAGATTTATAGTATTATCACACGTTGATATATTTCCTTATTATATATGGATGATTTTTTTTTTTTTTGGATGTGTTTATGGTTTGAGATTTCTTAAGCTAGGACAATATTTTTGTTGAAAAAGTAACTTTTCTAACTTCGGATTTGAAGCTTATATTATACACAACCGATTCAAGTTGGTGTATGGATGATGCTGCCAAAAAAGAAGACGTGGTAACTTTTTTATATGGTGACTTACTGAAGATAATGATACCTTAAGTAAGCTGAGATGTTTGCATCAGAAACTTGGAATCACAAGTCAAGAAAGTAATATGAAGAGTATGGGTCTTTTGTAACAGCCAATCTATGTATATATAGCTAATTCAAAGCAAACTAAGTTATATCTACGAAAATGTGGTTTGAGTAAGCAATTTGATACGACACGGAAAAGTGAAACTTTTTGTATCAATGTACAAATTTTAACACTAAAAAGCCAAAATTGCATAATAATAATTATTTAGATGTATAATTATGCGTACATAACTTATTTTCTTAACACAGGCCGTGCCATTTATTGAAAGTAAATTATTACAGTATATGATTATTTTTTTGACGATCTATATGATCAACACCTGTAATTCCTAGCTGTGGTATTTATTAACGTTTTTTTAACGATATTAGAATATTAATAGAAATCATTTAGGGATCATTATATAATCTCCAACCATTAGAACTTCATCAATTTTTAATAATAAATTTAAGAAATTTTGTTAAAAACCGGTTCTAAAACTTTTTAAATAAAAACTAATTTTTAAAAAAAATTTCTTAACGCACGTTTACCAATACAATTTATAATTTTTAATGTTAAGAACTTCTCCCTAAAAGTCTCTCCCTTCTACCATTGGAGTAGCTATTACAACTTACAATATATTGAGAGTTTGTGAGATTGCTAACAAAAGCGCATCTGGTGTAGTGGTACTATATCAAGGTTCCATTCCCTGGATGCGCAAATAATTTTATTTCTACTTTTTCAGTTTTTCTCTTCACATTTGAACATCAGTAATACCATAAATATCTGACTTTTTTTTTGTTTGGACATTTTATTATGTCACATTGTTCACTTACCAGAAAGAGAAATAGAATTTGATCTTCGTTGGAGATTTTAAAGCATCTGTTGTCTTTGTTAATGGGTCCACTCTCTTGTCTTATCAATTTTAATTAGCTCCACTTACTCTTCCTTTACGATCTATCACATACAAATATCTTTAAAATAAATGTTTTTTTTTCACAGGTAACTTTAACTAAATTATAATTTCTTTCCCCAAAAATACAATGAAATAAATCTCAATCCGCCAGTTTAATTATTTCCCGAAATTTTATATGTATACTTTAGTACAAATGAACCATTATGCTGTGTTACCTGTATATGTCAAGTTATCTGGCAATTTAAAATGGAATACTAATTACCTTATTTTGGAATGGAATAGTAAAATCACGATTATATACAGAAATTTAAAAATGTATGTCGGTCACACCTCAAAGATATTTATTTAGTCTTCTTCAGATTCATATACATATTTGTCGTTTTTACGAGTGGAAGATGGAATATAGAAAAAGATTGGGTAACTCGCAAATCGCTACTTACCGGTCCAAGAAAACGACCTTCAATTATTTATTCACTCTTTTTTGTTTGTCTTCTTTTAAAGAATTAATTATAGACTTGATGAACGCAAACGAAAAGAGGAAAATAAAAATGAAACATTTATCTCTGTTTTCCATTATTCTGGTAATCGTTTTGGGAACAAGCTACAGTGATGCCTTCACCAGAAAAGATTTTCCAGATGATTTTATCTTCGGAGCTGCCACTTCTGCTTATCAAGTTCGACTCTGCTTCTCTGTCTTCTGTCTTCTTTTTCTTTTTTTATATTGTCTCCTTTGAGAAAATACACTTTTCTTTGTGTGTGTGGAAACAGTGGGAAGGAGCTGTTGCTGAAGACGGAAGAACTCCTAGCGTCTGGGACACTTTCTCCCACTCTTGTAAGGATTTTTTTTCATTTTCACCTTTGTTTTGTGTTTTTCTTGTCTACATTATAAGAGTTTGAATTCGATTATATAAATTCTAGTAATTGATATATAAAGTCAGATGATGTATTTTTGACCAAAAAAGTATGTACATATCACTGTGGTTCCATCTTATTGGCGTTCTAAATTACGAAATTTCGAGTCATTATTAGGGGTTTTATATGAGAATTCGATAGATTAAATTCGTTCGGAACTTGCAGATGATAGAGATAATGGAGATATAACATGTGATGGATATCACAAATACAAGGTTACTTTCTTTTCTTTGCCGTTTACTTTTCAAACAAGTTATCGTAAGTCTCAGATTTTTTAATGTTCTTGTGACTTTTGCAGGAAGATGTTAAGATAATGGCAGAAATGGGCTTAGAATCATTTAGATTCTCTATCTCCTGGCCAAGACTAATACCTAGTAACGCCTCTTCTGGTTTCTTAACTTGCAAGTAATTAACGTTGTTGTTTCTGACCAGTGACCTCTTGTATCCTTTTTTCAGATGGAAGAGGAGCCATTAACCCAAAAGGTCTATTGTTTTACAAGAACCTCATTAAAGAACTACGAAGCCATGGTAAGGTTTTTGTTTTTATACTTATAAATCGCAACTAAAGCCAATTCATAGCTTCTGATAGAAAATTTGGCCAAACTATATATTAACAGGAATCGAACCACACGTTACGCTGTACCACTATGATCTTCCTCAGTGTCTTGAAGATGACTACGGAGGATGGCTCAACCGCAAAATCATGTAAAGGATTTTAAAAAGAAATTCTGATCTAACAAAGTCACTTTTTAATATGTGTGACAAGAAAATAAAGAATGTTGTTTATTGGGTTATATTGCAGAGAAGACTTTACTGCTTTTGCAGATGTATGCTTTAGAGAGTTTGGGGAAGATGTGAAGTTATGGACTACAATAAACGAAGCTACAATATTCGCCATTGGTTCTTATAGCGAAGGAATCTCGCCACCTGGACATTGTACTCCTAACAAATTCATCAATTGCACTAGTGGAAATTCTTCTACAGAACCATATATTGCAGGCCATAACATATTGTTAGCTCATGCCTCTGCTTCAAATTTGTATAAACTTAAGTACAAGGTATATATATATCTCTCTTTTTCACCTTTAAAACTCTAAACCCTATATCTATATGAACATAATTGATATGATGGTACAGAGTAAGCAGAGAGGTTCCGTAGGGATTAGTATATATGCATTTGGGCTATCTCCATATACAAACTCAAAGGACGATGAAATCGCAACTCAAAGAGCTAAAGCTTTCCTCTATGGCTGGTGAGAAATAAAAAAAGGTTATATTTGTTTCAGTAACTTGAAGACAAAATCTGAAAGCTAAATTGATGATTCAGGATGTTGAAGCCTTTGGTATTTGGAGACTATCCTGATGAAATGAAAAGAACAGTGGGATCGAGATTACCAGTTTTCTCAAAGGAAGAGTCAGAGCAAGTTAAAGGATCATCTGACTTTGTAGGAGTTATTCACTACATGACAGTCTATATCACAAACCGTGGACCCGCACCTTCTCTTCTTCCCACCAGTGGACAAGGCTTCTTTAGTGACATAGGCGTAAATATGATCCGTAAGTATAGTTTATTTTCATTATTAATTTATGGGAGAAGCTTCTCATTATTCTTCTTTGGACAGCCATTGGAAATGCTTCATTAATTCAGGTAAGGTCCTTCAAATCTGCAGAATACATATTATTCTTGAATATACAAATAGATCTTGTTTAATATTCTTGAATATGGAGATTTTCCTTATTCAATTGTTTTTCTTGAAGTGGGTGGCTATTCCATGGGGTCTTGAAGATGTTCTTGAGTATATAAAGCAGAGCTATAACAATCCTCCAATCTACATTCTTGAAAATGGTATTCTTTCATTCTCTTTCATCTTATTACTCTGTTTTGTCTGCTTGAAAACACACTTTTTTTATCTTAACATTCTTCAAATTGCAAAAAAACAGGTATACCGATGACATCTTCGACTCTACAAGACACACCAAGAGTTGAATTCATTGAAGCTTATATTGGTGCTATGCTCAATGCTATCAAGTATGTTTCTTCTTGTTCATATTTTAGTCCTCATATTAGTATTGAAATGGTCTGATGTCCTGGTTTAACTTCAGTTTACTTGATTCTTTGTTTCTGACAAATCTTTTGACTGACCAGGAATGGATCGGACACAAGAGGTTACTTTGTATGGTCACTGATTGATGTGTATGAATTATTGAGTGGATATACGACCAGCTTCGGAATGCACTATGTGAATTTCAGCGATCCTGGTCGCAAAAGGTCTCCAAAGCTCTCTGCTTCTTGGTACTCTGGTTTTCTCAATGGTACGATTGATGTTGTTTCTCAAGATAATAATCAGTTTCAGAGAAACTTCTCAGGCTCTTCATCATTGTAATGTATTTAAATTAAGGACCATAAATGGTTTGGTTTATTTCATCTAAATGGTTTAATAAGACAGTAAGGGCCAGAGCGCTGAAGATTAGTAAATTTTGAGGCATTGGCCTCAGGCCCCTCTTCTATTATTGAAAAAAAAAATTGTTAAAAGAATTCAATTTATGACTTTTATTGCTCACAACAATATGACACACACACAAAAAAAAGATGACAATTATATTATAAAAATCTAAATATTCGGTTTCACCAATGAGAAATAGAATTTGACTATTGTTGGAGACTTTTAATCATGTGTTAGTTCTGTTTGTTGGTATGGTCCATTGTCTTAACCAATTTTAGTGCAAAGATGTACCAAGAGGTAAACCATAAACTCCACTCACTCACTATTCTTTTAATTATTACATAGAACCTCTATAGATTCATACTTGATAAATTAATAAACACTATAAATTAATAAAACTTGGTGGTACTAAGTCGGATCAGTATAAAAAGGAATAAAATTCGATAAAATAATAAGATAATAATTTTTTTAGAATCTCTATGTAAATATATGGTCCCATTAATAACATAAATTAATAATCATGTATATATATATATATATGTATATATAAAAATGATATAATTTTGTCTTTATGAATTTATGTTAAGAACTCAGAAATAATTTTTCTTATATAAAAAAATATTATGTTGTATTTTAAACTATCTTATTGTTATAATGTAAGTTATTTTTTCATTAAATAAAAACAAAATTTTTAATAAAATTTTAATTATAAATATGCATAATTTTTATTTCAATAGTCGTATAGACGGTTTAAATACAACAATTAAAATTACTAATCATAAATTTAAATTTATATTGTTTATATAAGTGAATTTCAGCGATCCTAGTCGCAAGCGGTCTCCAAAGCTCTCTGCTTCTTGGTACTCTGGTTTTCTCAATGGTACGATTGATGTTGCTTCTCAAGATAATATTCAGTTTCAGAGAAACTTCTCAGGCTCTTCATCATTGTAATGTATTTAAGTTAAGGACCATAAATGGTTTGGTTTATTTCATCTAAATGGTTTAATAAGACAGTAAGGGCCAGAGCGCTGAAGATAGTAAATTTTGAGGCATTGGCCTCAAGCCCCTATTCTATTATTAAAAAAAAGTAATTTTGTTAAAAGAATTCATTTTATGACTTTTATTGCTCACAACAATATGACACACACAAAAAAAAAGATGACAATTCTATTATAAAAATCTAAATATTCGGTTTCACCAATGAGAAATAGAATTTGACTATTGTTGGATACTTTTAATCATGTGTTCGTTCTGTTTGTTGGTATGGTCCATTGTCTTAACCAGTTTTAGTGCAAAGATGTACCAATAGGTAAACCATAAACTCCACTCACTCACTATTCTTTTAATTTAGTAATTTAATAAGGGTTCTGGTTAGGTCCGCGAGCCAGATGTGGGTCCCATCAAAAGGATTACATTTCACCGACAAAAAGATATTTCGCCTTTAACGAGTGGAAGAGAAGAAATAGAAAAGATGGGAACTCTTTTAGTCTTTATTCTAAAAAAGGAAAAACACTTCAATTATTTATTCACTTTGAAATCAACAACAACGGAGGAAAATATAAATGAAACCTTTCTCTGTACTTTTCATTTTCTTGGTCATCGTTTTGGGAACAAGCTACATCACTGCCTCCACCAGAAATTTTTTTATAAAATTTTAAATTATAAATATACATAATTTTTATTTTAATAGTCGTATAAACGGTTTAAATACAACAATTAAAGTTAATAATCATAAATTTAAATTTATATTATTTATATAAATAAATTAATCTATAATCTTTGTTATTTATTATCAAAATAATTTAATTTTTATTTAAATTTTAAAAATTTCAAGTCTAAAACTATTAAAATTTATAATATCCAATACATTAATTTTAATTAGATCAATTCTTTAAAAATTTATTTTTTAAAAAATCTCTATAAATTAATAAATATTATTTTATACTATAAATTAATAAATATTAATTTATAAATAAATTAAAATCAGTATAAATTAATAAAATATTATGGTTCAGCTAAGGTCCATAATTTAATAAAATCAGTATAAATCTAACATTATTAATTTATAAAGATTTTACTATAATTTAATAAGAGTTCTGCTTAGGTCCGCGAGCCAGATGTAGGTCCCATGAAAAGGATTACCTTTCACCGATAAATATATATTTCGCCTTTAACGAGGAATAAAAAGATGAGAAAAACCTTTCAATTATTAATTCAGTTGAAATTCAGACCAAAGGATGAAAATAAAAATGAAACCTTCCTCTCTATTTTTCATTTTTTGGGTCATCGTTTCGGGAACAAACTACATCAGTGCCTTCACCAGAAAAGATTTTCCAGAGGATTTCGTCTTCGGAGCCGGCACTGCTGCTTATCAAGTTCTACTCTGCTTTTCTGTTCTTCTTTATTAATTATCGTTTCTTCTAAAATAGAGTTTAAATTTTTTTTTTATATTTTATGATTTGTGGAAATAGTGGGAAGGAGCTTTTGATGAAGACGGAAAAACTCATAGCGTCTGGGATACAACTTCCCATTGTTGTAAGCTTCCTTTTTATTTTTTAATTATAATTTTCATTTTAACTTTTTGTTTTTTTTTCTTATTTGAAAATATTATCTATATACATATATATATATATATATATATAATAGGTATTTATATGAGATCCTTGTTGGAAAATTGCAGCTAATGGAAGTAATGGAGATATAGCATGTGATGGGTATCATAAGTACAAGGTTTTATCTCCCTCTCTCTCTCTTCTTTGCCGTTTTACTTTTCGAAGAAGATATCCGAAGTCTCTGGCTCTGTTTTTTCAAATCTGATGTGAATTTTGCAGGAAGATGTTAAGCTGATGGTGCAAATGGGTTTGGAAGCATTCAAATTTTCCATCTCCTGGCCAAGACTTATACCTAGTAACACCTCTTCCTGGTTTCTTACTTTGCAAGTAACTAACGATGTTGTTTCTGACCTCTTGAACCCTTTTTGTTTGTGTGGTTTTTCAGATGGAAGAGGAGCCATTAACCCAAAAGGTCTATTGTTTTACAAGAACCTCATCAAAGAACTACGAATTTATGGTGAGGTTTTTGTTTTTATACTTATAAATCGCAACTAATGCCAATTCATAGCTTCTGATAGAAAATTTGGCCAAACTATATATTAACAGGAATCGAACCACACGTTACACTTTACCACTATTATCTTCCTCAGTGTCTCGAAGATGAGTACGGAGGATGGATCAACCGCAAAATCATGTAAAGTATTTTAAAAAGAGATTCTGATCTAACAAAGTCACTTCTATAAATATTAAATAAAGAATATTGTTTATTTGTTATATTGCAGAGAAGACTTCACTGCTTTTGCAGATGTATGCTTCAGAGAATTTGGGGAGGATGTGAAGCTATGGACTACAATCAACGACGCTCCAATATTCGCCATTGGTGCTTATGGCCAAGGAATCCAGTTTGGACGTTGTAATTCTACCCGTAATTCTTGTATAGAAACATATGTAGCAGGCCATAACATGTTGCTAGCTCATGCCTCTGCTTCAAATTTGTATAAGCTTAAATACAAGGTATACATTTATATCTTCTCCTTTCTCGCTTTTAAAACCCTTATGAACATAATTTATATGATTGTGCAGAGTAAGCAGAGAGGATCCTCAGGGATTAGTATATTTGCATTCGGGTTATCTCCATATACAAACTCAAAGGACGATGAAATCGCAACTCAAAGAGCTCAAGTTTTCCTCTATGACTGGTGAGAAAAAAAGTTTGATTTGTTTCATTACCTCAGGATTGATAATCTTTGACAAAATTGATAATCCAGGATGTTGAAGCCTTTGATATTTGGGGAGTATCCAGATGAAATGAAGAGAACATTGGGAACGAGATTTCCAGTTTTCTCAAAGGAAGAGTCAGAGAAAGTAAAAGGATCATCTGACTTTGTAGGAATTATTCACTACCAGACATTTTATGCCACAAACCATCTCGGATCTTCTCTCTTTCCAAGCCTTAACAAATGTTTCTTTACAGACATGGGAGTAAATCTGATCAGTAAGCATAGTTTCTTTTCATCATCAGTTAAAAGCTTGTCAACTCTTTTAGCTAATATATAAACTCTTCTTCTTTCGACAGCCAATCAGAATTCTTCCTCATTCGAGGTAAGGACTTACAAATCTGCACAACACACATATACATATATATATTTATACCAAAATTTCTCGTTGAATCTGGAGATTTTCCTTATTCAATTGCTTTTCTTGAAGGGTGATCTCAATCCATGCGGTATCTAAAGCTGAGCTTTAATAATACTCCAATTTACATTCTTGAAAACGGTACTCTTCATTCTATTTTGTCTTCTTGCTCACTTTTTTGTTCTTAAGATTCTTCTAATTGCAAAGAAAAACACACCCACACAGGTTTACCATTGAAACACGATTCGACGCTACAAGACAGACCAAGAGTTGAATACATGCAAGCTTACATTGGTGCTGTGCTCAACGCCATCAAGTATGATTCTCCTTCTCATATTACTATGTTAGGACTGATTGGTAGAATTCCGGTTAACTTGTGACAAATCTTTTGACTGATTTAGGAATGGATCGGACACGAGAGGTTACTGTTAGTGGTTGGTTTCAGTTTGAATTAGTCTTCTGTTCAGAGTCATAGTTGTCTTTGTTAGTTGGTCAAGAACGTGTCTGTTTCTTAGGAGTTAGTGGAGTTGAGTCGAACGTGTCTGCTTCTGTTTTTTAATCTGTTTTAGTTTCATCGATGTAAGGCTATATATAGCCAGTATTATTCATTCAATAGATCATCACTTTCACATTATCTTTTACAGTTACTTTGTATGGTCGATGATTGATTTGTATGAGTTATTAGATAGATACTTGAGAACCTATGGATTGTACTATGTGGATTTCAGCGATCCTGGTCGCAAAAGGTCTCCAAAGCTCTCTGCTTCTTGGTACACTGGTTTTCTCAATGGTACAATTGATGTTGCTTCTCGAGATATTATTCAGTTGCTCTGCAACTTCTCTGCCTCTTCTTCATTGTAATGTATCTAAACTAAAGGACTCATAGTTTATGAAAAAAATAGAGTATTTTGCTCTTTATATGTAAAAAATACACTTTGGTTCGCAAGAAACATTTTTTTAGCATGGACATTTTCCTTAAATAACCATAAACTCCACTCACTTTTTTTTTTCTTTAATTTGGTAATTTAAAAAGGTTATGTTTGGACATGAATGTGGCCCACTTAAAACTGATATCATGTAACGGGTTAGGCCATGTCCATCAATGTGTTCTGATGGGTGTTCTCATAAATTTTCGGCCCAAAAAAAAAAGAAAAAATGTTATGAAGTCCAGAACACATTCTCATTTAAGAGTTTTGAGAACTCTTCAGAGCAGCATACGTGGCTGCCTGTAATTGGTGTGAATTTAAAAAAAAAAAAAAAGCAACAGCAAAATCCAAAAAAACTTCAATTCGCCTCTCTATCTCTTGTCTCGTTCCTGTGCTGTCTCTCTCTCTCTCTTTGGAAGCCAATTCGACGATTCCCATCTCTACATGAATCCATCACCGGATTTGTGCTCGGCATGACTCGGTAACGGAGGATAAAGGATAAAGAAGGTGGTCTCTCTGGGTCGGTTTGTCTCTGTCCGGCGTCTCTTTGTCTTCCCGATACCCTTTTAGGTTTGGTTTTACTTGTGATAAAATTTAGTGGTAAACATATGTAATTTTTGGGGGGATTTAGTGGTCATGTTTGTGTACTATGATTACTCTCATAGTTTTCTCTTTAATTCCCTTTCCCTTTGAATTTGACAAATTAATTGGTTCTCGAGCACGGAAATGGCGGAGATGTATCAGAACCCTGCAGTGGAAGCGATTCCGGGAGCTGTGTCCGAGAATTTCAACCCGGCGTGTACGAGGAGAAGAGGTTGAGAGCTGAAGTCGACATTTCTCCACCGTTATTTGGTGGTCGTGGGTTCAATCTTGGAGACAATTACGTGAGTTATCTTTTATTGAAACCTTTTTCACATTCTATGGCTAGGTTTTATACTGAAACCAAGTAGAAATTTCAAACCTTTGTGTATTAATCTATCACGATTTTGTTAAAAGGTCTTCTTAAATTATCTTACTCTGCCTCTGAGATTAGTTAAATCGGTGTATGCATTTATATATATGGAAATATCTTCTGGAACTAGATAGATATTGACAGCAAGAACCGGCAAAATATACTGATTTGTTATTATTTTGAAAGTTGAATCATTAGAAAGGTCTAAGCATAGAGTTATGCAAGATTCGTTTTGGTGTCACAACTAACTATATATGCTTGTTGTGTGGAACTCAATTTGAAGTAGCTTATCAATTTGAAATGCATAATGAAGTTGCAGCCACTGTTTTCTCCATCATCATGTACGATTCTCCACTCTCAATCATGATTAATTCCTTTGTTTTGTTTGCTTTTGCAGGTTTCAAGGAACATTGATGTAGTCTATGGTTTGGTAGTTGAGGGTGAAGTAAAAGCAAATGCAGATATACATCAAGGTTAGTAGTTCTGTCTTATAAATGCTTTGATTTGTGTTAGTTTTAGGGTTTATAAATGCTTTGCTTTGTGTTAGTGTTAGGAGGAGCTGTTGATTAATGCTCTGTCTTTTTTTGTTGTTGGTCAATTATAAATGATGTAGTCTAAATCGTAATTGAATTGGTTGACAAATGGCTTTTGCTTTGTCACTTCTGTTTCTTAAAACTAATTGAATGCTTCAAAATAGTAGTTAAGTTTGTCACTTATGTTTCTTAAAACTAATTGAATGCTTGTCTTCAAACTTTGTCTATAAATTAAAACAAAACTCTACAATTACTTAACACAAAAAACACACTTAAAACTATTTCTCTTTCATTCCTCTCTAAACACAAACCGACCACTAGTATTTTCTCATGGATTCTATGAATCCATGTGACTACTCTTCTGGTTTCATACACCTTCTAAATAGTCAACAAGAAATACACATTTCTGATACTTTTTCTCCTACAATACCCCTTCCATCATCACAACTTCCAGAGTTTAGCACCCATTGCAGTGATGATCCAAGTCCACCAGTTGAGAAGACACGTGAGGGGCGTAGAGAAAGTAGACCCAAATGGAAAATTAATGAAGATAAAGCCCTCATCAGTGCATGGTTAAACACCAGCAAGGATGCTATTATCGGGAATGGCCAAAAAGCAGCTGCTTTTTGGTCACGCATTGCTGATTATTATGCCGCATGTCCCATAGTGGCTGGTTATCCAAAAAGAGAGCCGACCCATTGTAGGCAGAGGTGGGTCAAGGTAAATGATATGGTGTGCAAGTTTGTTGGAAGCTATGAGGCTGCTCAACGTCTGAAAAAGAGTGGCCAAAATGAGGATGATATTATGAAAATGGCTTATGAAATCTTTGAGACCGACTACAGCTCCAAATTCAATCTTGAGCATGCATGGTTGGAGCTTCGCTTTGATCAGAAATGGTGTCCCAACACTGGAACGAAAGGAAATGGAAGCTCAAAAAGAAGCAAGATAAATGATGGTTCCACACAATATTCAAGCAATGTAGCAGATGAAACAATGGCTCGTCCTCCTGGTGTTAAGGCGTCAAAGGGCAAAGGTAAACAGAGTGTGAGCAACACAATTCCACTGCAAAAAGACGGCAGTTCTATCTTGGAGCTTTCAGAAGTTTGGGAGATAAAGAAGAAGGACTTAGCTTTGAAAAAAGAAATTAAGCAGATGGGACTTCTAGAGCAACTTCTTGCTAGAGGAGACAAACTTTCAGAAGTAGAAGAAGGTTTGAAGAACAAGATCATTAGAGAATTGTATGAATGAATGAAGTTTCTGTTTCTTGTTACTTGTTCTTGTTTCTTGTTGCTTGTTTCTTGTTGCTTGTTTCTAAATCGGTTTTTTGTTTGAAATGTTCAATGTTCTGATCATTTTATTAATGAAGTTTCTGAATTTTATTTGACCATCTGTTTCGGAGTAATATAGTTTGAAACTTTCAGGTTTGGCAGAAGTAGAGATTAAACCAATTGAAAGTTTATAATTTGCAATTTTATGTTTTAATTATTTTATGTAATTTATCTTTAAAATTTTATTAATGTAATATAATTTTGATTTTATAAAATCTTGTATATTTTACAAGTTTTATAAAAATAATTATTAAATAATTTTTTATTTTATTTTTGAGAACTCCTTTGGAGTTCTTACCAATGGAGGATACAAAATTTTAAAAATAATCAAGGTGTTCTAAACTAACTTTATTATTAAAAAATTGTTGAGAATACCCTTACATGTTCTAACCAATGTACATGCCCTTAGGGTCAGAAAATTTTCTACACAGCCCGTGGGCCAGATGTGGGTCCCATCACAATGATAACATATTTCACCGGAAAAGAAAGAAGGAATAGAAAAGATCAGTAGTAACTCTATACTTGCTTTTTAATGGTCCAACGTTCCCCAAAAAAAGGACAAAACCCTTCAATTATTTATCCTCTTGGAATCAAGACCAAAGGAGGAAATTAAAAATGAAACATTTCTCTCTTTTTTTCATTTATCTGATCATCGTTTTGGGATCAAGCTACAGTGATGCCTTCACCAGAAAAGATTTTCCAGATGATTTTATCTTCGGAGCTGCCACTTCTGCTTATCAAGTTCAACTCTGCTTTTGAGTTTTCCTTTATTGGTTCGTCTAAAATAGAGATTATTTTTTTAATAATTATAATTCTTGAATTTGTGGAAATAGTGGGAAGGAGTTTTTGATGAAGACGGAAAAACTCATAGCGTCTGGGATACAACTTCCATTGTTGTAAGTTTTTTGTTTTGTTTAAATTATAATTTTCATTTTAACCTTTTGTGATTTCTTTTTAAAATTGAAATGTATATTCATATCATAGGGTTTTTAATATGAGGATTCGTTTCAATAAATTCATAGATTCTTGTTGGAAAATTGCAGATAATGTTATTGTGACTATTGCAGGAAGATGTTATGCTGATGGCACAAATGGGTTTGGAAGCATTCAGATTCTCCATCTCCTGAGCAAGACTTATACCTAGTAACACCTCTTCCTGGTTTCTTAATTTGCAAGTAACCAACGATGCCTTTTTGACCTCTTAAAAATCTCTTTTTTTTTGTTTCTGTGTGGTTTTTCTGATGGAAGAAGAGCCATTACTCCAAAAGGTCTATTGTTTTACAAGAACCTTATCAAAGAACTACGAAGCCATGGTGTGAGGTTTTTGTCTTTATGCTTATAAATCGCAACTAAAGCCAATTCATAGCTTCTTATTTAACTTTTTGGCAAAACTATCAACAGGAATCGAACAACATGTTACACTTTACCACTATGATCAGCCTCAGTGTCTTGAAGATGAGTATGGAGGATGGACCAACCGCAAAATCATGTAAGTAAAGCTCCAGCAAGCAAAAACAACCTGGTAGGCAACCTTCTGATACCCCCAAAAGTATTGTCCACAACCTTCTGATAACGTGTCGACTCTTTTGCTTTTGGCAAAAAAATTAGGCGATAAGTTGCCCATTAGATGCAGCAAATAATGTTGAATGCCAGCAAGCAATCGGCACTTACATAACAATCTTTGCCTTGAGAACGATAGCTTGCCTTTCTCAGATCTGCAACACTTCTCCTAACTTTCACCCCACGATACTCGATGATCTTCACCAGAGTTTTGGTATCAGTAGTTCCTTAAAGATGCATATCACATTCAATTTACCCATCGAAATCATTAATAGTACAAACTAAATACCATTTCTCCTTCTTGAGTACTTGTCTTTGCAGACAGACCCCATCCATGTATGCCAGATTTACCAAAGCAGACCCGAAGATTTTCTGTCCTATGAAGGAAGAAGATAATATTGTTGATGAGATTTAGGATAACAAGATGGAGAAAATACTAACACTTCTTGAATCAGCGTTTATCTGCAAATGTTTTAGCCGTTCTCTGAATGAGGTAAATTCTGACGAATCTGCTTCCTGGTGTAACAAATTAAAAAGAAATCAAGATCTTGCTGAGATATTCAGGAAAACAAAATTTGCCCCAAGAAAGCAAAACAATGACATGAATGGAGCTCTGAAAGAGAAACTTGCCTTAAAAGAGTTTAGATTCTCGATTTCAACCCAAGAATGATGGCTTGGTCCCTTAAGCATGTGGTATATTGCCTCCAAATCAATCTTCTGGAACATCAGCAGTAACAGAGATGAAATATTACCAAAATTTTATTGAATTCCTTTTGCCAGGGCATAATTAGAAATGAAAGATTTTCCAATGTCCAAGAATAAAATAGAACCCCAGAAGCATACCTTCGTGTTTGATCTACTATAGATACGGGATCTTGCTGCAGAAAGAGAATCAAATTTAAGACTCTGTGCTTGGGGTTGGATTTCGGAACCTGGAGGCTTTATCTTCTTGGTCAAAACTAGTCTTGAACCTTTGGTGCGCCCATTTTGATTCTGAAGCAAATTTCTAGAGCCAAAAACTCCAGAGGGTGTGTGCACAACTACAACACTATTTGGGTCTCGCTTCCTATATAGTGGGTAGATATACAGGCGATCAGCAGGTCCCAATATCACATAACAGATCACTTAAAGAATATGTCGGGAAAACAAAAACCTGTGAACAGCACAGTAAACTGACTTCCTGGTTCTCTGCACACCATCTTTCTCCAGGCAGTGCAACTATATGTCCACAGACAACAGCATTAGTTACACATCCCTAAGACGATTAACTAAGAGAACACCTTTCAGTCGTCCACTTAGCACTGACTGGCTCATACTTTTCTGTGAGTACAAAAAATACGTAGTAAGCAAGGTTCCTACAAAATTTGAACTCCCAATGAAGGGAGCCAAGAGTTGAGTAGAGTATAGGTATAAAATTCAGAAATCTGCAACATCATCTTGTCAACGTTAAATCTCTTATAAACATCGAAATTTTGCATCCAAAATTCAGGGGTATATAACCACACTTGCACCCAATTCTGACAAATAGTTCCAAGATAAATGTGTTGGTTTAATCTCTGGAGCGACAAGAGAATGAAAACAGAAGCCTAGGATTAAACGCGGAACTGTCGTTTTAAGAGAAAATCATTTTATAGCGTTGCGTAGTCATAAACAAACAAGAACATGTTTAAATGAGAAAATTGAAATTAGGCTGATACATCTTAATACTTACGCATGGAGTTTTTTGTTATATCTCCCTTCCATGCCATTACAGACAACAGTAACCTCATTAGGCAGCTCCGTTTCTGTCGTTTTTCCTGTAGACCTGTCCCAAAAAAATTGTAAAGAGGAAATTTTGCAGATTAAAGAATTAGCAATAGAACAATACAAATCTAAATGAGTTACAAAAATTCTGACACACAAAAACAAAGGTCATCTTAGATTTTGTATTTATTACATAACTCAAAAGGGAACAATGAGACAGACAAACTTTATATTGAAGGGAACAATCAATTAGTGAAACTATATCCTAAAGACAATTACCAAGGATCAACCCAAGGGAATCACAGAAACATGCATTCAAAACAAGAAACTAAACTGTATGGTGTACAAGACAAGGGAAAGAACCCTATTGGCCGATGAAAACTAAGGACTATAAAACAAGGAACTGAAGTGCAGAACATAATTCAAAACTGGAAATTAAATTAAGCAATGGGAGGGACAATCAATGAGCTAAGAAGGGTAGTTAGAAGAATCAAAACAAGGGAATCCAAAAGAAGTTTAGGTAAAGAAGAGAAACTAAACCCTAAAGACTACAACAAAGGGAGCCCAAATGGAGACAATACAACACATAACTGAAATATTGAAGGGAACAACGCCACAAACATTGAATAATGTAATGGACAATGAATTAGTGAAACTAAACAACAAAGCCAATTACAAGTGTCTAGAAGACGGGGGAACCCAATGGACAAGATAAAACGCAAGCCAATGAGATATAAGTTTCATGACTGAGAACAAGAGGTAGTACCTATTAACTCCAGCATCAGCTTCACCATTGTTGGTAGAAATTGCTTAGAACAGAAGCTGCAGAAGCAAGAGTGAAGAAAGTAGATTATATCAAAGAAGTTAGAAAAAAAAGAAAGCCACAATTGGAACAACGTATATCCACATTGAAATAAATACGTACATGTACACAAACCAGATATATCAGTTCACAAACCCCAATATATTCACAACCTAACAACAACTCATATCCACCTAGAAAGATAAAAGAGATAAACACAGAAACAGATATATCAAATAGAGCTTAGTCAAACACTAAAAGAAGACAGGATATAAATGGAAATTGCAATGCAAACAGAGATGAGTGAATTGCAGATGAATATTAAGAGATATCCATTGAAGTAGTTCTCTTGTATTCTAGGAGAAGTTGCTTTTGATTTTACTGAATACTCAACAGAGGGATTATGTGTTTACTTGAATATGTCTGAACCAGTATGGGCATCCAAAACGTGGCCTTATTTGATATATATATACGAGGTTAAGGTATGTACATAGCAATGAACGCAAGGCGAGGAAGAAATGCCAATTGTCGATGACTTGAGCACAAGTTTATAGATACGATAATGAGCTGATGATTTTTTCTCCATAAATTATGTTAATCCAAACATTTTAGGTTTTAGCAACAAAAACACATAGTTTAAGCTTAGCATAGACAGCCTGACAAAAAGCAAACAAGTTTAAGCTTGGCAACAAACAGCCTTGGCAACAAAAGGAAGCAAGAACATTTTAGTGCTAACAAGACCCCAAAAACCAGCACAAGAAGTTTAGTTAGGAGATGCTAGGCGGAGTCGAGCAAAAGCAGCAATACAAAGTAAAGCTCCAGCAAGCAAAAACAACCTGGTAGGCAACCTTCTGATACCCCCAAAAGTATTGTCCACAACCGTCTGATAACGTATTAGGCGCAACCAACACAAATTTACATATCCAGTCTGTAAACTCTTATTATTATTTGAAGTTTGGCTGAGACAGCCTTGGAAAGAAAAGCAAGCAACAATAATCAAAGGTCTGAGCAAGAAGTAGAAAAAACAAATACCAACTTTAATTAAAAAGAGCTAAGCTGATGACAGGCTGAGCAGAGACAGCTTTGGCAAGGCAAAACTTCCGCTCAAGTCTCGACCCCTTGAGGTAGTTACCAAGACAGATGAGGTTATGTGTTTAGGCTAAGCTCTTCTCCAGTAGCTAGTTTGTTCCAAAGCCATTCTGAACTAACCCCATAAATTGGATCCCCTGATTCGATTTCAGGCCGTGACAAGAGAACATTGCAATGCCAACCCAACTTCATTGCCCGAATAGCACCGAGGAACCCTATGTCTCCTGAGATGTCTCCCAATAATAGCATCAAATTCAATTGTCCCCTACCATTGTTCATTGCAGTGTTAAGAAAGTCCACCAACATCGCTGTACGTCTCCGAAATTTATTGGGGCAGTTAGTGATAGCGAATCCAGCAAAGGTACCCTTCAAATGATCATATTCGCCATAAGCTTTGGTATCGATAGGACCATGATAACCCTTTTCCTTAATGCCCCTTCTAATGTTTTCCGTAACACAAATAGCATCGAGACCATCAGGGATTGGACAATCTTCGATGTCCCAAAACACAACAGTAGGCGCCACTGCAAGGTTTTACAGATAAAAAACGCAAAAAAAATTATTCAACCGAGTCTAAAACTGAATCAGATCGACTCTAGTTTTTAATCATATAAATCATCCAGAGAAAGAGATAGATCTTACAAATGTAACGACGAGACATATCGAGAAAGATGCAGTAGCGGCGGAACTATATATATAAATAGTGGACCTGTCACGCTAAATGCCATAAAAGGTACAAAACGTGGCCTTATTTGATATATATGCAAGGCCCGCCCGACGAGGATGTATAAATACTTATAATATGATGATGATTAAGGTGTTGTGTTAATATATAGGTACGGCTTAGTAGATCGATTTATATTTAATAAATTTTTAATTTCTTTCTTTGATTTAGATTTTTTTAGATATTTTCTATTATTTAGGTTCCAATAAAAAAAATTATAATTATTTATACGTGTCAAAAAATTATTCTCGACCCTTTACCATCCACCAGGTTGTGAGTTTTCGTTTTGGTGGCTAAGGCCTTTCCCAATAACTAGTTTGTTCTAAATCCATCTTATTGTTGGATACGAACCGAGCACCAAAGGGTCGCTCGGCCCAAATCCACTTCGGGCCCATCAACGATAACCTTTTAACTACGGCCGAATAAGGCCCATTGGTGAGCAGTATGCATCGGCCCCTTAAGGAACAGTACACCTCGCCTATCACGAACAGTGTGGCCTCATCCAAGGTGAGCAGTGCATGTCGGCCCATTATCAAAGACCCATCTACGAGAAGGCTCGAAAAGGACGGATTAGGTGAAAATGAGTGCTATAAATTTAAGACCCCATGTCTTATCAATCTAATCAAGTTTTAGCGCAAGACCTCATCAGAGCATTAACTCCGACTACAATAGCTACAGAATATTCGACTTCGGTCCCAAATTTTGGTAGAACATTTTAATCTCGGCGACTCATCCCTCGATAATCTGAGACCCGACAACCTTTTAACTACGGACTTCGGCGACTCATCCCTTGATTTTTGTGGTTTTCATTTTCTTCTTTTGAAAAAAATTGTTTCGTCTTTTTCCTCTTTTTATAGGAAGGATTAAAAAAGGAAATAATTGTACTATATAAAGAACTTTTATTTTTGTTGTACGATAAACAAAGGTTTGGACCTTAACAAAAACAGTTTTTATTTACTTTTTCTTGTATGAAAAACCAATTGAATAATGGAAATTATTTTAAGTAGTCATTTTACAATAACATGAATTTTTAATTTTTTTCGACTTCATTTGTTGAAAGGGTTAAAAAAGAAAAAGCTGTAATAAATGAAGAAAGAATCTATTTATTAAACAAAGGTTTTGCAAATCTGTGTTACAAACACAGATTTTATTAAGTTTTATGTCTTAAACGAAAAAAAAAAAACAATTTAAAAACGGGAATCCCACTCCCAATTATTCATCCTTAAACATAAGGAATTTTGGAAAGAAAGATGACGACTATCAATCGTAGTGGAAAGAAAGATCACCTCCGCTCGAACGTTGTCGCCACCATTTGCGCAGTAGCATGTGCTATACGCCTAGCACTTTCTTTCACACCTCTGGGCAGATACAAATCCACTCGCTCTAAGACTCGCCCATAGTTAATCAGAAACTTTAGCAAATACAATTCATTCATATCGCCGGAGAAGTTCCAGAATTCAACAAACTTATTGGAGTTATGAATTCAACCACAAGTCTGGATCAAACGAAGGAGGCGCCATGTCCTGTGCCCTACGAAGAAGTATGTGGAGTGATAAAGTTTCCAAATGAGGAGAGCTATTAATCAACAGTCTAACTCCAATGTACTCATCAGGTAACAAACTTGTCTTCACTATCAGTTGTTTGGTCTCCATAGGCGCTTTAAGTTGAATCGGAACTTCACCTTGTTGGACCAACTGGAGGAGAAACGGACAGACCGTTAACGTTCTAGCTGATAAAAAATCGTATAGAAGATTAGAGAGTTGTGTCCCTGTCTCTTCATCGTATTTGACCTCTTCTGAAAAATCTAAATTCGCCTCTTCCATGCGCCTATTCACTTGCAGGAACTGAAAGTAATGAACTTGTCCAGAATATTTGAATTTCTGAATGTTGGGCAAGTCAAGCATCGAAAACGGCACAGAAAGACGATAATTCTTGAAAACCAATGTGGTTAACCGATTATTAAAATCGGTTATTACCATGCACTGGACAGCTCAGAGTGTCGAAGCTTAAACACAAGATAAGTTTTAGCCGTAACACAAAAGTTATGGAATCTGATTCAATATCTGATAGTAAATTCCTTTAGTTAGCTGATTTTGTTGATGTTAAGGACAAAACTTTAGACGAATCGGTATTAATAGGTAAGACCATGGACCATTCCGACAAAGTGAACTAACTAACACATGATTAAAAATCTCCAACAATAGTCAAATTCTATATCTCATGGGTGTAACCGAATATTGAGATTGTTATTGTGCTACTGATTATATTGTTTTTATTTTTTAAAAATAAAAATGCTAATTTAGTTAAATATTACACCAGATGCACTTTTGCGCAAAATATTCTGTTTTTATAACATTGAAATTGAAGCCATTACCAGTGACGTGCCTAGAAATTCGGTGACCTTAAAGGTGAACAATGTTTTTCACACATTTTAATTTTAATATAACTATAAAAATAATATGAATTAAATAATTAATTTTAATTTTAATATAAATATAAAAATAATATGAATTAAATAAGTAAATCTAAAATTTAAGTTGCACTATCAAATGATAAAACTTAATCCTTGTAGTATAAATGTCTCCTTTTTATTTTTGTTGTCACTTGTCACTTTGTAAGCAATAAAGGTCATAATATGAATTATTTCAACAAAAAGGTTGTAAACGTAAAAGAAAATAAAGAAGATCGATCCACCAACAAAAAAAAAAAAAAAAAATAGCAAGAGAAGTTAATTCCCAAAATGACAAGAAACAGAAACTAATATAAAGTTAAAATTTAAATGATGTCAAATATAAATGAAATCCATAATATTTTAAGAGACAGACTTTGGAAGAGATCGCCGGGGAATTCAGCGATCTTGTCGAATCTTGGAGCGTTTACAGAAACATCCGGTGAGTTTAGACCACAAAGAGCAGTGATATCAGGTTCATAAGCGTAAGGATTTTCCACCACCAACGGAAGAGATGCTCTTCTCCTACTGTCTGTAGGATTCGATACCTTCACCTGCAAACGGCAAAGAACATAGAGGTTTTGTCACTCCATGTTTGTATCTCAAGTCTTGATTTCATGCTTTGGTTTTTTCCTTACCATTTGATGTTTGGAAACAGTACGCGGCGTGCTTGACAGTGTTTCAAGCCTCTTAGGCACGCCAAAGGCTTTAGCTGAGGTCCCAGCCACTCTCGGTGCTCTGGTTGCACCTGATTGCTTCTTGAAGCCCTCCTGCCTTTGATCAACAATTTTAATTCAGTAAAACCAAATTTCGAGGCCTTATTTGATATATATATACGAGGTTAAGGTATGTACATAGCAATGAACGCAAGGCGAGGAAGAAATGCCAATTGTCGATGACTTGAGCACAAGATACGATAATGAGCTGATGATTTTTTCTCCATAAACTATGTTAATCCAAACTATAAATACAAGAGTTAAAACCTAAAATCTCATTAAGCTTAGCATATACAGCCTGACAAAAAGCAAACAAGTTTAAGCTTGGCAACAAAAGGAAGCAAGAACATTTTAGTGCTAACAAGACCCCAAAAACCAGCACAAGAAGTTTAGTTAGGAGATGCTAGGCGGAGTCGAGCAAAAGCAGCAATACAAAGTAAAGCTCCAGCAAGCAAAAACAACCTGGTAGGCAACCTTCTGATACCCCCAAAAGTATTGTCCACAACCTTCTGATAACGTGTCGACTCTTTTGCTTTTGGCAAAAAAATTAGGCGCAACCAACACAAATTTACATATCCAGTCTGTAAACTCTTATTATTATTTGAAGTTTGGCTGAGACAGCCTTGGAAAGAAAAGCTGGCAACAATAATCAAAGGTCTGAGCAAGAAGTAGAAAAAACAAATACCAACTTTAATTAAAAAGAGCTAAGCTGATGACAGGCTGAGCAGAGACAGCTTTGGCAAGGCAAAACTTCCGCTCAAGTCTCGACCCCTTGAGGTAGTTACCAAGACAGATGAGGTTATGAGTTTAGGCTAAGTTCTTCTCCAGTAGCTAGTTTGTTCCAAAGCCATTCTGTACTAACCCCATAAATTGGATCCCCTGATTCGATTTCAAGCTGTGACAAGAGAACATTGCAATGCCAACCCAACTTCATTGCCCGAATAGCACCGAGGAACCCTATGTCTCCTGAGATGTCTCCCAATATTAGCATCAAATTCAATTGTTCCCTACCATTGTTCATTGCAGTGTTAAGAAAGTCCACCAACATCGCTGTACGTCTCCAAAATTTATCGGGGCAGTTAGTGATAGCCAATCTAGTAAAGTCATCCTCAATATGATCCCTATCGCCATAAGCTTTGATATGGATCTTACCATGATAACCCTTTTCCTTAATGCCCCTTCTAATTTTACTCGTAACAAACATAGCATCGAGACCATCAGGGATTGGACAATCTTCGAAGTCCCAAAACACAACAGTAGGCGCCACCTATGATGCACGGGAACGGCAATTTAAAGCACGTACCCATCCCGGGGACGTCCCCGTCTTGGAAACGCGATCGGTACTGCATGGGAACATCCCCGCGACGTCTCGGGAAGACAGGGACGGCAAGCCAAAGACGGGTACGGTTGGGAAGAGATACTGGGACGTTCCGGGTACGTTTAGTCGAAAAAATTGGTGTCCCCATGTATAAATAATCAAAATTTAGCTAATTTCCCATAAAAACTCAAACAAAAAAGGAATTAATGGGAATTTTTAAACTAGGGTTTTGAATCAATAACTCATCACGTTTGTTTGTTTTCTCTCTTCACCTTCTCTTCACGTTACGACTCGTAACTCACCGGCACGTCTCAAACAACAAAAACAGAGCAAGTCGAGAAAAAAACAGAGTACGTTAATGGATTCAGAGTACTTTAAACAAATACTGTCTGTGTGTTTTTAACAAAAAAAAATGTGTGTGTGAAAGTTTGTTCTCGTTTTTTTTCTTACAAATTTTTGTTTTACAATGTCAGTGAATAGTTCTCAAGGAAGCGTCGATAATGAGTGTACCAATTCATCAGTTGAACCTGAAGTTGAAAGTGGAGAAGCTCCTTTGTGGCGTTATGTGACTAAGCTAGAGAAAAAAACAGGAGGAACTTGGAGTTTTACATGTCATTTTTGTCGTAAGACTAAACAAGGTTCGTATTCCAGAGTTAAAGCACATTTACTTGGAAGAACCGGGCATGGAGTTGCTATTTGTAAGAATGTAACAATGAGTAAGAAGCTTGAACTTGGAAGGTTGGATGACGAGTTTGAGAAGAAGAAGAAAGAGTTGGGAAGAAAAGAAGTTCCATTGCCTTGTGAAGGGGATCTTGGCTTCAAGAAAAGGAAGTCTTGTTTTTCACCTATTGAAAGATCATTTGGTATTGCAGCAAGGGACCAATTGGACCAAGAAATTGCAAGATTGTTCTACACCGGAGGTCTGCCGTTTAATCTTGCAAGAAACCCTCACTATTATAGGTCATATCAGTTTGCTGCTGAGAGTAAACTTGATGGTTATGTGCCCCCTGGGTATAACAAGTTGAGAACTACTTTGCTAGATAAAGAGAGAGTTCATGTTGATAAGGAATTACTAAAACTTAAGTCAACATGGCCAGAAAAGGGGTAACTATTGTGTCAGACGGTTGGAGTGATCCTCAAAGAAAGCCTCTCATTAATTTCATTGCTATTTCTGAAAGTGCTCATTTGTTTCTCAAGGCTGTGGATTGTTCAGGCGAAGTGAAGAGTGGGGTCTTCAGTGCTAATTTGCTACAAGAAGTTATAAATGAAGTTGGCCATCAAAATGTTGTGCAAGTCATCACCGACAATGCATCAAACTGTAAAATTTGGAGATTTAATACAGGCTGTGTATCCTCACATCTATTGGACACCATGTGTTGTTCATACACTCAATCTTGCTTTGAAGAATATTTGTGCAGCAAGGAATGTGGAAGCAAATGCAGAAACATATGGTGCGTGCAATTGGATAACACACGTCCATGGGGATGCTCTCGCCATCAAAAACTTTATCATGAACCACAACATGAGGCTATCGATCTTTTGTAAGTTCTCTCCTCTTAAGTTGCTTTCGGTTGCCGATACTCGTTTCGCTTCCGTTGTTGTTATGCTTAAGAGAATGAAACTTATGAAAGTCGGCCTTCAAACCATGGTCATAAGTGACGAGTGGTCTACTTATAAAGATGATGACATAGAGAAAGCAAGATTTGTTAAGGACAAGATTCTGAATGATGATTGGTGGGATAAGGTGTCTTATATTATTGATTTCACAAGACCTATATATGATATGATTAGGGCGTGCGACACTAACAAGCCTTGTTTGCACTTGGTTTATGAGATGTGGGATTCAATAATTGAGAAGGTGAAGTCCGAGATATACAAGAAAGAAGGACTTGAATTGTCTGACTGTAGTTTCTTCAATGAGGTTGTTGAAGAAATCTTAGTGGCTCGTTGGACGAAGAACAACAATCCCCTACATTGTTTAGCTCATTCTTTAAACCCAAGGTATATGATTTTTAATATAAACTTCTTTTTATGTTTGATTGCCACACATGTGTCATATATATCATGTTTTTGTATGTTGTAGCTTCTATAGTGAAGCATGGCTTAGTGAGGATTCGAGAAGAATTGCTCCTCATAAGGATGGAGAACTTTCAACTGAGAGGATAAAGTGTTTTCGTAGGCTGTTTCCAAATATTGAGGATCAAACAAGAGTTATGACTGAGTTTGCATTATTTTCGTTGAAGAGTGGTCCTTTTGAAGATTTAGCAAGCATTTCACAGATGTCTACTATGTCACCCAAGTATTGGTGGGCTAACTTTGGTGCTCAGACTCCTCTCCTTCAGACTTTGGCTTTAAAGGTTCTTGGACAACCAAGTTCTTCTTCTTGTGCTGAGCGTAATTGGAGCACTTACTCGTTCATTCACTCACTAAAAAGAAACAAGTTGACAACAAGCCGTGCTCAAGACTTGGTTTACATCCATAACAATATACGTCTTTTATCAAGGAATAATGAAACTGAATATCTTTGAAAAGACTAAGGAGTGGGATGTTGGTGGAGATGAATGGGATTCTATGGATGACGCTATAGGGAACTTGGAGTTTATGGAACTTTCATTAGATGACCCTGATTTTGATAATGGATTTGCTCAATGAATTGCTTATTTTTATTGTGCTTTAAACTATTAAACTGAATTGTTCTTTTATGTTAAGACTTACATTTATAATTTCATAGGTATTTTCTTATATATTTTATTGAAGTACCCTGCCGTACCAGTACTTAGGAAAATTTTACTTTGCCGTTTCCCGTCCCCGTCCCCGTTTTTTGCACCCGTACCCGTTCCAGTGCAACATAGGGCGCCACTGCAAGGTTATACAGATAAAAAAACGCAAAAAAAAATATTCAACCGAGTCTAAAACTGAATCAGATCGACTCTAGTTTTTAATCATATAAATCATCCAGAGAAAGAGATAGATGTTACAATTGTAACGACGAGACATATCGAGAAAGATGCAGTAGGGGCGGAGTAAAATAGTAGTTTAACCTAGAATTGGAACACAACGAAAGTTTACAACAATATATATAAATAGTGGACATGTCACGCTAAATGCCAAAGTTTTTTTGGTTCTCCCAACTGAAATAAAAAATAAAAATAAAATTGTAAGCAAGCATATACAATATAGAATAGAGTATACCAGAAATCAATGTTATACCTGTGGGCGAGTCAACAAACGTCATGTCCAAACTAGGAAAATCAATGTTCCTGAATTGTTCTCGATTACCAAAGGCTACAATATGAAGGTTGCCACGAAGTTCCATATTATTCAATCTTGCTTTTATGTTACCTATAATCGAAGACATAGCAGTCTGATTGTTGAATTTGTAGTGTAATCTGGACTTTCCCATATCCCAGAAACCGCAGATCTTAGCAAAACTGTAGTCAACTTGATAGGGCTGAAAGAAATAAACGATTTCTTGTGAGGGTTACAAGAAATTCTGTAACAATTTTAATTACATACGGATATTGGCAATTCAAATATATAGGGCTGAAAAAATAAACGATATATAGGGCTAAAAAATAAACGATTTCTGAAAAAATAAATATATAGGGATTACAAGAAATTCTTTAACAATTTTAATTACATACCATTTCGCCATAGTAGTTAGAGCCCATTATTTTTGCAAGAAAGTCGCTTAATTCACAATAGGAAACTGGTTGCTCATCATTAGGCTGGATATGCTCAGGAGACTTGTCCAAATATTTTTTGACATGGAGCTTGCAGGTCTGGAGAATGTCTGCCTTCAGATCTGATGAACCAAAAGTTGGAGAAGAAATCAAATCAGCCAAGACTGAAGTAGTTCTCAAAATCTTCTCACCACGGCCAAAGACAACCTCATCTCCCTCCGGGTTATTCAAATTCAATGCCCAATCCCTCTCTGTGGATTTCTTGAAAAAGGAGCCAAATACTAGCAGATCCACCAACTTATCAGAAGATGCAGAAGCCATCACGAAGAGTGGAAACGAAAGGAGAAAAAAATAATTTAGGGTTCTGCAGTAGCCACCCATGCCTTGTCTTAATTTTTATAAGCTACAATCTCAAAATTTGTAGTTAACGACGACGGCGTTTTGATGGTATTAGAAACAAACGCAAAATTTTCTTTATATACAGAAATCGAATTTTGGTATTGGTTCCAACTTCGAACTCCGTTTAGCGTCAACAGACGGAACCTTGACGGAGAGGGTCCTCAAGAGGTGGTATTACCCAGTGTGATTTACATTGTTTAAGAAACAAAATATGATCGGCTTAGCAGAATCGACATAATTTCAGTGAAGTTTTAGAAAGTTATAAACATTTGAATATTAAACGCAATAATCTTCTTATGTTGGCTATGAGGTTATTTTCTTAAGAGTGGGTGAAATCTAGACATTTACAAAATTGGCCGCCGGGAAATGTAGCCAGCGGATGTACAATATAATGGTGTTAAAAAATTAATCAATGGCAAAGAAGTCAGCATGAGCTAGCCGCCGAGTAAAAAAAACGGTTGACTTCCCAACGTTGTTACTGTTCAAATTTGCAGCCGGTTTGCAAGAATTTAGACTTTAGAGAGCTCTTCTAGTTCATGAATTTGCGGCAGTTTGGAGCTTTACAAAGGCAAGGCACTTTGATTTCTTCAGATTCGTCAACCTCAAAGAGATAACAATACCTAAAAGATATTTTCAGAAAATGTCAGATGTATCTTGTAAGATTCTAATAAAACATGCTGGTTATAATTTCTACTTCAAACATTTCATTATTACCTTAAGAAATGAATTTGCCGGAATTTTGAAAAGTCCAACAGCAGGCTCCATTTTTTCATGATTCAAAAACCCAACTTCCGGTTGGAACCAAGCACATGTTACATGAACCCACAAACCCTCAACGTCACTTGGTTTAAAAGCACCGCCTGCATAAATGGAAGTTAAATTATGTTTAAAATTCTGTACCCAAAAGATTAATCTATGAACGAGAGTACTTAATGTGACATTGTGACAAGACGGTTAATAAAGAGAGCTAATTCTTCAGTAATACCTTTTACAGGACAAAGACAGCACTCTCTCTCAATACTTGGTGTTTCACATGCTCTGCACACCCAGGAGGTGAGGTCCGGAGCTTTCCTTTCCCCATAACATTCTTGGTGTACAGCCACTTGACATTTGAAGACATATTCATGAATGCTCGGTTATAAGATCGCTGTAGAATTCAGTAAAACCAAATTTCGAGGCCTTATTTGATATATATATACGAGGTTAAGGTATGTACATAGCAATGAACGCAAGGCGAGGAAGAAATGCCAATTGTCGATGACTTGAGCACAAGTTTATAGATACGATAATGAGCTGATGATTTTTTCTCCATAAATTATGTTAATCCAAACATTTTAGGTTTTAGCAACAAAAACACATAGTTTAAGCTTAGCATAGACAGCCTGACAAAAAGCAAACAAGTTTAAGCTTGGCAACAAACAGCCTTGGCAACAAAAGGAAGCAAGAACATTTTAGTGCTAACAAGACCCCAAAAACCAGCACAAGAAGTTTAGTTAGGAGATGCTAGGCGGAGTCGAGCAAAAGCAGCAATACAAAGTAAAGCTCCAGCAAGCAAAAACAACCTGGTAGGCAACCTTCTGATACCCCCAAAAGTATTGTCGTCCACAGGTTTCGTTTGGACGGTGAGGATATCTCCAACTGATAGGTTTTCCCAAATATATTTTGTGGATAAAGGAAGACTTAGCGGAGGTGATTTGTTAGCAGGCTGTGCGAAGACAACATTGTAATTTTTCATCCCAAAACGGTTAAGAGCAGAAACAAACCCGAACTCGAGTTCTGTGATATCTCCCAAGATTAGCATCAGATTTGCTGGTGAGTGATGGTCCAATTCCCATGTAAACATGTTCACTAAGATCTTCTGAAGTCTGGCATACTTGTCTGCTGAAAGAAATATAGTATATAAGCAGATAATATATAAACACAAGAGAAAGAGTGCAATAGAGAGAGTTTAGGGAATTCACCTGCGGGTGAGTGATTGATCACGATTGCGGGTGATTTACACGTAACCTGGGTATCATCCGCATAGATAGATGCCGTACCACGATAATCCATATACTTGGGGTCAGATGCGTTATACTCTTCTCCTGTAAGAAAGGATATATACATATAATCGCAGATGGATGGGTCACATAGAAGAGATAAGAAAGAGTGCAAGAGGTTTTAGGGAATTCACCTGGGACTAAGTGACTGACCACGACTGCGGATGAATCAAGACCAGCCACGATCTGCTCCGGATTGCCATAAGCATAGATGGACGCCGGACCACAGTACTCAATTTTCTTAAGTGCAGATCTGATGTTCTGCGAAACCTCAACAGCATTGCTACCATTGGGGATTTGACAATCCACCACGTCCCAGAAGACGGCCGTCATTGCCCTTCCGTATCTCTTCAAATGCCAATTCCGAAGTTTAGTATCAGTATCCGTAACCGTATCATTGATATCCATAGCAAATCACAAGATTGGGAACAAGAGAGATAGAGGGCAGTAAACCACGAAGAGCGGAAACGAAAGGAGAAAAAAATAATTTAGGGTTCTGCAGTAGCCACCATGCCTTGTCTTAATTTTTATAAGCTACAATCTAGGGTTGACTGCATCAAGCCCCATAGATTGTAGCTTATAAAAATTAAGACAAGGCATGGTGGCTACTGCATCAGGCCCCCTCTAGAGTACTGCTTCTGCTTGGATATCTCCAGACTCTCAAATTCTTTATATTTTTCCCCATAGTTTGACATTGCTTTGTATTTACCCCTAAACTATTTTCGTCTGCGCAATTGCACCTGCGTTTCCCCAATTGCCAAATCGCGTTTAATCGAAATAGTGATTGATTTTGAACCAAATAACTCAACCCAAAACCCTGATTTAAACCAAATAACTCAAACCAAAACAATGATTTAATAATGCCTACAAATATTAAAGAGAGATAATAATCTAGACGATGATATTTCCAGCAATATTTAATAATTATAAGCGTTTCCGAAAATGAGCAAATGTTGATTCAATAATGCCAAAAACACACGACAGGAGTAATTGATCAATCAAGACCACCGATTTAGAAATATACTCTCTTTAATATTGATGATAAAAATCATTTAACGAAATGCTACTGAAGGAAGCAGCTGACAAGATTGCTGACTTGATGTTCGCTGAACCAATCGGCGAGTCTGAAGGAGCACTGTCCGGTGACTCGTCCGTCGGTGGAGCCGGCAGTGAAGCTGCGGTTGGTGAAGGTGCTTCCGCCGGAGATGGTGTCGGTGCGGTACCTGGCGCGGGAGCTGGTGCCGGAGATGGAGATTTTCCGAATAGCTTCGTCGCCGGAGGTTGAGGTTGTTAGATCGAATTTACCGGCGCCATTAGTGGCTAACGGTTAATATTCCCGGCGCGATGATCGGAGCATCGATCTCGAGAATCGAGATGTTGTAAGGGATTTGCTTAACGGATTTAGTGTAAGAGGAATCGAGCTTGGAACCTGAAGCGGCGGAGCCAAATCCAACTTTACCTCCTTTGAGATCGGTGATGTTGACGAATCCTAGGTTTCCGGGAGCGTTTCCAGTGGTTTGGTAAAGTGTGGCGGAGAGAGTTGTGCCTTTAGAGATCTTGTGGAGTTTGAGAGGATCGTAGTAATCGAGGAGTACGAGAAGGCTTAGAGCGCTTTTAATGACGGAGAGTGGATGTTTTCCGGGGAGAGCAGACATTGCGCCATTGTTAAGGACGAGAACTGTTATCGTCGTGCAGCTGTTGATTTCGTCGGCGAGCTTCGTCTGAGAAAGGTAGAGCTGGCACTTCAGTTCTGCACTTCGTTCCGAAGGAGAAGGAGAATGAGAATAACACACTCGAACTCGGTCCTCCTCCGAGCTCGGGTTATGGACGAAGGAGAAGAACACACTCGAACTCTCGATGCAACCTATTAATCTCTCAATCTCGAAAATCTCCCAATCTCTCTGTAGAATAACCAAAGACATGAACCCTAAATCCCCAAATCGATTTGGGTATAAGTTGTAAAATCAATTTGGAGATTTTTGGTTTAAATCGGGTACAATTGACTTATTTGAGTTAGTTAGATTTAAATCAGGTTTAGGGCTGGTTAAATTAAATTGAACCGGGAAAAACGCAATCACTATTTTCAATAAACGCGATTTTGTTAAACTAATCGCTATTTAAAGAAATTGATCGCAATTGGGGAAACGCAGGTGCAATTGCGCAGACGAAAATAGTTTAGGGGTAAATACAAAACAATATCAAACTATGGGGAAAAATATAAAGAATTTGAGAGTCTGGGGGTATCCAAACAGAAGCGATACTCTAGAGGGGGTCTGATGCAGTCAACCCTACAATTTATAAATTTACTAGGCCCATTCAACCAGCCCAGTAGTTAACGACGACTGCATAAGACGTGAACATCATTAGTATTAGTTACCATGCTTTGGTATCATGTTGTCAATTTAGGAAACTTACTGAATGATTGACTAATCGAGCTGTGTTTCCAGATTCTGTGGCATCAATCACTATCCCTTCGCTTATCTTGAATAGCTGCCGTTGTTAGACGATAAGTTGACCATTAGATGCAGCAAATACTGTTAAATGCCAGCAAGCAATCGGCACTTACATAACAATCTTTGCCTTGAGAACGATAGCTTGCTTCTCTCAGATCTGCAACACTTCTCCTAACTTTCACCCCACGACAGAAATATCTTTTCTTCGGTGAAGTGTAATCCTTCTGAAGTTGTGATATGACCCACATACATGTCCAAACATATAACCCTTTAAACAAACAAAAAAACCACCTTTTTAAATTACCAAATCAGAAAGAAGAGTGAGTGGAGTCTTATCATTTTATGGTTACCTAATACATCTTTTCCCTATATTCGGTTATGACAAAAGTCACAAGACAGTGGACCATAACAACAAAGAGAACTAACACACTATTAAAAAAAGTCTCCAACAATAGTCAAATTTTATTTCTTGTAACCGAATATTTAGATTTTTATAGTAATAGTGATTTTATTGTACTTTTCTGAAAATAAAAATGCTAATTTCGTTAAAATTTAACAGCAGATGCACTTTTTACAATATTAGGCGCAAAATATTCTGTTTTTTTTTCATAATATGATTTTTGTGGGTGTGTTCGAGTATCGTCATCTATTTTACTATCTTCAAGATTCCTATGCTAGCCTTGTTGGTCTCAAAAGCTACTTTGTTTCATATGCACAAATCTTATTTAAACATTTAGATAAAATAAACCAAACCAGGGTCCTTTAGTTAAATACATTACAATGAAGAAGAGCCAGAGAAGTTGCTCTGCAACTGAATAATATATCTTGAGAAGCAACATTGAAAAAACCAATGTACCAAGAAGCAGAGAGCTTTGGAGATCTCTTGAGATCAGGATCGCTGAAATTCACATAGTGCATTCCAAAGGTGGTCGTATATCCACTCAATAACTCATAAAAATTAATCATCGACCATACAAAGTAACCTCTTGTGTCCGATCTATTCCTGATCAATCAAAATATTTGTCAGAAACAGAGAGTCAACGTAAACATCAGACCATTCCAATGGTAATATGAGGACTAAAGGATGAAGAAGGAGAAACATACTTGATGCGTTGAGCATAGCACCAATGTAAGCTTGAATGTATTCAACTCTTGGTGTGTCTTGTAGCGTCGAACCCTTTTTCATCGGTGTTCCTGAATTTTGTGTGTTTTTTATTTTTAAATTGCAATTTGAAGAATCTTAAGAACAAAATGATGTGTGTGTACCATTTTCTCTTTTTTACATACAAATGTTCTGTATGAATCTTTTAATTCCAGCATTTTATATATATAGGGACTATCGACTCTTTAGATTTACATTGCAGCTGTGCTCAACGACGCCATTCCGTTTGTTGTGGGCACATAAAGGTTTTACTATATAGTAGTACATTTTTTTACGTGTTGGGAATGGAACCAACATTTATTCCATATCATTGATAATCGATTCGCAGGAACTCTTTTTATTCTTAATTTATTGTGATCTACTTATAAATATATCTTGATCCCAATTTTGTTAAAGTGTAGTTATGGAATTTCCATCTTTTTTATAATACTTTTAAGCATTATATATTTCATTAAAAAACCTCATCTATTTCTTTTTCATCAAATGTTTTTGTAAAATGTAAACGCAAACATCATTTCAGCGTTTACATTTACAAATAAAGGTTGATTAAAACAATGTATCAGGAAACTCAAAAATAAAATTATCTAGATCCCCAAAAGCCAAACAAAAACATCATACCATGCATAGAAAACAATTTTGGATCAATTTGTGGTGGGAGAAACGGTCAAGCCAGGAGAGACTTTAAGGAAAGACGGACGAGAACATTAGAACCGGCATGACTAGTCTTCATGAAGTAGTAAGTGTACGGAATGTGGTGGAGATGGCCGAGTGTGTAAGAATCTCCGGCTAAGTATTTTGTGTTCCCACTTTCCCTAGCTGCTTCTCCAGAATCTCCTCTACAACAGCTGCATCAGGAGATTCTCCTTGAAGACGATGAGCTGGTGGATGACGGCGGAGATCGCCGGGTTGAATTGGTGGGCTTCCACTTCCGAATATATCTTCACAATCGCTGCTTCTTTAGAGTCTTCATGTCTTGTCAAATCCGTTCCTTTGTCTCGATGTTTCTCAGCTATATATTCTATCCCGTGATTGCCCTCGACTCTGTTTTTTAGTAAATACTATCAATATTGTTAAAAAAAATCAAATCATTATGAAGAGAACATTTATTATATACGAACCAAAACGGGTAAGGTCGTCGTCCTGTAGAACTGGAACTTGGCCAAAGGGCTGCATCGAGAACATATGCTTAGATACATAATTACTCGTATGTATGCGCATGGTAGAAATGAGTTAAGAAATATGTGTACGTTCATATAGAGGAAATAAGGGAGCTTGTGGTCACAAGCAAAGAGATTGACGGGGACAAGCTCGAACTCAGTGTTCTTCTTGTGCCACGGACGCTGACATCTCATCTCCATATACCTTCAACACCATTTCTGTATATCACGGTCCGAGCCACACTAGCTCGTAACTCGAAAGAGAGACTGAGGGAGACAAAAGTATGGTCTCGTTTGCTTTTATATATAACCTATGCTTTGTATTTCGTATGTATGTTGTCAAATTTCTCCAACTTTTAATATAAATATCGAATCTAACGCTAGGTTGAGTACGTATACGAATCTTTCCAATTTTGTGGTCACTGAAATTGATGGTTTGAAATAGGATTCCTTTTCCTCGTGCCTCGAAGCTCCACTTACGAAATTTTCCTGCCACCGTTAGTGTATATAATTAATTTGCGTACAAGGATTTATGAGCTAGAGTAGTATCGTCCTTTGACCGGAACAAAGTTGACTGATCTGTAGAACAGAACACAGATTGATTGTTCTTACATAAGTTGTTTAAGAGAAAAGTTTGGGAAGGCAAATATGGATGGGTGAGCCTTGAACAGTTTTGGTTAGCGATCAAGAGTTTTACAAATTAAACGACCCATTCATTATTATACACACAAACTATACATTACGGTTGCACCGCCCAAGTCTCACCACTTAAGTAGCAGAGAGATAGTCAAAGAAGGAACAAAATAAAATATATAAGGTTCTAGAAGACAGAAGGCGGTTTCAGACAGTTGTGATACTCGAGCTGAGACATTTCTCCTCCATTCACCGGATCAAACTGGCATCTATAGAAGCTGTTTCAAAACATCAGAGAACATAAACCAACTCCGGTCAAATCAAATATGCAAATACGCACACCAAATCATAAATAATTCAAGTTATTTATAAGCTTTCTTTTTTTGCTTACCTCCCATCCATGCCAAGAATAACAACGGTGTTCTTCTGATGACCAAAGGCGGCTATGTACTGAGTTCCTTCTACCAACCGGAACTGAGCCACCGACCACTCTGAGCTGAAATACTTTGGCAACACTCCTATATAGAGCCAAAGAGTTATGGTTATTGAACCAAACGCTGCTAAGTGGTGAAAGTAGCTGATTTTGGGTTTAGGGTGTCTGTACCTTTGAATAATGACAGAGACGAAGATGGGGATGATGGAGAGCGACTAGTATCAGATGCAATACGGGGTGTATCTTTCACTTGAGCTCCGGAGTTGACTTTGAGACCAAAGACATGGACAGTTCCTTTGTCACTTGAGACAGTTAACCATTGGGCATTTGAAGAGAAGGCCAAACTATAGATCTCCGCTCTATCTGCACCTCTCCTAACCTGTACAGTAACATAATGTTGGCATTATTCTACCATGGAATCCAAACTCATACGCATTATTATTAGGACCACAAATACATTTGAGAAATCCGAAACATAAGTATCACAATATTTCATAGGCTTATACATGATGCGTGATTCCAACATCCTGATAAAGATGTTAATTGGGAGTTTTTTTCAACAGAGGAACTGATGCACAAGTATGACACCGATGAAAGGAAATGGAACTCTGTGCATCTTAAGGAACAAGATCAGCCGCAAGATAAATCACCACATGTTTTGTAATAACTATTTCTTTTACTAATGGATTCATCAAAGACCCTAATGTTTTCAGACTATTACCAGATTCACCTCAGTAAGCAAAAGATGCATCCTTGACAACATTTTTCACCCTCACAAATCTACCAAAAATGCCATCCAAAAAATTGGGATTCGAGGTGAAAAACGAAAGATATCGACAGAGAAGAAAACGCTCCATCGAATCAATTGTAAACATGTTCAAAACTATCAGCCTCTATCATAACAAAAACACACCCAAGACCACAAATAAATCAACTTGAAACAGTCACTGGGGATATATAAATGAAACTTCTCTGCATCTTTTAGCTAATAATAGAAATACAAGAAACGAGATCATCAAAATCCAATCCTACTTTACTTTGCATAGCTCATTCTCAGAACCAGAAGCCACCAATTAGTAACTAAACCACCAAAATTTCCAGGAATCATACATAGAGCAATAGAAACATTCCAAAAAGAGAAAAGCTTTTGATAAATTAAAAAAGCGTTAAAAAGGTACCTCTTGCCGCAAAGTGCCATCAACAGTATTGAAGATCCGAACCAGAGTACCCTTAGAGCTGGCAGTGGCCAACAAATGGCCATCCTGCGTGAGAGCGAAGCAAGCTATTCTAGAATCATGAGCCATGACGAACTTAGTGCGTTTAGAAGCGTAGTGCTCAATCCGAACTTGCCCTTTCTGTAAACCTGGACATACCAATACCATAGAACCAACACCCTGAGAAACTGCACACAAACCCTTAGGGTTCGCAATAGTCTCAACCTGATGCATAAGCTTAAGGTCTGAGAAATTGTAAACAAAAATCTTCTGCTCCAGAACAACAATAATCCGATCTCTCCTAAGCCGGACTGCTCGAACATCGGACCTGAAAGAGAGTTCTCCGATACATCGGCTCTGATGATCATCCCAAATCATAACCTTATTAGGTGGATATTGAGGATCAGGTCCACCACCTACTAGGGCTAATATATTGCATCTGAAAAGCATCTCCACCACGGCAACACCACCTCCACGATCGAAATCACGCCGGAATATCTCGCGAAACGGATCGCAATTAAGGATCCGGAAGCCACGATCGGTTCCTACGGCGAAGCAAGCGTGGTCCTGATTAAAGGATAGGTGAAGCAACGACGGAGGAGGCGTCGCCGGTAAATTGGGAGAAATAGGCGATTGATTGATATCATCCGGAATCCGATCAGTATTCCGATTAGGTTCCTCGGAGTTGAGACTCATGGAGGAGAAGGAATCGAGAGACTCGGTGTCGTCTCGGCGATCGCGGTGGGAGAGAAAAGTAGAGTCTGAATCAGAACCAGACGTGGAATCTGGATTAGGGTTGACGTTAGGCCAGGAAGAAGAGACGGTGGCCATGGAAGAAGGAATCAGAAGAGAGAAAAGAGGAAACGTGAAGATGAATGACTTCGTGCTTTGCTTCTCTTGCCGTCATATCTTTCAGGCGGCTACTCGTTTTTTTTTATTAATTAAAAGAGAGGATAAAATCAAAATTAACGGAAAATTATAACTGAATCTTTTCTTAATTTTGTTTCAATATCCGGCTGACAAAATGGTGGATAAATCTGGGGCTCAAAAGGAACGTGGTCATAACTAAACGATCCAACGCTTGGAAGCAACTGACTTAACACGGGTCTGTTTAAAACAGGGGAATACGTCGTCGCTGCAGGAAGCACTGGCTGGTGAGCTGAGCAGCCACCACCGGTAGTAACCACCACCGGACCGGAAAACGAATAAGTGAAACTGATATTGCCTTTGTGCCTTCCGGTAGGATTCTTTACCTTATACGTCACGTATCTTTCACCGCTCTTATCTTTCACCGGAAGATGAACCTCGCCAATGTCTTTATCTCCTTCACGTTGCTCGCATCTGACATTGAAAGTGATCACAAGGCGGTTTGCCTCGGCTAAGGTTTGGTCGATGGTGAATTTTATAACACCGTTGACCCATTTGGGGCTCGTTCCACTGTCTCTTACCACTTCTGTCCGCTGCTCAGGTTGGTCGGTGCAGTTGGGGTCGCCGGATAACTTCAAGGCCACGAAATAATTAGAGACTTTCTCAAGCCCCTTAGCTGAATTCACCGTTATTTCTAGAGATAGCGCCTCCATTTTGGAATTTTACAAAGATTAAATGCACAGCTAGTTCTCTCTACACACTACATATAGAAAGTTGCAAAGAAGACTAAGAGAAAGTCAATGACAAGTTGACAACTATTTATAGGGAACCTTTTCATTACTTTTCCAATATTCCGTTTTTGTAAGAGTAATTATTTCCATGAAAGGAGGAGTTTGTATTTGATGAACAGCAAAAGGCATATTACAACTCAGTCAAAGATAAAATAGAAAAGAAACAGAAAAATTCATTGAATAAGCAAATTGAAATCGATCAAATGAAGTTTGGCACAACATACAGAGAGATCTTCTTCAAGAACCTTTTTTTTATTCTTCTTCTCGGCTGCTAAAGATGCAAACTTTGGAGTAGGAGGGAAAATTTTGGATTAGTGATGAGTATGAGTGCCATCCACAGTTTCATCGCCTTTCCTTGAAGCAGCTCTTAGCTTACGTTGTTCCTCTTTGTAAATCCTGTTTCTTCGTTGGAACTACAACATATACACAAATGCACTCTCCCTTGATCAGTCCATCTACCATAAGATTATTGTAAGCAAAGAAGAAAGAATCTATTATGATGAAGAAAACGAACAAGCTTTTTATTCTCCCAAAGTTTCTCCCGCAAGCCTATACATTCAGTCTTTATTCCTTAGAGAGTCATTAATGGTTTCAACAAATAGACAACATGTGTTTTCAATTTTCCAGATTTTAACTAATAACTCCATTCGAAGGAACACACAGAAACAAGAAATGAAGAGTTAGCCTCACCTGAACAACTCTAACTTAAAAAAAAAGGCCATGAAACTAAAACAGAGAAGGCCATGAACAATTCACCTGAACAATTCTAACTTAACAGAGAAGGCCATGAAACTAAATCTCAGAAAAAGGAAACGGTACTCATGACCTAGTTAATGAAATGAAAGCATCCACATTTATACTTGTGAGATTGCAATTCATGACCTTTCTTAGTTTCTAGCAAAAAAGGTTGTGTTTTTGAACAGATGCACCTAATTAGACATAAATGACAAAGTTTCAGGATTGGTCCAACTGATCTAGGGATTTTGGAATGACTCCAAGTCGTGATCCAGAAACTATCACTGATCTAGGGTTTCGCAATAACAGGGAGAGCGAATACTCAAATCAGTGAAATGGATAAAGCAATCAAATGCGTGAATTGATGATTACAACAGAAGAAACCTAGAAAGAAAACAAAGCGAAGGTACCTCTTTGGAATGGTGAAGACATTCGAGGTAGTCTTCACGAAGAAGAGAACAATCTTTGGGCTCTCTACAATGAGACATACATTCACTAAAATCCATCCAGAAATCGTAACATCTCCCTTTGTTTCCTGTTATTCCCCACCCTGACGCCATTTTTTTTTTGTCTCTCTATTCCAAAATCTCCGACCAAACTGGAGATCTCAACTTTTCTTCGCCGGATCCGACTAATTCGGATTTATCCAATTAGAACCCAAAATATCATTCGAAAAGCCCTTATATTTTGGGCTTTAACATAACACTCGATGGGCCTAGTCGATTTGCAAACCTTCTTAGGTATTATGTTTCTCTTGTTAGGTTCCCTCTAAATCAATTGTGGTCATTATGTTCACATGTAGTTTTAACTCTTCCAAAATGTTGTTTTATATTATTTATTTGACAACAAATCTTTGTCACTGCTTTTTCAGTTTCAATCGAGGATCAGTTGACAAGAAAAACTTGCATCCTATTTGCCCTTCTTAAAAATGTGACAAATATATCAAATATAAATATATCAACCTTCAAGTAAATGTTAAGTATTTAAGTGCATTGTTTTTGGTTTCATCCAAAAGACAGTTAATGAAAGGGATCATTTTACTAAATGCAAGTAACACATGTTGTTTATATCACATATTTGACAATAGTTTTTTTTTTCAGCTTGACATTGGTTTAACTTGGAATCACAATAAAAATTGTTGGCAAGTTTGGCAACCAAAGTGATGCTTGTAGGTTGTATCTATAAAGCTAAATTCTAGGAACAATAGCACCTAATGAAAATGATAATAGTTGGATTCCACATGAAGATGTTCATCTAGAGTATGAATTTGTGGATATTTGGTACATGATTGAAGCTCAATTTGAGCTATAACTATGTTTGATATGTTAGACTGCTTGATTTACAATGTTAAATATTTCCAAAAAAAATTCAAATGAGAAATCTTTTTTGATAAAACAGTTGTTTCACAATAACTTATCAAACAAGATTTCTCATTTGAACCTCTTTTGATAAGTTATTGTGAAATAACTGTTTTTTTGTTTACATGCCTTGACATATTCTTCTTCACAAAAAGAAGGTGCTTGGATCATTGGCTCTGCGAGGTTTAGTGACACTTTGCTTCTACATAGCTAGACAATGGGAGCTAGAGACCCCATACAAGAAGCTAAAGGACTTCGAACTGCAAGGAAGGTAATTTGAGATGCGAGGAAGATAGTGAAGACGTTTATGAATGACATCTTCTAGAAAGAAAGTGTAAGAGAAGGTTAAACAATCTCCTTGTATGGTCCATAAACAACTACCAATATATACTTAGAATATCCCCACGAATATTCCCACATTGATCTTCCGAGATACCCGGTTAACAAAATACATATATATGCCTAAAGTACTTCTTTGGATTTTTTGATATTTCCTTATTCAATTGTTTTAAGATAGAAGTATTGAGTGACCAATGTATATGAGTTAGATAGAAATGTTAATTAATATATTCTCGTAAATATATCCTTCTATAGTATGTGCCATGTGGGCTATGTTAAAGTCTAAAGAGCATATGTCATATCCTATATATAATAGTTGAAATGAAGCTCTCTAGAAAATGACATATCAATTTTTTTCAGGGAATAACACATCACTTTTTTTATTGGTTCATCTCAACTTTATTTTTTCATATGTGCAAATTATATAAGCATTTAATCTCATTTTTAAAAACAAAAAGTAACATCAATAAATATTAATATGTATCCAACTATTAAAAATCATAAGTAGATAATATAAATTATATAATACAAGATTTTTAAATGCATCATTTTATTTTATTTTTCTGAATGATTTAATTGTTATTTTCAAACAAATAAAGATAATTAAATTTTAATGCAAGTTAAGAAAATAACGAATTAATAAGATTGAATAGGTTAAGAACTTAACTCCAACCTATAAAATTATAAGCCATGGAAAGAATTTAATACACCATCAAGAAGATAACAAATTATATATATATATATAATGAAAATACACAAATAATAATCAAAACATGGAAAAATGAGATGTATTCAATTAAATATATATTAAAAGAAACTTCAAAATGGTAAATTGATATAAAAAATTTTTAAATTAATGTATGAAAGAGATTACACATATCATCAAGAAAAAATGTAGATAGTAAAAATTATGAAAAACTAAGAAAAAGTCAATAGTAAAAATAAAGATCTAAAAATAAATTATTAAAAAAATAAATTATAACAAAACCGTCTCCTAGTTGATATAAAAGTGTGAAAAAGGTAGTTGAGAACTTGGCAGAGAAGAACAGAGTACAGGCAGAGAGCTATCGTGGAATTTTATAGAAAAAGATAATATGGGGGAAGAAGAAGAAGAAACCCTAATCTAATAATCTACGTAGTTGCCGATCTTGTGGAAAAGAGATACTCCTTAGGCTGCCCTTGAAACCAATTCTCAAATTCAAAACCGTCTCAAAACAATGGAGATCAATACACGACCTTCGTTGAAATGTGATGGTTTGGTTTGCATCCCTGTACCAGATTGGATTAACGTTTGAACCCGTCCACCGGAGAATTCCTTAGATTCTCTTCCGGCCCCTCCCACTATGGGATCGAACTCTTTACCAGTGGACTTAGCTATTTACAACCAGCTCATCTGGCCCACCATATGTACTTAGCTATTTACAACCAGCATGTATTCCTAGCACTTCTGCCTAGGATCTACGATCGAATCGCTGATCCCAAATATTTTGCTTACCTCAACTCTAGTTTCTCTTATTATTTTTGGTTTTACTTGTAAATATTCCACATTCTGTCAACATTTAAATTAAGTTTGTTTCTAATAGACACAACGCTTCAATTTTTACAATTGTGTACTCGTATGTAGGTGCAAGACTTGGAGTGATGTTATTATAACAAGTTACGTGTTTAGGAAGGTAAAGGTGATTCAGCCTTTTCGATTTTTAGCATTTTATACACACGCATCTCTAAGTAACTAGAAGAGTCTAATAAGCTACGTTCTTGAAGCTACATGACAACATTGACGATCACCAGAGTCACACAGCCCAACTAGCTTAACTCAAACCTACTTCGTTAGGGCTTCACATAAGCAATGAATCTATCATCCCTAAAGATCATCTCTGCGTCTTGAGGAAGAGTCATCTCTGGGTTCCATGGACAAACAAGTACATGTTGGCCACTTGGTATACTCAGGTTGGCCGTTCCAATTATGAGCTTCTTCTCAGTATCTTCTACACATGATGATGTGTTACTACAATCATTTGTGGAGTGCTGAGGAATAGGCGAAGTAGAAGCAGCACTGTTCATCTTCATAACATTGGTAGCTGGTGCATTAAGAGTACCATCGTTTGTGGGATTCTGTGGCAAAGGCGAAGAAGAAGCAGCAACGTTTACCTTCATAGCATTAGTAGCTCGTGCATTAAGAGTACCACAGTTTATAGGATTCTCAGGCACAGGCGAAGCAATGTTCATCTCCTTAGCAACACTGGCTGGTTCATTAAGAACATCTGCAAGTTCTGCACAGAGAATGACGACTGTAAATCATGAGATTTGTAAGAACAACCATTTTGACTGACATTGGAACACAATTCATGCAGTTAGAGTAAGGTTCGAATTGTTATCTACAACTGCTTCCTATCTAACTCAGGAAATGTGATCACTCTGATTGGATAGCAAGTTAAACCAAAGCATAATCCATGTAGTATAGGTTTCAAAGAAGACTAACCATCTTCATGCATTTCAATCCACTTTTTTGGGACATCAGAGATCACAACTTTGGAAGGTTGGGGATGGATATCTGGTAGACTGCTCTTCATATTTGAATTTACAGCTTCTTGTCTCTCACAAGGCATAGATGACGATGAGGTCTGGTTCGAGTTCCCTGCACATCATAGATTAACAGATTCATAGAAAGGAAAAGCACCAACTTGTCTCCTTAGAATTTTAAACCATGGAAACATGCATCAAGATAGTAAAATCAAATGGTTTTGAAACAAACAAACAAAAAGGTTGTTTCATGATTTGTTCGTTCTGAGACTGCTCACCCTCAAATTCCTAACATGTCAATGTTGAAGAATATAGTGAGGCGAGATGAAATTCACAGCCAAATGGATTTTAAAAGCACCTTACAGATATCAGTGGTAACCATAACACGAAACAATCCATCATCACTTTTTATTTCATATCACAGGGAGCAAATAAAATAGGAAAATCGCAAGGGATGTTAACAAGTTAAGTACATACCATTTTTGATACTCATAAATGCTACTTTAGCCGCACTCATTTCTGCAAGCTTTTTGGTTTTTGCCTCTTCTCCTTTGAAAAACTTCCCAGCAAACTCAACAGTTGAAATAAAGGTAGGCGCATGTGATGGGCCAGATGAAACAGTTCCATAAACTGGTAAAAGAGAATTCTCTTTCTGAGCAACTTCTTGCAGCAAGTTCTTGTAAGCAACATCAATTATTACCTGAATAACAAAAACGAGACAAAGAAAAAATGTTAAAGCTAAGCAACGATTGTAAAGCACATAACTGTGGTCCAAAATGAGTGAGAAACTAGCCTCTTGACTCTGCGGTGCCAATGAAGCCAATGCAACCTTTGCAGCGGCATGTTCAGCCGATTTAAGTGTTGGAAAAAACTCCTGGGTCTGGTAAGTCTGACCACAAAATGTAACCTTACATCTAAATCGAGGAGCATGAGGTGGCCCTTCTCGCTCAGTGGCATACACAGGTATATCCAGATTTTGTTTCATAGCATATGTCTGCAATTGACTCTTGTATAAATGATCCATCTTGATTCTAAGCTGGAGAAATAAACAAAAACATAAAGATCAATGTTATTTGCTGAGACAAACCAATAAAAAACAAAACGCAGAAACCAAAACTCTTTCAAACTTCATAGTCTTTGGCAACCAAACAAATAATTACAACATTCTACTTCTAAGTTGGTAAATTTCGGTGAAATTCATGAAATGTTCTAGTTTCCAGCCAAAAAGCTGATGTTTCTACACAGGGTACACCTTAATTAGACATAAATGGGCAAACGAAGAGACGAGTATCAGAATTGCTTGAATTGATCTAAGGTTATAGTACAGACCGATAACAGGACGAATCATCATCAGTGAAACTGGTAAAGCAATCAAAGCGTGAATTGATGATTACAACACACAAATTAACTGAAATTAACCGAAAAATAGAAAAGCGTAACTCTTTGGAATGGTGAAGACACTCGAGGTAGTGAACAATCAGAAAGAAACGAGACATGCATTTGCTGAAACCATATAAATTCTACACGGCTACGCCTAATCTCGAAGGATCCGAACGACGATTCGGGTTAATCCAATGGAACGGGAGGTATGATCCGAAATATCAATGAATGGACCAAAAGGTGGGCTTGTTACGAACATTTGAAGGCCCAGTAAATATTGAAACCTTCGAAGCCGATCAGAAGGGTCGGTGAAACCATTCTTGTTCCAGTTTTGGTGGAGGAGACGACGGCTGAGTAGACGAAGGAGGAAAAATGGTGATCGGAGAATCGTTGATCGCATACAGAGCTCTGCTCAGAGCAACTAGGAAATCGTTCGCCGGAGATTCCGAGATGCTGAAAGCTTCGGCGTCTGAGATCCGTAAGAAATTCGAAGAGAACCGCCACGTGGCCTACAACCCCGATATCCCTCGCCTTCTCGAAGAGGCGCGTGAAACGGCACAGTTCATTTCCACCATCGTTCAGGCAAAACTCAACGAACGCGGTGCATACGGTACTGTTTTACTCATTATCACACTCTTTGACAACTTTCTTCCCGATTTATATATTGCGCACAATCTGTTTGTTGAAATGCGTAAATGAAAACTCTTTTTTTGGAAATTTCTATGTTGTAGAGATGAAAGCAAGTCAAAAACACGCGGGAGATACTTTGGAGCTTCCATCAGAGGAGATGATTCGGAATAAATCTCTATGAGTAAGTCTCAATGACTGAACCACACATCGAGACTGTTTGAAATTGTATTACTTGTTTCTTACTCGTTTTGTTTAATCGGGAAAGGTGGATTTTTTTTGACATTTTCTCTGTTTGTTCTCTCTTCACAGCTAAATTTAATCAATAAGGTTCTCCTTACATACATTTTAAGACGCAATTCTTCCATTTTAGATCTATTATTTGTCTAAGAATTATAGAACTTCACATTCATTCATGCCTCATATTGATTTTGTTGTTTGGTAGGCTATAGACACTTAGTTTCCCACTTTTCTTGAAAAGTTTAGAAGCCTTGTCTTGTCTTAGAGACCCATCTCTTGTATCATTGTCAAATCCATGTGACTGTCTTAGAGACCCATTTCTTGTATCATTGTCAAATCCATGTAATTCTTTCCTGCATTACCTTAGGCTCATATCTCTGGTGTTTCTTGTCACGTGAAGTTTGAAAAAGTGTTGATGTGATAAGATTGAAGCTGAAGCCATGGTCGTCACTCTAGTTTCCAAACCAAAGAAATAGTATTACCCTTTTTCGATATGGGGTCCTAAACGTATGTCCTTTTTCCAAAGAAAACTACTTGACCTGACCCCATTCATGAGTGTCCATGATTTTGCTTACAAATCCTTAATGATCTTCATGGTTGAAGTTCAGAGTTCTAGGTTTCTCTTGTAATTGTCTCAATCATGTAAATTTCTGGTGAGCAATCCTTAGATTCTTGTGTTGAAGAGCATTGTCTTTTATTTCATAGGAATCATGTGAAAGGCCATAACCATCTATACTCTCAACTCATGTGAGTTTAATTCAATTTTTAAACTGTATTCATAAATGCTCACGCATTACCTGATTATGTATATAATGTAAGAACTCACACACGTAGCTATGTCGTGAAAAAGGGATAAAGTAACAAATAATTTAAAGTGAATGATTCGACTAGATATGGTCATGGGCTTCATGTCGATGACAAATGACAAAACTACAAAATGTAGCTTTTTTCTCTTTTTTGCGATGTTAAGATTAGACAATGTCATTCCGTACACAGCTCGCTGATCTTCCATTTATAAACAATTACTTTGTACCAACAAAGTAAACATGTTTCTTTCTTAGCTATTAATACATATCATATCATAGAAGAATTTCTTTTATCTTTGCCATTTCGTTGTGTATATATAGATTTGGAAAATCATGTTTTCAATCTTGGTTAAATCCGCATGGTAGAGTAAGAAATAGATCAAATATTACACGATACAAAAAATAAAATAGAACGATATACTATAGATTTAGTAGTTGGTACTTAGTATACTAGGTTTGAGTAGTTGATGAAAATGGTAAATAAAATAGTAGTATTTATTCAAAAGAGTTATTAAATTACGCTAAGAGTTTCTAATCCCACGAATTGATATTGCTTAAACAACAAGTTTGAAAACATCGAACGTAACGTTGTGATCATAATTAACTCCGACAACTACAAATGGATCGCCATACTTTTAAAGCTTTCACTTTTTAACTTAACAAAAAACATTAAATTTCTATATGTCTATAAATACGATCTCTCACTCACTATCTTTCTCGTCGACACCCATTTTATTGCAAAGATTACATTTTTATTACAAACTATTAAAACCCATGAGTTCTTCTATCACATTCGCACTTCTCTTCTGTCTCCTTTCACTCAATCCAACTTCATCATCACCGATTAATCGCAACAACTACGTTCAAAATGCGTGTAGCGTTACACACTACCAAGATCTATGCGTGAAAACGCTATCGCCGTTTTCATCAGTCGCCAAGAACAGTCCCAGCATATGGGCACGAGCCGGCGTTTCCGTTGCCATAACCGACAACAAAGACGTCCTTAGATACCTTCTCAAAACGCGGCTTTCAACGATTGGGAAACGGGACCGAGTCGCTTTGTCGGATTGCCGAGAACTGCTCCAAGACTCTCTTGATAGTCTCCACAAGTCCTTAGCCGTCCTTCGAAGACTCAGAGCCAGCGAGTTTCAACAGCAGATGAGTGATCTTGCCACGTGGCTTAGCTCTTCCCTCACGGACAAGGACACGTGTCTTGATGGATTTGAAAAGACGTCGACGAGGTCATTAACGGTCAGGATGATTCGGAAGAGAGTCACGACGTCTTTGTATGTATCCAGCAATTCCCTCGCACTCCTTAACAAGCTAGCGGCTAATGGTTTGTAATCTCATAAATCATAAATTTTACAAAGCTTTAACCTCATGTATGCATGAGATCATTATTAATAAGGTGGTTTATGGTTGAATACTACGATTATATATATACTAGGATAAGTGTGTCTATGTCCTTTATATAGAATTATTTACAGTTTATTGGGCTGAATCAATATCCATCAATCATCTTGCAAGCAAAATGTTATGGGACTATTGTCAAATATTGGGCCAAAATTATCAGTCCAGTATTGTCATTTTATTTGACCGTCCCAGAGCCCAAGCTGTCACAAAATCAAACGTGAGAAGAAGTCGGTGACAACCTAAAGAATACTTAACTGATTTTTTTAATTTGTTTTGGATAAACACCCAAAATATATCACTTCAACCACTTTAACAAGTTTTAGTTATTTTCTTAAAACTGTCTTAATTCTGTTTAAATGGAAAGTTACGATTATATATTGAATTTGTTTTACAAACGCCAAAATACTATATAACGAATTTCATTCAAATATGCTCAGATTATGACCGCATTAGCATTTTTGTTTAAAAATCTCATGTATATTTATTATATTTTTTTGACAAAATCTCACGTTTGGATACCAATTAGTTGCAAGTTGTAACATTTTTATTGTCCATCAGTATCACTGTGTAATTATTTTTCTATTATTATTGCTAAGACCAATATATTATTTTTTTCTAGAAAATATGCTTTTAAATTGTCACTTTCATATATCGAGAGTTATATATCTTAAATCTATAGTTAGCTAGTCCCATTCCATTAGTTTATAATGGGTCATAAAATTCAATTGTTATTTACAAAAAACAAAGAACTTGATATGAGGAAAAGCAATTATTTATAAGAAATTCAATTGATAGCCATCACGAATAAAAGTTAGGCAAGAAAGTGAAAGAGGTGTGGGGGCAAGATAGTTAACCGCCATGTTAGAATCATAAGTCAACGTAACCGCTAATGCTCCTCCCTTATTATTCACCTCCGAACCCAGAATAAGTTTATGTGATTTTTTTTTTGGTTCAATGATTGATCAATGTTTAAAATATTCCATAACGAAACATGGTAATATTATAATTCAAATTTTGTAGTTTGCGAGGGAGGGATGTGCGGAGGGAGTCGCCACTTAGTCTCGTTACGACTCAAATTGGTGCCGATATTAAAGTAATTAGTATCGCTGATGAAAATAGTTCATACATAGGTGTTAGATCCAATTCAAACCATGCGTATTGCTACTCGTAATAACATTGTTTGATATAATTATTGATTCATAACACTAAAGGAGATATCTAAAAACAGGCAAGTTTCAATGACTTGTATATTAAGCAAATAACGTTTTAAGCAAATGTTTCATATACATAGTTAAAATATGTTTTTAAAATTAGCAATTCGTATTACAAACTTTATAACAATTAAAATATTTTTAAAATGTTACCAAATATCTTTAGATTTAAGCAATATTTCTTTACTTTTGATATTTGATTCAACTATTAATCGAAACCATTATCAATCGTTCATTACAATGAAACCTTTTTTCTCTTGAGCATTTTTGGACCATACCATTTTTTATAAACGAATTTAAAATCTTAATCGCACTGTAAAAAAATTGGTTACAAATTGGATTCATAAAGATCTACCGTATTACCACTGAATTGGATTCACCTCTAATCTTCGTTTGCTTTGAGTAATTTTTAAGTTAACAATAGAACCATATAAAACAACAATAAGTCACATTTAAATCTCATCATAGGCACTTTTTGTCTCAAATCCTGATACTCAAAACTCAAAAGCGTGATGAATGTGATTTGTAAAAACTGTTACTAGTTTGTTGGAACATGTTTTTATTTAGAATAATATTTATGTTGTCTTAGAAATTTTAAATACTTTTAGGAAAGTTACAAATTCGAATTATTAATGTTGAGTTGTTGTTAGTAAATAATAATTTAAGAGGAAAAAAAATCGAACGTCAAAATCACTCAAAGCTCCCACCGATTTGGCTATGAGTGCTAATTTAGGGTTTGACATTGACTTTGTTTTCGTGACATTAGCATTACCTAACGAACCTATCATATCATAATTATTATTAATTAAAATTCGAATATTATAAAACATATTAGATATGTTTCCTTGTTGTTGCAAATAATGGACTAAGTAACAATATTAATAACATCCAATTTTGAAGGAAAGTTCGGAATATTAATTGGAATCGAAGAGGAGGGTATTATCGTAATAAAGTGAATAATTAGTCTTGACCTGTAACGTCTTGGCTACACTTAAATACACCACAAAGACCGATTTGCTTTTTACTCTCGTTTAAGGTCGACTCACTTCCCGGCGAGTTCGACTCGGTGATAAATTTATTTTCCTGGAAAATAAAAATATCCCCGGAAAATTCTTCTTACGATTGTTTAATTTTCTCTTTCTATTTCTGAATTGTAGATCTAGAAAATTATCGAAATTCAACGGAGGTGAAGATGACGAGCGAGCTGATCAATCGACGACACGAGACGGACCAACCCGCCGCCGATGCTTACTATCCAAAACCGATCAAACCATGGTTCTTCGTGACTCGTCCGATGCGTTACATGCTCCGTGAACAGAGGCTTCTCTTTGTTCTCGTCGGCATTGCAATCGCTACTTTGGTTTTCACAATTTTCCCTCGCTCCACTCAATCAATCGCTTACTCGGATCCGTTTTCCGGTTACGGAATCCGACCCGATGAATCGTACGTTCCGGCTTTTCAGGCTCAGAGGAAACCTAGCCTCGAGTATCTTAACCGGATCGGAGCAACAGGCGGGAAAATCCCACTCGGATTGAAACGTAAAGGTCTAAGAGTCGTCGTCACCGGTGGTGCTGGATTCGTTGGATCGCATCTCGTGGATCGTTTGATGGCGAGAGGAGATACTGTGATCGTTGTTGATAATTTCTTCACAGGTCGGAAAGAGAACGTTATGCATCATTTCAGTAACCCTAATTTTGAGCTTATCCGTCATGATGTTGTTGAGCCGATCCTTCTTGAGGTTGATCAGATCTATCATTTGGCTTGTCCTGCCTCACCTGTTCATTACAAATTCAATCCCGTCAAGACTATCATATCCTTTTTCAACTCTGATTTCATATTTTGCTCGATTCAATTTTGGAATTTTGGTTTGTGCTGTTATTCCTTGACTCGATTGAAAGATTATACAAGACGAATGTGGTTGGAACGTTGAACATGCTTGGTTTAGCGAAGCGAGTCGGTGCTAGATTTCTTCTGACGAGTACAAGTGAGGTTTATGGTGATCCTCTGCAGCATCCTCAGGTCGAGACTTACTGGGGAAACGTTAATCCAATCGGTAATCTTTTCCCTAATTGATTACTTCTTTGTCAATTTTTGAAGAATTTTAAGGTTTAGTTATTGGATTTGATGTGTCCTGTTTTGGTGTTCATTGAGTCATCTAATCAGAATCTGAAAACGAAGCGTTATTGTTTCCACCGTCACGTGACAGTATGACACGACGACGTTTCTTCTAGTTGTCTGTCTTTTGTGCTTTTCAATTTTTCTTTCTTTTTCCTGTGTCGACAAATGCGCACGTTAGGAGAGAGATATAGAGAGAGTTGAAAACAGGTGTTTTATGGTGCGCCTCTCATCTGCTCTCGTTTCAGATCTGGTCCCCAGGCATCTCTGTACGGTCAAACCATTGAACCGTAAAAAACGGGTCTTTGTGATCGTGCGGCTCTCATACGTGTCTCGACCTTTGAACGCAGCCTTTACATTAACTGCTAGCCTAACATTTCAAAAATCTACTTTCATATTTTTTTTTACTGCTCTTAAAGTAATTTAACTGAAACAGTAATTTTGCCGGCACTTGATTGTTTTCTTGGCCGTTATGGTTCTTGTGATTTGAATTATGGCTGATTGGGATCGTAATGGTCGGGAACAGGTGTTCGTAGTTGCTACGATGAAGGAAAGCGTACGGCAGAGACGCTGACCATGGACTATCACCGTGGTGCCAATGTTGAGGTTTGCTACTTTTTTTCAGTTTACCCTCCTTTTCAAGCCAAATTTATGTTTTGTCTAGTAGTTGATGAGTAATAAGATATAAGAGAGGTTTTATTCAATGACTGAGTTGATTGGTAACAGGTCAGGATTGCTAGGATCTTCAACACCTACGGTCCAAGAATGTGTATTGATGATGGGCGTGTTGTCAGCAACTTCGTTGCACAGGTTGGTTAATAATCTAGTGGCCCAAAAAAAATATGAAGAAAGAAGGTTTAGTGGATGATTAGAGTAATGATTGTTTGAATTGGTAATAATTGAACAGGCACTAAGGAAAGAACCATTGACTGTGTACGGTGATGGGAAGCAGACAAGGAGTTTTCAGTTTGTTTCTGATCTGGTAAGTCCTTTGCTTATTGCCAGCAGAAATATCTTTTATTCTGTTTCGTTGGTCCAACTCTAGATATATTCTTAATATAAAAAAGACAAATTTGGTAGGTTGTTTATGTCTAATCACTTGTATAGTCAATCTTTAAGCCCTTTTTCTATTTAGTGTATATACTACTTTTTAGAGTGCCAGTAGCAAAAGGAAAGGGTTTTACTTGTGGGTAGAGAGAATCAAAAACAGGGAAGTTAATTTGTGCAAGTGAGCTCACATGTTATTGTAATAAACTGCTGAGTAGTATGTCGTGGGATCTAATAACAAAGGCTTTTAAACATGAGACAAAAATCTATGAGAGACATAATAAACGGTCCCCACTTTAGGAATCTTATGAAGAAGATAGGTATCAATATCATGTGACAAAGGACCAATTGGGGTCTGAGCTTTATTTCCCCTTTGTACTGGTTATCTTTTAGATGTTAATTTTCTGATTTTGTGTTTGTGTGATGCAAAAGGTCGAAGGTTTGATGAGATTGATGGAAGGAGAACATGTTGGGCCCTTTAACCTCGGCAACCCTGGTGAATTCACAATGCTCGAGCTCGCTAAGGTCTCTTTCTGTAGATATATATATACCTTTCCCGATTCTTACATATTACCTCAGATTCTGATATATTTTGTTTGGTTGGGTTTTGTTGGGAAGGTGGTCCAAGAGACGATTGATCCGAACGCAAACATAGAGTTCAGACCAAACACAGAAGACGACCCTCACAAGAGAAAGCCTGACATCACAAAGGCCAAAGAGCTTTTAGGTTGGGAACCAAAGGTCTCACTTCGTCAGGGACTTCCTCTCATGGTCAAAGACTTCCGTCAACGTGTCTTTGGTGACCAGAAGGAAGGCTCCTCAACAGCTGCAACCACCACCACCAAAACAACTTCAGCTTGAGCAAACGCTGAATCAATGTAGCAGCCACTGCGGTTGGTAACAACAAGACAAGACTTTGCAGCTACAAAACATGGAGGAGAGGAGGAGCTTCGTTTCATAAAATTTATTTTGTTTAAAATTTTCTATTTTGATATTCGTGTAAACGTAGAGTACGAAAGTTTGGTGTCTTTACTTACTATTCATGGACCTCTCTACAGTTTAAAAAAAAACTTTAGTCTTTTGCAATTACAAAGTTTTGTAGCATTACTCAACGCAGCGTTTTGTTTTAGTCATACGAGAGTAGACGATTGAAAAATACAAGACAACACTAGAATTTAATACTCATAACCAAAAGATGTTCTTCCGTTGATGCAATAATATCAGGATTTGACAAGAAGAAGCGAGAACTATCATATATGAAGAGCAACCACGAGCAGACCTCTCAATCTCTCTTCACTTGGGATTCCTGAGGACGATAATGACAGAGTCTCCACGTAGAAACATCTTGCTGATGAATCGATCTCTGTTGACAGGAAGAGCTTTCTTCTTTCCTTTTCCAGTTTTAGGGACCTAACAACACAGAGAACCCCATGTAAGAAATGGCACTTGTCAATACAATAATAACCACAGACAGAAAATGAGAACAAAAGAATACCTCAGTCCACATTTCTCTGACATTTTCGAGAACCATGTTGCAATGCCTGTCAAAGGCCCTAACTCTCCCAAGGAGTTTCCTGTTGTTTCTGCAATTGATCAACACCTGTGTGTTATTCTTAACACTCATCATCAAGACAGAGAGCGGTCCGGTGTTGAATTCCTCCTCCTCGGTCTTTCCCTGCTACAGAAGCACAAAGAGAATAAGTAACTTAGAGATCAACATTTGAGGAAAAGAAACAAGACTGCAGCCAATATAAAATTGACATCTTAAGAAGAATCAAAACCAGCAACATTCACAAAGCCAAAACTCTATGTGTGATAAACGACACCAAGAAGACAATTCTCAGGACAGTGCCTCTGTTCTATTATAGCACAACCACTAGAATATACAGAAACCACATAAATTCTTAAGGTATTCATTCATGGACAAATTCCGAACTGAGAATCCCTAAAAAGCTAGACATAGACATGGCCGCAATAGCGAATTAAGCTTTTATGTTATTACTTGGATAAAAAAAAGCTTCAAATAGATCGAGAAATCAGTAACGAGAGAGAGAAATGGAGAGATTTTACTTACGTTGGTATCTTCTTCCATTGGCTTACTACTGAAAGATTAAAACAAAAACAAAAGAGTGTGAGAAGATAAATCAAAGAAAAAGAAAGGGTAAATTAGCAGACGAAGCTAAGAACCCTAGAGTTATACCTCATCTTATTGACTTAAAGCGAACTCCGCTAGACAAAATTATCCGAAAAGGTGAAGCCTGCAAAGGAAGAAGACGAACAATTAAGAAAAATTTATTCAGATTTCCATAGAAAAGCAGATTGAAGAAATTAGGGTTTTACCAGCTAACGCTAAATCCCGCTTTCGTTTTCCAAAGATCTCACAGGAAGATGAATGAGGAGAGAGAGAGCGACTCGACAAGTCATGAGTACCCATGGCGGTTAAGCTGGGCTGACATAAGGTCCAAAATATAATTGGGCCTTAAGAGACTATAGTCCACAATTTAATTATAAAGCCCTTACAGATATCAATTAATGGTGATGGTATTCTTTACGAATGTAAAATAGTATTATTCTCCTCTGTTTTAATTTTCTTAATTTATTACAAAGAAGATCGATGTAACAAACGGCGACCACCACCACCGTTTAACCCACAAAGAAGACTAGTGTGTGATGGTTTAGATTTCTCTTGATGACCATCAACGAACTTTTCAACATTGGAGGATAAATTCTGTATGGGAGTGACGGTAAGAGAGGCAGAGTCTTTGGTACGGACGTCAAGCCAATTGATGATGTCAGCAAAAACGAGATCAACGTTAGCGTCAGGCTCACCAGAAGTTAAACCATGCCACATGCCTGGATAAAGTTTTATAGTTTTGTCACTTGTGCTTGCTCTCTCGAACAATGCTTTGCTTATCTCTGGATCAGTGACTATGTCTGCTTCACCATGGAGAACAAAGAAAGGCAATGTGATCTCGTGGAGAGTGTCTTCGAGGTTCATGCTCGTTCTAAGCATTTCAAGTGCGGTTTTTAGTCTTGGCTTTTCTTGATATATTAGCTTGTTGTTTCTTATCTACATTTCAAGAATCAAGTTTTAGTTACAACACTCTTTTAATAACTATGTCTTGAACTATTCAATTAATTACGTACCTCTTCGCGTTTAATCGGATCTTTGAAAGCAGCGTCGATAACATCTTTAGTGGGAACGATCTTCCATTTTGGTATAATATCTTCGACTCTCGTTAGTAGATTTATGACTACTGGGTGTGGTTTCACTTTCTCTGATATCTGGGATCACACAATGAAATGATGGTAATTAATTAATCAGATTTGAGTGTTATAATTTGATAATAAACGTAATGGTTGTAAGAAGAAACGTGACCTTGCACATAGGAGCAACGAGAATGGCACCGTTCCAGAAACAAAGATCTTTCTTGTGAAGCAATAAAGCAACTGCACCTCCCATTGATTCTCCATACAAGAATCTACCTTTATCTCTATACTCTTCCTTTGCTGAAATAAATTAATACCCACAAATCAAGTGCTAATGATTAGTATTATAGATGAAGATTATACATTAAAAATTAATGTAAAATGTAGGTACCAGAGATGGAGGTGTAGTAGTCGTAGCAATCGTTAACTATGTTACTGAATTTTTTGATGTAACAACGAGCACCGTTAGACCGACCATGTCCCTCGTAGTCCATCCCAAACACTGCATATCCTGCTGATGCTAGCCGTATTCCGCATTCTAATTGAAACATAATAATAGTATTATATATTGAGATATATGTATAAGCAAAAGTGACACACTTACCTCTAATATTGGTAGTAATTATAATATTTTATAAATCAGATTAGTTTAACGTAAAAAAAATTATATTCCAAAGGCATAATTAGTTGGAAAAGATCGGAATCAAGTCACGAGTTTCTCGTTGAGTAAGGAAGTGAGAAACATAACTAATATTTATATCCGTGGGGACTCTGTCTGAAATGCTGTCTGTTTCCTTCAACAATATATTTACTTACACAATCACATTTTTAGTTATAAAATTCTTTTAATCTTATTATTGGTTTCATAAATTGTAAAATTGCTTATTCCATTTCATTATTATTTGTGAAAATGAAAACAAGTAACAAAAGATCCGCGATTATTTCTGTAAACTGAAGGAGACCAAGTAACAAATACCACAAATATATCTCATCTCATTCGATAACTATTAGCATGTCATTAAAAACTCCAAATATAAAAAAAGCCAGCTGTGAATGATTTAATTCAATAATGCACGAAAACATTAATTAATGTTATTCTTTGCTAAGACCATACAAACGATCGAGCGTATATTACTATATTTGTTTTGGACATGATATGATATGATACGAGACAGAGGAGCATTAATTAAAAGAGAGAAAGAAAATAAAATACCTCTCATGAAGCCACTGCACTCCATTCCATAGCCTGCACCATTGACCGATTCATTTTTTCTCAAATTAGGTATTTAATGAAAACTTAACAGAATATTCGATGAATTTGTTTACCATGGCAGAGGAAGACGAGAGCTCGTGGAGAAGAAGACGGAATCCATCTGCAAGCGAACAATTCTACGTCTCTCGAGTTTCTTATGTATTCCTGTGTCGTTAACAACAAAGTAAATTCATCAGAGGCGATTTCGTTTCCTAAAACTGAGGATTTAGTAAGAAAAAACAAATTAAGGATCCGTATGGAGAGATCGAGATTAAGATGGAGAGAGACCTCGTGGTATTCAAATTTGCACTTGATCATAGTCGTGGTTTCCTCCATGTTTGTATTTTATTTGCATTGAGAGAGGAGGAGGAGTTATATCAAGGCGGTTACTATTTGTATACACTCTGACTATTTTTCTTTCTTTCATATTTATATAAAAATAAAAAACTATATTTCGAATAATAAAAAGAATTTTTAATTTTAGTGGACACTGAAAATCTCAAATTAGAAAAAAAAAATCCGACATGACGTCATACTGAGCGTGTGAACCAGAAGAACTCAATTGCTAATGAATAATGATCCTAAAGTTTCAACTTACCAAAAAGCGTTTTATCCTCAAATATCCATTTTCTATAACATCTCTATCTATAAAAAGCTCTACTTCATTAGATACAAAACGGGAAACATGCAAATGAAAAACAAATAGAAAAAAGCGACTCAATTACACGATTACTCTTACAAAAAATTAGAGATGATAAACCCTAACAAAAAATGGTTTCCACTTAAAAATTAGGATAGATTAAAAAAAAAACTCTTAAGCGAAACGATTAACAAAACTGCATAAAATTCTGAAGTGTGTAACATCCAAAAGAGCATAGAAATTAAAATAAAGCAGGGGTTCAAAATATCGCTAAACAAAACCAACATCATATGTTTCTTAACGACAGCAAAAGAGATGCTTAGTTCATTCTCTGGGCAGCCTCCTTGGCAATAACCCTCTCCTTAGCTTTGGTCTTGGCTTGTGACTTTGATCCCATTATCCCACCTCCCCACTTCTTTCTGTACTCATCGAACTTGTCGTTGAAGTTTGCCTATTCACCACAACGAAACAGAAACACGTTAGAGATATGGTCTAACTGTCTCTGATAATCCATTATCATAAGTCAAGAGTCTAGCTCTTTTACCTTGATGGCCTCGAGGATTTTGCTGAACTCAAGCTTGTCCTCGTTCTTGACAGTGGTCAAGCACAAGCAAGCAGCAGTCTTCTGATGAACGACCTGGAAGTAAATCA